>JAPPVO010000007.1:124901069-125478817 GCA_030407325.1 Camellia japonica | reverse complement strand
AATAAAGTAAAAACAAAGGTAATACATGGCAAAATATTACCAAATAACACTTAAGACATGGCCAACATGCACTTAAAAATGGTGTTCACACATGAGGCTAAAATGGCACTTTTTGAAGACAACAAGGAGAGGGGGTGGCCCTCTCCTTCATAGGACCTTAAACCACCATCCTCACCACTGAAATCCCTCAAGATTTCAGTGGTGAGGAGGCCCAAACAAGGTGGTCCCGAAGCTCACCAAAAACACACAAAAATGAGGCCAAACAAGGCCTAAGAGGGGGTAAACGACCCCAAACACAAAAGTGTCCTTAATGAAGTATCTTAAACACAAAAAAACAGACCTTTTTATGTTATACACAAAACTCAAAACAGCAAGCAAGATAGGATAAAAGCTTGTGCAAAAATGGGGAATAAAAGAGGGTTAAAGGCTCACCGTTGTAGACCAACGAAACCAGCAGCTTCTTGGACAAAAAAACAGTCCCTTAGCCTCTGAAAATGGCTTCCAAGATCCTTAGGTTGATGATGGAGGTGTGTGCTTAGGAGTTGTGGTGCAAAGGGGCCAAGAATCACTCACTTTGGAACACTCTAACACATACAAATGTAGAGAGAGAGAGAGAGATATAGAGAGAGAGTGGTATATATTCTATATATCAGATTTTTCCAACCCTTAAAATGGGAAGAGAAGCCCTCTTTATATAGACAAGGCAATGGCTCAAAGCTTCTAAGAGAAGCTAACATAAAAAAGGGTCAAAGGGGGCAAGCTTCTCTTAGAAGCTTGGAGCAAAAAGGCCAAGAAGGCCAAGCTTCTTGGAGAAGCTAGACAAAAGAGCCAAGCTTCTTGGGGAAGCTAGGCAAAAGGTTCAAGAGGTGAAAACTTCTCTTGGAAGCTTAGAAGGGTTCAAGCTTCTTGGAGAAGCTAGGCAAAGGTGCAAAAGGTTCAAGCTTCTAGGAGAAGCTAAACCAAGGTGCAAAAGGTTCAAGCTTCTTGGAGAAGCTAAACCAAGGGTTCAAAAGGTTCAAGCTTCTTCAAGAAGCTAAAACCAAGGGTTCAAAAGGTTCAAGCTTCCTCAAGAAGCTAAAACTAAGGGTTCAAAAGGTTCAAACCCCCCTCAAGAAGAGGTCTCGGCCAGAAAAGGAGTCAATCGGCCAAATTAATGGTCGGCCGACCAAACAAAGTGCCGACCGGCCATCACCAATGGCCGGTGGCAAGGAAAGAGGGCCGGTGGCCTCAAGCCACGGCCGGTGGGTGCCAGGGGTAGCTAAAAAGCTACTCTCTACCCCCAAAAACAAAACAGAAGTGTTTGGTGCGAAATCGAACACAGAAGAGTCGAGTTGAGAGGTCTTGAGGCAAGGCGCGTAGCCGAGACCTCCGGGAACTCAAAACGAACACTGACGTGGATGATCACCGAGTGTCCCAACGGTGACGTCCAAGTCTTGAGGGCGGTCAAAAATGGGGTGTCTACACCTACGTATCCCACAAATGGGAATCAAGCCTTACATAGTTCGGTTCAGGTTCACTCGAGTATTAACTCTCTTATTTTGCGTTCCAACTTTTACCAAAGTCGCCCTTTAGGATTTTCGACCTTGCAAGATCAGTTTTTATTTGTTTCTAATTTTTCACGCTCTAACTTTTGTCTATGTTTCCCTTTTGGCTTTTCGGCCTAGCGAGCCTCTCAGTGGTAGTATTTCTTCAACTTGTCTATGTTGATCGGCTGCGAAAATTCCAGGCCATCTAGGTCCAGAAGAATAACCACCCCTCCTGACCAGAGTGACTTTATGATGTACGGACCGGTCCAATTGGGTTTGAACTTGCTCCTAGGGTCATGGATGGGAGCTCGGTTGTCTTTCAGCACCATGTCCCCCTCCTTAAGATTTTTGGACTTAACTTTCTTGTTAAAAGCCCTAGCAATTCGGCGTTGGTAACCCTGGATATGATACAATGCCCTTAGCTTTCTCTCATCAAACAACATTAACTCCTCGAACCTACTTTGCTACCAATCTGCCTCTACTGTTTGACACTCGGCCATAACCCGCAGTGAGGGCACTTCTATTTCAATCGGCAAAACAGCCTCCATCCCGTAAATGAGAGAATAGGGGGTTGCCCCTGTAGATGTTTGGATCAAGGTTCTATAGCCCCAGAGTGCAAATGGCAATTTATCTGGCCAGTCCCTATAAGTTTCCACCATCTTCTGCAGAATGTTTTTTGATGTTTTTGTTCGCAGCCTCGATAGCTCTATTAGTTTGTGGCTTGTAGGTTGATGACTTATGGAAAGCCACATTATATTTCTCAAGCAGGTCTATTACCTCCTTCTTGAAGTGCAACCCATTATCGGAGATAATCTCATTTGGAACCTCGTACTGGCAGATGATATTGTTCTTGATAAATTTAGCCACATGCAACGCTTTTAATACAGAATAGGACCGGGCCTCCACTTATTTGGTGAAGTAGTCGATTGCTACCAGAATGAATTCATGTCCATTGGACCCCTTTGGCGTGACTGCACCGATAACGTCGATTCCCCAGACTGAGAAAAGCCATAGTGAAGTCAGATTGTAGAGTTTAGACGGTGGAATGTTCATGAATTTGACATTTATGGCATCGCTGCACAAAACCAATACAATCTTCTTCCATGGTTGACCAGTAGTAGCCTTGCCTAAGGATTTTTTGGGTGAGCATCACAGCATTCATAGGGGCCCCACATTCTCCTTCGTGAATGGCCTCCATAAGGCGCTTTGACTTCTCTTCCTCAACACACAGCTTGTGCATTCCCAAATGGCCTCTTTTGTACAACTTTCCCCCTCAAATGATAAATTGAACATGCAGATGCCGTATTCCCCTTTTGTCCTTGGCATTTGCTCCCGGTGAATACACCTCATTTTCCAGGAAACTCCAAATATCGTAATACTAGGGGTTTTTGTCTGAAGCCTCATCTATCGCGGCAATGGTTTCATAGGCCGGCATGTACTTCTATTTAATAATGATCGGACACATCTTGACTCCCAATAGAATGTCTACCATAGAAGATAGAGTTGCTAGTGCATCAGCGAATCGGTTGTTCTCCTTTACCAGATGGGTAAACGTTAACTTTTCAAACCTCAGAATTAGCATATCCAAGACTTGAAGCTAAACCTTCATTTTTTCCTCTTTAACCTGCCAATCTCCATTGGCTTGAGACACAACCAAGTTCAAATCCCTGATGACGTCCAACCTTTTTTGCCCCTAGTTCTAGGGCGGCTTCTAAACCAACAATACACACCTCATATTTTGCTTCGTTGTTGGATACTTTGAACTAGAGTTTGAAGGCTAAAGGAATATGGAAGTCATCGGGTGCTATCAGCAACACACCGATCCCATAACTGTATTGATTGGCTGCTCCGTCAAAGTATATCGTCTACGTTTTTCCCTCTATTTACAGAATATCTTCATCTGGAAAAAGTACTCCACCGCTTCATCCCCCCTCTATTGGGTGATCTGTCAGGAATTCTGCTACAGCCCTCCCTTTAACCGACTTGCGTGTGACATATGTAAGATCAAATTCAGAGAGAAAAAGCAACCAACGGGCTAGCCTATTTGTAAGCTCTAGTTTCTTAAAGAGATATTTGATGGGATTTGATATCGAAACCAGGATTACAGAGTGAGCTAATAGGTAGTGCCTCAACTTCCAGGTAGCCCATACCAAGGTAGACAAGATTTCTCAAAGGGAGTGTAACGGGTCTCGTAATCCAGCATTTTCTTACTCAAATAGTAAATGCTTTCTCCACTTTGGCCTTCGACTCCTGAGCTCACATACACCCCATGGTTCCGTTTGTCACTGACAGGTATAAAATCAGCGATTTTTCCAGTTCTGGCAATGATAACACAGGCGGATTCTGCAGGTACTGCTTGATCTATTCAAAAGCAAACTGACAGTGATCATCCCATTGGAATTTCTTTCCTTTCTTTAGGAGACCAAAAGTGGTTCACAAGTCAAGGTCAATTTGAAAATAAACCATCTTATGAATTGCACTTTACCCAGAAAGCCGCGCACTTCCTTTTCAGTCCTTGGTGGTGGCATTTCTAAGATGGCCTTGATTTTGGAGGGATTTACCTAAATTCCACTCTGTGTGATTAGGAATCCCAGCATATTTCCTGTTGTTACACCGAAAGTGCATTTCTGTGGGTTCAACCTCAATCTATACTCTCTGATCCGCTGAAAGAATTTCTCTAAGGTGGTGTAGTGGCCCTCTCTATCTTTGGACTTGACAATCATGTTGTCCACATACACCTTAACCTCTTTGTGGATGGTTGTAGCCCTTGATAAGTAGCTCCAACATTCTTCAATCCAAATGGCATGACTCGATAGCAATAAATGCCCCACGAAGTAGTGAAAACGGTCTTCTTCCTATCCTCAGGTGCCATCAGAATCTGGTTATATCCAGAAAACCCATCCATGAACGAGAGCAATGCATGGCCCACTGTGAAGTCTACAAACTTATCAATATGCAGAAGTGAAAAATCATCCTTCGGACTAGCCTTATTCAGATCCCTGAAGTCGACACAAACTTTGATTCTGCCATCCTTCTTTGGGATTGGAACAATATTGGCCAACCACGTCGGATACTCAGATACAAGCAAGAACCCTGCCTCAATTTGTTTGGTTACTTCTTATTTGATCTTCAAAGCCCAATCTGGACGAACTCTGCACAGCTTTTGCTTAACTGGTCGGGCCTCAGGGTTAAGAGGGATCCAGTGTTGTACAATCTCAGGATCGATTCCAGACATGTCTTCGTTGGACTACACAAAAACATCTTTAAAATTTTTTAATAAAGCAATTAAATGCTCGTGTTCCTTCGAAGACGGCGTGGACCCGATCTGGACCAATCGAGAATATTCCTCAGTACCCATGTTAATTGATACGATTTCATATGTACAGGGCTTAACACCCTTTTCTCTTCATGATCAACCAAAATTTTCAAAACTCGAGGAATTTCTTCCTCTTCGTTTATGTCAAAATTTTGAAAATTAAGATCAGTACAACAAACCAAAGGCACAGAGAAGTAGGCAAAGTCCACAACATTCCTATTCAAAAAGTCTGGATCTTCGGTTACAGTGGACTCAAAAGAAAAGCTGAAAGATGACCTGGACTGGACTTTGGTATCTGGGTTACCACTCCCAGAAGTACCAGACTCAAAGGAACTCGAATCTGACTTTGACTCCACAGACTCAATGGAATCAGATCCAGACTCACTATTTGATCCAGAACTATTGACAACGCCTTGCTCAAACTTCCAGACTAAGCGTGAAGCCTCAGACGCATCCACGATAAGATTGGAGAAATCCACTGCTAGGTTATCCCCAATCATTGAGATAGTAAAACTATCCCCCAAGTTAGTGGTCTCAGCTCCAGCAATGGAACTTGTCAGTAGGTCAGCTAGCGCTTTTCCCAACAACTCTTCCTCTTCAATGTCCAGGTTTGTAGTCCTGCCTTGATCTGTGCTAGGGCTCAGATCCAGACTCACTATTTGATCCAGAACTGTTGATGACGCCTTGTTCAAACTTCCAGACCAAGCGTGGAGCCTCAAACTCATCCACGATAAGATCGGAGAAATTCGCTGCTAGGTTATCCCCAATCATTGAGATAGTAAAACTATCCCCCAAGTTGGTGGTCTCAGCTCTAGCAATGGAACTTGTCAGTAGGTCAGCTAGCGCTTTTCCCAATAGCTCTTCCTCTTCAATGTCCAAGTTTACAGTCCTGCCTTGATCTGTGCTAGGGCTCATGTTTACTTGTTCATCATTCTCTTCTGGTAGCTGGTGTCTGAAAAAGATCTCGAACCCCAGATACCTTGTTTTTGTTTCCCAGTCATACCAGGGCTCTGGGAATCCACAAAAGGAGAAGTCTTCCCCTTGGGGGACAAAACGTCCATTCAAGGTCCCTTGTATTGGTTTGTGGACTAAATCATACTGCTTCCCAGTCCTCTTTGCTTTCAGCCTTTCTCTCAACTCCTTCCCTTTTCTTTGCCAGTCTACAGTGGTATGTCTGTATCCCTGCCTGAAAGTGTGGGGGTTATGACTCATCTCCTTAGCAACAGTGCCTCCCTACCTACCACTTCGGCCTAGTCCTGATCCGGGCATATGCCCCTGTTTGTTCATCATGTAGATATATTGCACACTTACGTAGTTCCCATCGCCCTCTGCCATGATGCTTTGGACCAACCGGGCTTCTTTCCCATGTATGATTTCCAATAAGTGCAGTGGTTCCCTAGGGAGGATGGATCGCAGAATTACCATACACAGTGGCAATCCCGCCTTTGAAGGGGTACTTTACTAACTGGTGGACCGTTGATGATACAACCCTCATCTAATGTAGCCAGGGCCTTCTCAGTAGTAAATTAAAAGTGGCCAAAACATCCACGACATGGAATTCCACCTCATGTTCAGACGGACCGATTAGGATATGGCTCTTGAACATTCCCATAACATCCTAACTTGTATTTTCATAAGCTCGGACAGCTTGGGTCGTGGGTGTAAAGTCAATCAGCCTCAAACCGATGGCATAGGCAGTCCTCACTGGACACACATTGATTGCCGACCCGGTATCTACTAACACCACCGGAATCCATTTTTTCTGACTTTCCAAGGTTACATAGAGAGAACGGTTGTGGTTGGCACCCTCGGGTGGTAACTCTTTATCTGTAAAAGATATCACCGACGCAACATCACCAGATATTACCAATGATACCAATTGGTCCTCAGTGGTATCGATAGGAAGTTTAGCCCGGTTCATTGCCTCTAGCAATGCTTGTCTATGCTCTTGAGATGCCATTATTAGCCCCCAAATTGATATATCAGCCTGAATCTTCTTGAGTTGTTTCAAGACCAGGTTTTCCTCAAGGTCCTTCTCTTTCGATCTCTCAGCCTCTTTTCCAAAGGTCTCTGGATGGTCTAATGCTGCGGGTTTGAAGTATCGATCACTCCGGGTCATATGATTGATCTCGTCAGTATACCAGGTATCATCCAGGGTATCAGCTTTCAAACCTTCATCAGTGTACGCATGACTTAGGTCGCTGTCTTCCCACCACTCTCCTACAGTCATAGCCGGGCTGGCATCAGGTTTTATCTGGAGCATGTTAATATCACGCGCCCCATCACCATACCATTCTTCCTCCACCACATGCTTGGTTTCTAAATTTTGATATTTTCTGAGCTTGTTCAACATCCTTTTTCGGTCGCTAGGCTCCTATTCGACCTTTTTGGTAATTTGGGCATCACCCTCCATTGTCTCGGGTTCTTCTTTCCTTTTTTATTTGCCTTGCTCCAGAGCTCTCTTCATCCAGATTTCCTTTATCCTTTCCCTTTGAAATTGTTCTAGTGCATGTTCTTTCTCAGTCAAAGGTGCAGCCTCAACCTTGCCCCTAACAAAAATTTCCTATTATGTCCCATTCTCTCCTATCTGTTCCTCCACATCTAACTCTTCCAAACTAAACCATCCATTACTTATTTCTTGCTGGCTCGGGTCCCACCATCCTACCTGAACACTGCTTGTATCCTCATCTTCGAAGAAGTACAAATCCTCTATATCCTCTTCCAGATTAGCCAAATCTTCTTCTAAGTCAGCCAAGTCATCTAGGCCTTGTTCAGGCTGATCATTCTGATGTTGCCCTAACTGGCCTTTCCCGATAGCATTAATGCTGAGAAAGTCTGGCAATATGACTACTAGCTTTGGCTGATTGATGGCCACAATGTATAAACTGGGATTGTACTCCTTTGCGAGCGAGACCCCCTTCTTTATGACACGGGTATCAAATGGCCCTGTCGTCAGTACATTCTTCTCTTTCTCTGTTTCTACTATCACGGGTCTGGATTGGGTTTGTGGTGTTAGATCCATCATGCACATGTCTATGCCTTCTGGAATGACCACCTCCGATTTTGGTAGGTGGGATGAGGTAATATATGTGCTAGGGTTAAAGGTGAGCAATAGTGTATGGATGTGGTTAATGTTTCTGGGCGGGGGGACTTGGTTGTGTGCAGGAAGTGGGTTAGTTGTTATGTTTGGTTTAGCGGGTAGGGTGATGATTTTGTTGTCAATGAGATCCTGGATCTCATGACTTAGACGGTAGCACATGTTCGTGGGATGGCCATGTTGTTGGTGGAAAATACAATACTAGGTGGGGTCATGTTTGGGTGGCAATGGGTCTGGAAACGGAAGAGGATTGAGAGGCTTGAGATGCCCCTTTTGCATTAATTGCTTGAGGACGTGTGTTGGGCTCATATGGAGGGGAGTAAAAACTCTTCGATTCTGAGGTGGACCGATACTTTGTAAAGATTGTGAGGTTGTGGCAGTAGCAAAGGGATCAGCCATCTTGGCCGTTGAAACAACAGTATTGGCATCCGCAGGCCGTGGAATAGTGATACAGCTAGCATTGGTACTCTGGGAGAACGACCTTCTTGCGGGTTCGCTTGTTCTAGGGATAATACCCTTTTTGAATGCACTCTCAATCTTGACCCCCAGCTCATGTAAAGAAGAAAATGTGGACAATGGTGCCACTATTATCCCCTGCAGCATGTCCGGCTCAAGGTTCTAGACCACTAGCCTAACTTGCTTTCTTTTGGCAGGCCTATTTGTCATTTGGGCTACCTTGGCTCTCCACCGGGTGACAAAATCAATGAATGATTCTTTAGGGTTCTGGGTAGTTATGATAACCCTAGCCCGTGTTATGCTAATTGATCTTAATTATGATCGTGATTATATACTTGATATGGTTTTGAGTGATAATTATATGATTATATGTGTTTTTGTATTTCTATCTATTCACAGTAGGAAAATCTGTTTGATTTTTCTACTTTAGTATTTAAATTGAAGGCCGTAGAGGCATCAGAAACTAAAATTGACTACGCCGTTGTGATTAGCGTAATTTTTAAAGCCTACGGTGAAATTTAATTGAAAATTGATTCGGATCGAATTAATTAGATTAAATTGATTTAATTGTGCTCAATTAACTAGTGTTAATGAAACTTGATTAAGGATGTGTATATCAAGGGGGCCAAACACACTTAACTTCCTCTTTTGACCTCAAAATCTGATTATATACTCTAGAGAGAGAGTACATGGCTTAGAGAGAGAGAGAGAGGCCAAAATTGAAGATTTTGCTAAGAGATTGGAAGACTAAGGGAATTGGTACAAGATTTAATTACATTTGTGAGAATTGGAGCCTCTAGGTGAGTATTTGAGCTCAACTTCATAAAATTAAATTCATAACTAAGTGAATTCAAGCAAGATGTGTAAGTGAGGGCAAGAATTGAGTTGATTATGATGAAATTGAAGTTTATATGCACATGCATGTTTAGAATTGCCATGAATTTGCATAATCAAGCATGAGGCATGATGAACATGAAGAATTGAGCACCAAATTTCACATGCATGCATAATTTTCATGAATTTCATGATTATAAGTATCATTTGTACCATTTGAAATAGAATTGGAGTAAAAAACTAACGTGCATGCATGATTGATGAAGATATGGAGTTTGCATGAGGTTGAATGCATGAGTTTTGAAATTTATGAAGAGAATTCAAGATGATTTATGAGGTGGACCATGATTTTAGTCAATTGGTCCCAATTACTTATGTTCTTGTGTTACATGATGTCCTTCCATGCTTTTGTATCAAAAACATGAGTTTTGGAGCCTTTTTGGGTTGAGTTTGAGCTTTAAGAACAATTTTGGAAATTCTAGAATTTGTCGAGTCCGCTCGAGCGTGGGAAGAGCCGCTCAATCGTAAAATGTTAACTGCCAAAAGTTTTGCAGACATTGATGTCCGCTCGAGCAGGGGAGAGTTACACTCGAGCATCTAGTCACATGTTTAACTCTCAACTCGAGCGTCCGAAGTCACGCTCGAGCGCAAAAATGAAGTAGCCGATACTTTTGCAGACCAAAGGGGTCCGCTTGAGTGGAGAGCCCTGTTTTAGAAATTTTGAAAAGGTTGTTTTGTGTTTCATTTTCCATTCTCTTCCATTTCTAAGCACTCTTAGGCATGCATTGAGCTTTGTATATGACCTAAAAGGATAAGAAAGAGGCCTAAGAGAAAGAAATAAATTAAGAATGGATTGAATTGTTTGTGACCTAATATGTGTTATGTATTATGTAGGGTCGAGCACAAGGAAGAATCCACCAGTAGAACACTGTGAGTAATGTCTTAGTAAAGATATTTTGAAGTATGCTATTTGTCCAATTGCTTACTCTTATTTGAGTTTCATAAGTTTGTTAATTTGAATTGTGGACAAATATTTGTTATGCCATATGATTGGATAAGGCCATTGGATTACAATGATGATTATGATGAGATTATGACCTCAAGTACGAATGCGCATTTCATATACAATTGGGCCAAAGGCCGCTTGGCATGAATGATTGGGCCAAATGCCGTTTGGCATGAATGATTGGGCCAAATGCTGTTTGGCATGAATGATTGGGCCAAATGCCGTTTGGCATGAATGATTGGGCCAATGGCCGTTTGACATGAATGATTGGACCAAAGGCCGTTTGGCATGAATGATTGGGCCAAAGGCCGTTTGACATAAATGATCGGGCCAAATGTCGTTTGACATAAATGATCAGGCCAAAGGCCGTTTCACTTGAATGGTGGGCCAAGGCCGTTTGACATGAATGATTGCGCCAAAGGCCGTTTGACATGAATGAATGGCCAAAGGCTATTTGGCATGAATGATTGGGCCAAAGGCCATTTGATAGGAATGAATAGGCCAAAGGCCGTTCGACAAGAGTGAATTAGGCCCGAGGCCGTTTGACATGAATGAATTGGGCTCGAGGTTGTCTGTTAGAAACAAGGTGAGCCAGAGGCCGTTTGATATGTTTGGACTTGAAGCTGTTAATGTACCAAATAGAAACATGGATGGACCTAAGGCCGTTTGACACGTCTGTTTCAAATTTCATTCATGTACCTTCTTTATTTGATATTATTCACTAAGCTTTCGCTCACTTTCATTTATATGTACGTAGGTGAGCAAAGAGATGTCCAAACCCATCCTCAGTGAAGTATGTGAGGAAAGTCAAGTTTTGTGGAATCAGCCCGAATGTCTCATGCACGAGACACCGTTTTGTTTCTTTTGGTTTACTCTTTTATTATCTTGGTAAATATGTCACATCACCTTTGTATATTAGCTTTTGGTTTGGCTGACTATGACTTGAACAATCCTGTATATGTAAAATTCTATGTTACGTTCCCTGGTGTGGGTTATTAACGAGTATATGTGAGATATTATGATGTGCCATGTAAGCACAGCTCTATGGACAAAATTTTTAAGTTTGCTTTCGTTTTGGCCCCTTGACTCTATTTGAAATATGTTTTATTGGGTTTGAGGCCATAGGTAATCTCTTGATTACTGGCCAGTTATGACCTTAATCCATAGGGCGGGTTCGAGTCATGACAATAGTAGCCTCCAGCTCACTAATGGTTACATCTATCTGGGTGTTATATGAATACTGATTAACAAACGCCTCAAATAGCTCCTTCCAAGTCCATTTTGTTGAGTCCTCTAATTTAGCGTACCAAATAGCCGCCACATTAGATAGGGTTCTCCCAAACAAGGAAAGCTTTTGTGCTCTAGACAAACCCATGGGCCTCAATACATCTGAAAACAACCGGACATGCACAATTGGATCTCCACTCCCATCGAATCTGTGGATGTAGGGCATCTTAAATTTCTCCGGTAATCTGACCGAAGCCTTAATGTACCCGTTTTCAATATCTGGAATGGAGTTGAAGCCATGTGATTTCTTCAATGCTTTCTCCAATCTGGCAATCTTAACTAAGGCTAGATCAATTTCATTGATATCAAAGGGAAAGATTCCTGCAGGGGGTTGAACCAGAGGCCTATAAGCCGGAGCCGGGGGAAACATTTCCCGAAGATCTGCAACTGGCAGATTTTCAATCAGTGGGGGTGGATCAAGATTTGGCTGAGCAATCGGGATCGGATGCACGGTTGATGCTGATGCCCCAAATGTATGTCGTAGATTGGCAATAATTTCATCTTGTGCAGCGATCCTCTGGTTTACAATGTCCATGGTTCTTTGGAAAGCCGTCATCATGGTAACAAATTCCTCCTCGTTCTGTGTTGTATTTTGTGTCATTGCTAGTCTAGGTGAACTAAATGCTGGTGAACTGATTGAGTGAGAACGGATAAGTGTTTGCAGAGTGCTTTGTACTGATGCTACTGACTGTTTGTTCCTCCTTTGTCGATTAACTGGCGGAAGCAAGACTAACACAAGCTGACCACTAACAAGCTCTTGAGCTTTACAAAGCCTACCAAAAAGAGTCCACACAACTTGGGGAATATCGGGTCTTTCTGAAGCTATGATGGCAAACTACCTAGCAAAAAGAAAGAAAGAAAAACATAATCAAAATCGGACAGCACTTCGGCCCCAATTCACAATAGTCATAACACATAGCTAAACTGTAATCCCCACTAAACTCTGTTCTCAAACTCATACTGATATTAACCATCCTGTGCAGTCTCACTGTAAAATACCAAGTAAAAGAACCATAACACCCCTATGAGGGGGTAAGGTTACCCTGTCCTAGATTTTTGGCATGATCTAGGCTGCACTATTTCAAACAACGAGTTTTCACAACATCCTACAAATGGGTGGCATCCTATCCTAAGTTGGAATAGTCACTATAGCTTCACTATATGTAACTAGGTCAAATGGTCGAAAGGGTACCTCAACAAGATTACCTAATATACCTCTCGTACCTAACACCGAGAAGTGAAAGGTGGATCAAGCGGTACAGTGGTACAACGGTAATCCAGATCTAAGGGTTATGTTTCCAACACAGCAGAGCCCATGACCAGTAAACCTTTTGGCAAGCCTTTTGGGCAAGCCTCCAGCAAACTGTCCAGGAATAGCAGATGGAAAACACAGTGACTTAAAGTAACCATGCAAATGCAATGCCAAGAACATATTAGTGCAGATAAAAATTCACATCATGTTTCAAGTCAAGTTCTCTAACTCTCCAGCAGAGTCGCCAGAAACTGTAGCTTGCTTTTTATGCTCCTTTCGGAAGATGAATAGCCCTACAGTTCGGACTCCCGTGGTTCTAAATTTGATTTCACAAGTGCTATATGAAATAGTGAAAATACAAAAAGAGTCCAAATCTGGCAATTCTTTTGGAAAATCGATGTAAAATGGACTGCTTTGCCAGATTTTAGAGTCGCCACCTAAATATTTTTGGGAAATTTAGGAAACGCAAGACTCGTGCCAAAGGCCATTAGTCCATCATCACCAAAGTGTCTCGGCTCGGGAACTTAGGTACGAGAGGGGAAGGTCATGAATTGAGCACCCCACTCACCCGATCAAAGATCGGCCTCTACTAATCATGATGTGATTCTTATTTACATTATATGCTCTTGTTCCGATTATTCGCTATTTTTACTATGTGACGCACACACAAATATAGACTAATTTGCAAGAATTGGAACATTTGATTTCGTTTTTTATTTGAAATCGTTTTGTGGATTTGCAACTTGAAAAGGTGGGCTTAAAATGGACACTAATCAAACTATCCCAATTCACGCAACTAGCCTTCATCCACAGGCATTCAAACAATTATATCATGTAAGCAATTAGCCTCATGGAAGTATGCTTCGACATGGTAACACAAACATTCGATGCAAGATGCTAAAACTCAAAATTACTTGCCTAGTACTCCGAGCCAAAACAAAGAAAATTAATTAGAAAAATAAGCATACTCCTAATTAATGCAATATGACTAAATGCAACGCACACATTATGTATTTTATAGGCTCGACTATGAGCATGGTATATGATTTCATTGAAGACATGCGATAAAGCACATAGTCAAGTAATGAATTTGAACATTGCTATTGGGTTAGGATGATGAGCCGAACCTTGGACCATGCAAGACAATGGATGCAGCGTATAAAATGCTAATTTGAAAAATGATGTTCTATACTAACCATCGTAAGCAAGTAAGTAAAAGGGAGAAAGATGTGGAGTTGGAAGACAAACAACTTATTACACAATTGCCCTCGTGCAAGAGGGTGCGAATCAAAGTCCAAAAGTCCAAATTAAACTAATTATTACAAAACCAAATAAATAAATGAGCAAAGAAATAACTAGCTAACTACTCTATTACATCAAGGATAATCATGAGAAGTAAACTAACTATCTAAGTTAATTAGCTATAACAAATTACAAATAAACAATAATGATAATTACAACACTAATAACTAACAAGACTAATTGTAACAATAACAATAACATTTACAACACTAATAATTGAAGCATTAATCTACAACATTGGGATAAGCAAGGATGCACAAGGGTTGCATGCACAGCGTCCAAGAATAGCTCCGTCTACCTAGGCCTACTCTGTTTCACCTTCAACCACTACCCTCTGTTTTTTGCAAAACATACTGTTGACCAAACATTGATGGCCGTCCGTGCCTTAATTTCATGTAAAATCCTGTTTTGTGCTCTGAAGTGAAAACAATGCAAATAGAGTTGTTCTAGACTCTGTTTGTCCCTCTCACACTTCTCTGTCATAGGAGAACCTCGGGAGAATGTTAGAATTGTTTCCAAAACTATCAATGAGCAAGTTGACTACTTAATGATTTCGGGTACAATTTGGAAAAAAATCAATAAATGAAAGGAACAACAACCACCTCTCCCTTATATCATAGAGTGAACTCAAAGAGGAAGGTAGTGACGCTTCAAGGTTCATCAAAACATCATGAATTGATGTAAAATAACCCTTGACACAATAGATTCGGCATAACGTCCGGCTGAACCCAAGCAATATAACTCATTTTCTTTATGTGGGTTGGTTCATTTTAAGCCAAATTCATAAGTCTTTACCATTCTTTAATCCATTAAGTCCAAGATAATTGTTACATCCATTGAAGATTATGTCCACTAAGTGAGAAATATGTCAAATGGGAGGTGATTCTCAACATGAACAAGCGACTACATCGTTGACAATGAACCTCCGTAGAGATTAAGCCATTAAGCATAAATCACTAGTTCATGTTTTGAATAACTGTCAACCGATTGAAATAACTCTCAAATGAAAGAAATGAGTAGCAAGTTGATTTATTAAAATGAAGTTCTTAAACATGGAAATTAGTTAAAGAAAAGCTTATAACAATATACAACAAGCTATGTATTCAAACTTATGAGACAACAATCAAGCTAATCAAAGCATAAACTAACTAAACAACCTAAGACAGCCCTAAAACAGCCCTTAATGGATGAAAAATAGTGGCTCAAAGTGCATGAAAAGAGCCTACAAAGCTAAACAACAAAGAGAGAAAACAAAGCTAGTAAGTAAGAACAAGGAGGGGCGGCTAACCCCTCCATTTTTGAAACCTCAAAGCATGATTTTTAGTCTTTTTTAAACTCTGAAAAATAATTTAGAAAGCAAAGGAAAGGGTGTAAAAGCAAGGGTTTGAGCTATAGGCAAAGGTGTAAGAAAGAGTGTCAACTCTCTCTACTCTTTTGGTAGCTCTCCAAACCCAAACTTAAACACTTGGAAAAGAATCAAAACAACACAAAACTACAAGAACTAGATAGAAATAGATAGAACAAGAAGTAAAAGAGATCATGACAAGCTTATACCTCTCAAAGAAGTGAGCTTTTGTTTATGAATCAAACTAAGTCCCAACACACTCTCAATCTTGAATTATGGTGTTCAAGGCTCAACCAAGGTTCCTAGGCTAAGGTGTGAAGGTGTATATAGTGTATGGATATAGGCTCAAGGTGATAGGTTTGCTCAAAGGGTTACTTGCACACAAAAAATGAGAAGAAGGAGCTCTCAAGAAGGTGTAGAGGCATTTTAGAAATTCTTCAACCCTCAAAATAGAGATATATGGCCGTTTTTATAGAATTTGAGCAAGAGGGGTCATAAATATCTTCAAAAATAGACAGCTGGCAAGCTCTCGCCTAGAACAGTGTTTCTCGCTACTAAGGAACGGCCGACCCTTAATGAGGCACGGCCGGGCCTCAATGTGTTCTCCTGTTTTCCTGCTTCAGACTCAGCATTGGGTGGTACAAGGTGTAAAAATGAATTTCTCAGGTATAATCAGTGGAAATATGGAAGGTTTGGGATTATTTCAGAGCTTAAACATGGCCCCTTCATTGAGATCTCGAACCACGCACAACACCACTTTCATCATCAAGTGTATTGGGAAAAGCGCTCGAGCCTTATGAGCGGTCAAAAATGGGGTGTCTACACCGGCTGACCATTTGTTTAGCCAGTTCATCTGTTCGTTCAGCCAGCTGGTTAATGAATCAGCCAGTTCGTCAATTTTTCAGTTGGTTGGACAACAAATCAGCAGGCCGGTTAATCAATTAGTCGGCCGATCAATTTTCAAATTAAAAATGAAAAACTGCAGAATTTGCGTAGGCTCAATGGTTTGTGCTTTGGAGTCTTGTTTTGAATGTCTTTCATTCCAGCAGGTGTAAATAAGTGTGTTTTGATTGCTTTTGCCCTTTTTTTTTTCTTTCTTTTTTTTTCCCTTTCATTGAGTCATTTTTTTGATTTCTAGTCGATTAAGGGCTCAGTGTCCAATTCAGAACTCATTGAAATTCAATCATTCTCAATTTCAAAATTCAAAACAAATGGTTTCAAGTGTTGTGCCATTGCCATGATATGCAGAACGAAGCTTCTTTTATTAATAATTCAAGGTGAAACCCCGATTACAGAGTACAAAGGAAAACAAGAACATTTCAAAAAACAAAAAAAAAAAACAAAAAAAAAAAAAAAAAAAAAAAAAAACAAACAAACAAACAAATAAATAAAAAAGTTAAAGCATTAGTGCTCCTTCCTAAGCAAAAAAACCAAAAATTAAAATTAAAAAAAAAAGGAAAAAAAAATGGAGGATGCAAGCATGGTTCACGATTTCAGCAGCTTGTGTTTCTAGTAGCAAAGGGAATAGGTTGACCCCTTAGGTTTATCGCTCACTTCTAATATCAGTTTTCTCGCCATATCTTCACTCCTTGGAAGCCTTTAAAGACTCTGCTTGGGCATTTGCAGAGCTTCAAAAGGAGATGATCCCCTACCGTTCATTAAATTATGAACCCAAGGAGCTTTGAATCGGGCTGCAGTGGTTGCTTGTCTTTTCAGCTCTGCATTTCGCTTTTTCAATTGGGTGATTTCTTTTTGAGCATCCTGAAACATGCTATGGAACAGAGAGAGTTGTGCTTTGAGCTGGTGCACCTCATTTGTCCTATTCTGCAGCCGACAAGACAAATTGGAGTCTGCAGTCACAGCTTCTACGCAGGACTTTAACGTGTAGTGGTTGGCATCAATGTCAGACTGCGTTACCATTAGTTGCTCGACTGATAGCGCAAGAAAGCTGAGAGCAGGGGCAGGGGCACTTTATCAAGGCTCGGAATAACTAGTGTTAGCAACCTCGATTGGGGAATCGTTAAGGTCTGGGAAAAGGGAAAGAGTGCGGTAGGGAGAGGCCATAATTAGAAGAGAGTAATGCTAAACAAGGGGGATTTGCAGAGTAATGGCAAAAAGATAAAGTTGCAGCCTTTTGCTCTGTCTCCCTCATAGGTTGTGGTTAAGAAAGAGAGGGTAGAGGAAAAAGAAGACAAGGAAGAGATCGTGGCAATTGTTGAAAATCAAGGGTTGGTTTGCTTGTGTCATCCAGGCATCGCGATTATTGAAATTGTGTGCTAGACGCGACATTTGAAGGAGACGAATGAGGGTGAGAGAGACAAGAACAAAGGGGAGAAAGATAGATGTATTATGTATATATTGTGTATGTATACCATATGTTATGTGTATGTATATATGTATGTGTGTATTTGTATGTATGTATCTCTATGTATATGTATATGTATATGTATATATCGTATGTATATATATGCGTATGTCTGTATGTGTTCGTATGTCTGTATGTATCCGTATATATATATAGTTTGTGTGTATATATGGTGAATGTATATGTGTATGTATGTAATACATATTTTTATATTTTTGTGTTCGTATACGTATATATAGGATGTATAAAAAAAATTTAAAAAAAATAAATCATCAAAACGAATTTTGAAAAAAAAAAAAAAGAGAAGAAAATTTTGAAAAAAGCAAGAGAAGGCGAAATTTCGATGTGAGAAGGCGAAATTCTATAAATAAAAGGCGAAATTCTATAAATAGAAGGCGAAATCCCATGCTTTGCACCAATTGTCCCTATATAGCTATTTTCGATGTGAGAAGGCGAAATTCTATACATAGAAGGTCTGCCCTCAAGTTTTGGAGTTGAAAAAAATTGATTTAAGAGCTTAGTGAAATCCAAGACATCTTCTCTACCTTCTCAATTATAGATACAAGATAGATACACCTTTGGAGATCAAACTTGAAGCTTCCTACTGAAATTTTGAGCTCACTTTCAGAGACTTGAGAATGCTTTGAATCAAGTTTGCTTAACCAAGAGCATCCTCTCTTCAAGAGGTATATGCTTTGGCCATCTTCTCCTTTGTTTATACTACTCTTTTTATTCTTTTTACTTTGTTTATACACTATTTTGGACTGTTTTCAAAGGCTAAAAATATGTGATTTAAAGTTTCGAATGTGGAGGGGCTAGCCATGTGACGCCCCGATTCTACACTATTGGTTGCAGTCAAGGGAAAGTCACTAATGAGTCCTATGGTCAATAACCAAGTAAGATCCCAGATCGCCGGAGGAGTCAAATTAGCCTCCCTTCTAAGTCCAGCTTTCTTAGGCAGCGCACTACCCTTTTGACAGATCTTAAAAGGTATTGACACAAGGTCTCATAAGTAACGAAAGGGTTCATACATAGAATATAAATACATAACAATCACAATATATATATAACTCAAAAGATGGTTCCATTACATTACATCCCAAAAGAAAGCTTAAATCTTCAAATGAGTCCTTACAAAACATCCAAAAAGAAACTTCTAATTTCTTTTTTTTTTTTTCTACGATAGCCAAAAGTCTTCAAAAGTTTCGGGCTCGTCGTCTCCAGCTATAAGTTCTGCTTCGTCACCTGGCATGATACGCCGTGAGCTTTGAATGCCTAGTAAACACACACACCCCCTACCTCTTTTTCCCAGTCCAATACACAATCACAATTATAACATCAAGTAATAAAGCACAATACTCAATTAAATAAATAAAGGGTGAAGTTAGGTTGTTAACAACTAGAAATCCCCCAAAGAGATTTTGTCCTTCCAACCATGAGAATCAGACGCGGATTATTCGGTATGCCCCCTCTTTTGCTGCTTTGTTGTAGACCTAACCTCGGATGCCTACCAACGGTTATGTACCGTGTAGCGCCAACCACAGGGCCTCAAAAGAGACGGTAAAATAGGGCCTTGCCCGAATCCCTCTTTGAACCAAACCACGTAGGGTCCGAATACAACCGCTCCGTTCAAGGGTTCCGAAAACCACTTGCGCAAGACTGTAACTTTCAAATAGGGAACACATCCCAACAATCCATATATCACATATTCTCATCTTTCATTACTCAAGTGTTCGAAAACCCGATACCCTCCCTATTAGGTTTCCCGTTGAATTAAATGTTTTAAATCAAGGTTAGTCCAACTTATAAGACAATAACATCCATATAAGCATGCATTCTTAAGATGAGAAAGGTAAATAACACATATAATATCATGCCAAGATATGATCATAAGCTAATAAGCAATCTCATGAACTCAAGGGTATAAAACATCCACACATAACAAAATTTCCAGATTTAATATCACATAAAAATTAAAATGAAAGGACTATTTTAGATCCTTCACCGGACTTGGCCTTCCTATGGTTTGTAGAGGATTTAATCTAGTTTCTAGAACATTTTTCAGAGATGGGATCGCTTTTCCAGATGTTAAGTTATTTAGAAAATATTCCAGCGCTGTCCAGATTCTGCCCAGATCCGTCGACTGTTACGAAAAATTGATTTTCTTGCAAACTGCTTAATGTTTTTCGACGAAACCAATTTTAGTTGAAAGCTAACACCTTAAGGAAGGTTTTGACATAAAATAGAGGTCCAGAATAATTTTGTACATTTTTCTAGAATTTCTGGAAGTGGGCTGCAAAAACAGATTCTAGGGTACTTTGCCCAAAACGAAGATTTATGAAAAAGGGGTTCCACCAAGGAAAAGTTTCATTTCTTTTGTGAAGAAAATATGCTAACTATCACATGTTTAACTCAAAAAATTTGTTTGAAAGAGTGCCCTTGAAAAGTTGAGAGATTAGTACAAAAGAAGATGGTTTTGTGCCAAAATGGGGAAAATACAAGAGAGATGGAATCAATACTCAACCCTTAACATTTTTAACATAAGAACTTAGTAATAACAGATCTGAAAACATTATTTAGAACCTTCAGAAACGTGCATTAGAAAAAGGAAATGAAAGAGAAGGTTGTGTTTGTGGCTTACTTGCTACTTTGCACAAGAAGGCTCTCTTCTTCCTCCTTCTTCTCCTCTAGACTTTTCTCTCTTGCTCTCCTCCTTCTCTCTAGCCTAATGTGTGTGTGTGGGTGTGGTGTTTGTGCTTTGCCAAGCTAGGGGAGGTTGGTATATATAGGCAATTTTGATGTAAAATGTCCTAAAAGCCCATTAGTTGGAAATGGATGGAAAGGTTAGGATTTTGCTTGGAATCTAATGGGATAGGAGTAACTAAGGTGCTAAATCATAGGTTTAGGCATTATTTAGTTAAAATGGAACTAGTTTTGGAATTTGCATCCTAGGTCTAGGGCACTAGGTTGTGTTTTTTCGTAGAATTTCATGATGATATATCTTGAAAATGGTTTTCTCACTTTCTCCTAGAAGGGCCATTTTTTTTTATTAATTTTGGTCCTAGGGCACACTCCTCAAGGTGTATATATATATTACAAGATTGATGGTACTTCAAGGTACAAGGTACAAGTACTAGTTTTTGGGGCAAGTTTTGAATTTAATTAAAGGGTGAGGGCTTGGAGTTAAATACATGAAACTTATGTAGAATTAAATTACATTAGGGATCCTAATCCGGTTAGGGAAATTCTTGTTTCGATAAAAATAAAAAAAAATAGTAATGCTAACCGACAAGATTCAAATTAATTCAAGTAAACAAGGGGGCTTCAATAAAATAATTCAACATTAGGGTTTTTAAAGTGAATACATATTTCAGGGGCTTCACAAGCCACCCTTCTTTCGCTTGCTTACTAGGCTTCTTTTCTCTGATTTTTGTTCAAGTTTTCTACCCTTTTCAAAATGATTTTCAGCACTATTTTGTGCTATTTAGGGGCTATTTAGTGTGTTTATTTAGTTTATTCTTTGAACACTATGCTTGTGTTGTTGTAAGTCCTCATGGATTTGGGTGTTTAGGCCATACCAATCCATTTGAATTGATAGTTTACATAGTTTTCATGTAAATACTCACACTTTTGTAATAATCACCTTTGCATAATCATCTCTACAACCTCCCTCCATTCTTTGCTTCTTTTGATTAAAGAGTTGAATCAAACAAAAGATTACCGCCCAAGGCATAAGAAAGAAACCTTTCATGCTAAATGGTGTAATCTCTTCGGAGGTTCATTACCAGTACATTACATCTCTCTTGTGCCAAACGTGATTACTTGTTTGATACTTCTCTTTATCGCTGGTGCATTACTTCTACGGGACTAACTTTCTAGTCAAACCCTTGGAAATCACAAAGGAAAGTGTCATTATAGCTTATTATCAAGTTTGGATTTGGAGTCATTATCGCTCATTTTGGGTTTGATTTAGAATCCATTATCACTTGTAAATGAGTTTGATTCTTCCTTTGTAACTTCCCCCCATAGAAAGGACTTGAAAAGTTCATTTCTCGGGTTAAGTCATGCTTGCTATTCTTTATTGCTTTTGGACTTAATGGATGTATTCATCATTTTTGGACAAAAACGAAGAAAAGATAAGAAATGGAAAGGTAATGTAAAAGAGCTAACAAAAATGGAGTAATAAAATTAGGTTAGGTTCAATCAGATGTTATATTGAATCTATTGCATCTTGAATCATTGCATACTTTTTAGTGATGTTCAATGATTCACGAAGCAATGTCTACCCCTTCCTTTGAGGTAACTCCATGATAGAGATGAGGTATTGTGTATCTCTTGGTTAATTTATTGAGCTTTTGTCCTATCAATTCTAAGTTCATCATGCAACAAATTTGCGACAATTGATGATTTCTAAATCGAATCTACTCCTCCCTTGATCATCTTCATGACAGGGAAGGGTAGAGAGGATAAACATCTCTTGGAAATATTCTGTTTTTGCTCTGTTTCAACTCTATTTTTGCTCTGTTTCAACTCTATTTCAACTCTGTTTCAACTCGTACCACTCTCTCAAGTCGGCTGGCCCTCCATTTTGTATAGGCAGTGGCAGTTTTACAGCAAAATAGAGCAAAATCTGAGGCTAAAACAGAATAATTTTCTGACTGCAAACAGAGCAAATTCTGGCAGCAAACAAAAAGGTTTCCAGAAGGATGGTCTCGATTGTACATGTGGTTCATCGCCTTCCGTTCAAGTCCATTAAATTAGCGCTTTAATATTAGTATGTGTAATTAATTAGTTAGCTTCATTCGAATTTGTAATAGCTAGTTGATTTAGTTAATTCATTTGGTGTTGTCATAATTAGTTTAATTAGGACATTTATTCGGACCCTCTTGTGCGAGGGAAAATTTGTAACACTTGTAATATTTGTATATCTTCCAACCCCTATTTCTTTCTCCCTTTTATTTATATGCTTATCATGGTAGCATCATATTTTTCGTTCCATATCATTACCATGTGTTGTATCCATTTTTGCATGCATTGGGTTCAGTTCATCATTCTAACGTTGTCATCATTTCCTACTTACTTGAATACGTGTGTTGTCGCATGCTTTGAGTTGATCCATATGACACGTTAAATAGACTGAACCTAGTAGTTGCATTTCGTATGTGTTGCATTAATCACTTGCATAGTAGAGCATGCATTTTTCTAATTATTTTCTTCTCTTTGGCTTGCCTCGATTGAGTACTAGGTGAGTATTTCTCGCTTTAGCATATTGCATGTGTGTTTGTGTTGCCATATCAAGCATATTACCATGAGGCTAAATGCTTATTTGATATACCTCTTTGAATGCCTGTGGATGAAGGCTATTTTGCTTAAGTTGTGATGACTTTGATTAATGTACGTATAAGCTCGCTTTTTCATGTAGCACAAATTCAAAACCCTTTTCAAATAAACATAAAATCAAAGCATTCCGAAGTAAATGACGTAGTCTATACTTGTGTATCTCACCTAGTAATTTAGCATAATAAATTAGAACATGAGCATATACTGTCCATAAAAATGACATCATGATTAGTATAGGCCGATCTTTGATCGGGTGAGTGGGGTGCTCAATTCATGACCATTCCCTCTCATACCTAAATTCCCGAGCGGAGATACTCTGGTTATGACAAACAAGTGGCCTTTGGTATAAGTCACGGGTTTTCTAAATTTTACAAAAATATTTAGGTGCAACTCTAAAATCTGGCAATGCAATCCATTTTTGGCATCTCTGATGATAAATGGATTTTCTAAGATTTGCTGGACTTGGACTCCCATATGTGTTTTTCTATTTCATGTTGCACTTGTGAAACCAGATTCAAAACTACAGGAGTCCAAACTCTAGGGCTATTGTATCCGAGGAGACTAAACCCCTCCTAGGAGCACAAGAAACCGACTACAATTTCTAGCAACTTTGCTGAGGAAATTAGAGAACTTGACTTGGACTTCATGCTGTGACATTTTATTTACAGATATATGTTCATTGCATTGCATTTGCATGGTGCTCTTAAGTCACTGTGTTTTCCATCTGCTATTCTTGGTTGGCTTGTCGGAGGCTTGCCTAAAAAGCTTGCCAAAAGGCTGGCCGGTCGTGGGTTCTGCCATGTTGGAAACACAACCTTTGGATTTGGATTACCTTCGTACCGCTTGATCCTCCTTTCACATCTTGGTGTTAGGTGTGAGAGGTATATTAGGTAATCTTATCAAGATACCCCTTTTGACAAATCGACCTAGCTGCATATAGTAAAACCATAGTGACAATTCTAACCTAGGACAGGATGCTCACTAGTATGCAAGATGTTGTGAAACTACTTGCTTGAAGTAGTGAAACCCTAGATCATGCCAAATCTAGGACAGGGTAACCCTACCCCTTCATGGGGGGTGTTTTGGCTCTCTTTACCTGGTATGTGCTTTACAGTGAAACTGTACAAGGGTACTTCATATTAGTGGTACAGTTGATATCTATTTGTGAAGGAGAATTCAACGGGGAGTACAGTCCTACAGCTTTGATCACATCTATTCTAATAGAATTTGTACTGAGGTGCTGTCTGTTTGCTTTTTCTCTATTTCTTTTGCTAGGTAGTCTAAAACTATAGCTTCAAAAAGTTCTGATATCCCCCAAGTACTCTGGACTCGTGTCAGAAGACTTTGTAAGGTTGGAGATCTTGTTCAGGGATAGCCATTGTTTGCCTCACTGTTACCAGTTGCAAGGCAAAGAAAGGTCAGACAAAGTTCACCAGTTCAGTTATTTCAACAATCACCCCTCAGTTCACCTCAAGCACAGTCACCTACTCCTAGAATGACTCAGTATCCACCATCAGATTTGGAGGAATTACTAATCTGTCTGCAACAGTCAGTTGACTCACTCCAGCATGACATAGCCCGCCAAGTCGAGGTCACGAACAGGTTGCAACAACAGCAATAGCAGCCAACTGCGGCTTCTGCTTTGCACACAGCTAACGTAACTATCCTTATGCTCATTGCGGCTGTCAATGCTGATGTAACTCAGGATCCACAAGCCAAGGGTGTTCCGATTTTTCCTGTCCAAACAGATCCAATTCCAGTATAGAAGTCTAGAACCCCAGTTCACCAGACTGAGGCACATTTTGAATTCGAGGTTAACCCAACCATTCTTAAAAGTTAACAAACTAGAAAAACTGTTCAAGAAGGCACAAGGGGTTAACTCCATTCCAGATATAGAGGATGGATATACTAAATCTGTAGTTACTTTGCTGGAGCGGTTCAAAATATCGCATATTGACCGCTTCGATGGCGCTGGAGACCCAATGGTACATCTACGTCTGTTTTTCGATATCCTATATCCAATGGGTTTGTCCAGACTTCAGAAGTTGTCACTCTTCGGCCAAACCATGTCTGGTATAACTACCGTCTAGTATGCTAAGTTGGAGGACTCTGTGAAATAGAACTGGGAGGAATTGACCGAATCTTTTATTACTCAATATTCCTACAATACGCAGATCGAGGTCACAAACTCGTGATCTTGAGGCAACGCTTCAGGAACCGAAGGTGGGCTTCTCAGAATTTGTAACCAAGTGAGGGCCAAGGTATTAATGATGACCACCAAACCCTCAGAAAATGACCAAATCCGGATGGTTGTCCGGAATTTTCATGGCAAGTTACTGCAAAAAATTATCATTCTCCCCTTATTCACATTCAAGGAACTTCATGAAATGGGAGTTCAGATTAAAGACGCAATGAAATAGGACATCATCACAGATAACAAGGAGCCGGCCAAGAGGCCTTTTATTCGCAATTTCAATGCTACCAAGGATAGTACAACTACGAGGCCTTCAGAAGTGAGCATTGTCACCACCACCAAAACGGTCGACCCCTTTGCCAACATGAGCCCACAAACTTCCAACCCTACCCAACCTCCATGTAGAACTTTCAACCAGCTCTACATGACTCTATCTCGAGCCATGCAGGTGTTAATCAAAAAGGGGCATCTAAAACCCCTAGAACCTAGACCACTTTCAGGCCCTCTCCTAACCAAGAATGATCCCACCAAATATTGTGCTTTCCATCAACAACACGGCCACAAAATGGACCGGTCCTTCTGCTTACATCATGAGATTTAAGATCTCATCAACAACAAAGTAATAAATCCATCCCAAAACCAGATGGGACCACCAACCCACTCCTTGTCCACAATCAAGTCCCCCCACCCAAAAATATCCACCTCATCCATACACTGCTGCCCACCTTTGACCCGAGCGTCTATATCACCCCCTCCCACCTACTAAAGTCGATGTTGTTCATCCCTGATAGCACAGACCTATGCTTGATAAGCACATCCAACCCATAATCTGAGCCTCACAAATCTGTGGTGACAACGCCTGAAGAAGAAAAGGTTTTGATCTCAGAGGGAAATGCCGGTCTATCACTGGAAATTTTTAGGGAATTATCTAAGGGGAAGTATGACCCGAGCCACTACATTGTTCCTGTTACTTAAACCAACCCCGAGGTAGTACTGCCGACCTCAGTGGATGTTAATGTGGTTAGAGAAGACGACCCAAGCCAAGGGTTGGATGATCTTGCGGATCTTGAAGAAGATTTGGACAACCTCCAATTCTTCGAAGAACAGAACCAAGGCAATGTGCAGATCAATTGGTTTGATCTGAGCCTGTCGATTGAGTGATGAATCTAACAAAGAAGTGGAAACCAGAGTTAAACTGGAGAAAAATAAATTCGTCATAGCTGAGGTAGGTGGAGAAGCCAAAGAAAAAAGGAACATGCCAAAGAGTAGTAGTACAGAAAAATAAACCCAACCTTACAGAAATTTTAATTGCCAACCAATTACCAGATGATTTTGTTGAAGTTCTTTCAGTCTCAATGAAGAGTACTTTTACTGGTGGCTTTGCTTAGGAGAAACTTATAAATAATAATAGATACGAAATAATTCAGAAACTGAGTTTCATTAAGTAAATGAGAACTTACAATGACCCAGCCTCGAAGAGGTTCACAGCGATAAACTACTTGAAACTACTACTAAGAAATGCAATGCAATATAGGAATTGAAGAACTGGAAAGAAAAATATGAAGTAAATAATTGGTTTGTGGATCTTCTTCTAGGTCCTCTTCTGTTGACCTTCTCTTCTATTTATACTCTATAATGGTAACCGTTGAAATGCCCTTCCACGATCACTGGTCATGGCCTTGAATAGTTTGCTCCCACTATGTCATTCTTGTAGTTGGGCTTCCCTCATGAATTTGAATTTAAATTGTGAGTAACCGTTGGGCCACGTCATCTTACGTCTTCTAACTGCTCCAATGTTACGCAGATCCATTGCTACCAATATGAATTGCCATGTGTATGTCGCTGACTGGAGACTTATATCAACTCCCCAAATTGCCCTTTAAGAGCCACGTGTTAAGCTACGATTGGCTTATACAAAATATATAGCCAACAACTAGTAAGGATTTTCTTGAATGAAGTTTCTCTTTTTTATATACATATTTAAAATTAAAAAAATAAATAAATCTCTTTTGGTCGTTATTATGCATTGAGAATTATCATGCTAATCTTTACTGTCATAGAATGCTGATGTTTAATCTCTGTCACTTTAAACATTGCAGACATACTTAGTAGTTATTCTAGTTAATTCACTAGTCACCCTCATGGTGGTGGTGACGCACTGACACTCATGCATGAGTCAAGCCCTTTTGGGAATGTATTGTGTCACATTGTTTAAATAGAGATATTGCACTAGATACAGGTATTTTGGGAAGCTTTTAAGAGGGCTTCAAATGGGCCCAATCCTTCTCAACCTAGACTAATTCACTGGTCTTTTCCACCTGTAGGTAAACTCGAACTTAACACAGATGGATGCTCTAAAGGAGACCCAGGCCAGGCTGGATATGGAGGACTGCGAGATGAAACTGGCACTTGGCTATGGGCATACTATGGCAAACTAGGCCACTGTTCAAGTTTGGAAGCTGAAATATGGGGCATATATAGGGGACTCACCATCCTCTTCCAAAAAGGCACGATGAATGTGGAAATTGAAACAGATTCTGAACAAGCTATCATCCAACTCCAAGATGAAGACACAAGGCCCTCATTGAAGACACAATGCTCCTCCTGAAGAGATGCAACTGTTCTCTCAGCCACTCCTTCCGCGAGGGGAACAGAGTTGCTGACAAACTAGCAAATTTGGGAGTAGCCTAGGATGATCATGTGGTAATATTTGAAGATCCACCTGATGAAGTAAGATCTCTAGTCATTGATGACATGACTGGAGTAAGTCTTGTGAGAGACTGAATTTCCTGTATTGTAAGGATACTTTATCTTCTATTTGCTCTTAATTCAGTTGAAAAAAAAAAAAAAAAAAAAACAAATGGGCCTAGCCCAGGAAGTCTTTTGTGAGAAGCAATAATTTATGAGTCCTCAGGAAGCCCATGTGAATAAAAGACTGCTGACTTCAAGATTCTATCCAAATAGGTTAATTCCTTATTGGAAACTGAAAGGATTATAGACAGGGCGTAGGTAGAAAAAAATACCAATTGTTTTTACACTTATTTTTTGCAGTATTGTTTCATGTGATTTTATTAGTTTTTCTTAACTAAATTTGTAAATATTAGCTTTTTAATAGTATTGAAAAAACTATTAAATATTTGTAAAATATTGTTGCTATATGTGCTATCCCCATTTAAGATGATACGTTGGTTGGTCCACGGAGGGGCAAGGTAAACACTGAATTTGGAGTCCTGAATTTGGACACAACATGCTGGCGAAGTGTATATTGGTAGTTGTGCTCTAAATGTGCAGAATAGAGGGAGTGGTTATCTTTATCAAAAGAGGGTGCCCATGTGGTAGCTTTCTTTTTCTATATTATTTAGTGATATCATCAACTCCTTGTTGTTTTTGGGTACTATGTTGTTACCAAATCAAAATTGGAATCTAAGTAGCTCAGACATGAACATGGACACTTAAATTTTCAAAAATCAGGACATGCGGAGGACACCTACAACATATATAATTCTATATATATTTATCATATGTCATATATTTAAATATTATATATTTATTCTCATCAAATTTGTTAACCTTGGGTTTGCTACTCTGGAGGAAAAAAAGCATGTTTATGTCTGACAAGACTTCCGGGGAGGTGTTTGTGCCTCATAGATTGTGATCAATGAGCATCCCTGCCAGAAGTGTGGCAGGCTTTATGGGAGCACACTGTTGCTTCTCTCTCTCTCTCTCTCTCTCTCTCTCCTCTGTTTGTTACTGGAATTGAAACTGCCTTGTTATTTGAATGCCTGAAATACAGCATTATTGTTAAATTCCCCCAAAAATTGTATCCATCACAAAATGGGTACATTTCTCTGAATCATCAGTTACCGCTCTTGACTTCGCCATTTAAAGTGGCTTTCTGCTTGCTTCTAGTGTTACAGTGAACTTTGACAGTTGTAATTGAATTATATTTGGTTTTTAGAGTGTGGTTGATTTATTTGCATATAATTGTCACCGTCCAGATGAATTATATGTATCATCTTATCATTTTTGGCTGATGTCTGCAGTCATGCAAATTCCTCATTTGTGCTATGTTTTGCCTTAATTGTAGATTATAAAATTATGCCAAGTGTTGTGCTTGACGGTATATCATTATTATTGAAAGATAGTTGCATCTATAGATGCCCACACCTTAAAATCCTATTAATTTAGGGCTGAGTCAGCGAGCCATGTGTCAAAGTACAAGGATATGTAGATGTCCGCATATGCAATGCGAACACCTTGAAATCCTATTGACTTAGGGCTAAGTCAGCCTGCTATGTGTCACAGTACACGGATACATAGATGTTCACATGTTAGATGCGAACACCTATAAATGCCCCAGATGAACATTTTTTTACATATTTTATCCCTTTTCTGCTAACTTCATCCTCACTAATCTGTTATCCTTTGCCTCGAATTTCGGGCAAAGTTTTGTGATGAATGTGGAGCTCAATATTTGAGAGAGACCTCTAAGTTTTGTTCGGAATGAGGCGTTAAGAGGTTAGGAACCTGACTTGTAGTGTGCATATGTAAAGTTTGGATTGGTAGACAATATTTAGTTTGTGATTTTATAGTGTTTGACTTCCGGATAATTTTGAGATACTCCTTTGAAACAAATGCAAAATATTTAGAGTAACAAATGATAGATCAACTAATTGGATACAATAATTTCTCTCTGATGATTTGTTGAGAATTTCCATTTTTTTGTTTTTTCTATTTGTAGCCTGGCTACGATTGCAACATAACGAAGCTATGATTTCCTTCGTAGCCCATTCATGAAAATACTTGTGTAGTGTTTGGTTTGCTGATATTAAATAGAATGGAATGAAATTATTATTTTTTAGCCCTTTTATGGAATGATTAATTGATGATTCTATTTGGAATACATTTTCCATTATTTTTCTTAGTGAACCAAAGTTGAGAATGAACATTATGATAAAATAATTATTTTATTTCACTTTATTTTAGTAAACCAAACAGAGCATTAGAGCTTTTGCAATAAGGTAGTTTCAGTGCATAAGGCTTCTGGTTAGACAAGGTTAGACATATGTAGTTTTATTTTAGTACGTGATAGATTTGTGGAGAATAAAAAAAAAATAGAAAAGATGGGAAGAAAATAAATTATTTTTTTCTTTTTGATTGATGAATCTAAATATAACGCTAGATGTAAAAAGATTTTTTTTCGGGGGAGGGGGTCAAGAAGTCTTGGTAGTCACTACAAGAAAACACACTTTTGGCGACTAAAATATTAGTCGCCAAAAGTACTAATTTTAGTCGCCAAAAGGATTTGCCGACCAAATACGTTGGTCGCTGACTTTGTCGGGGATATATCGTCGCCGAAGGTATTAGCGACTAAAGAACATTTAGTCGCCAAATGTACTAGACTTTACCGACTGACACCTTAGTAGGCAAAACTAACAGCTATTAGCGACGAAACTAGTATTAGTCGCCGATGACTCACATTAGCGACCAACAGATTAGTCGCCCAAAGGGTCTATTAATTTGTTTAACTCACTTCTTTAGCTACTAAATATTTTGTTGCAAAAACTGAAAATCTTTGTGGCGACGAAATCTTTTGTCGCCAATACTATTATTTCAGCTACTAAATATGTGGTCGCTGAAAGTGTCACTGTTGTTGGCTACTAAACTGTTTAGTCGGCTATGCCTTTTTATTATGTTTTGGCGACTAAAAATGTTGTCGCCAAAAGTGTTTTTATTTGTTTTGGCGACTAAAATTGTTGTCGCCAAAAATAATTTGATTTTTAGCTACTAAACAGTTAGTCACCAAAAGTGTTTCGAGTTGTTTTAGCTACCAAATATTTAGTAGCCAAAAATGTTTCAGTTTGTTTTAGCTACTAAATATTTAGTTGCCATAAGATTTTCTTTTTTGGCTACTAATTGTTGTCACCAAAAACGTCATTTTATATTTTCATTTTATTTTTTTCATTTTAATAAATTTTGTTAGAACCTGTATCCACCGCAACCTGTAATAGATATACAACCTATATATATTATCACCTATTCCGTATTGCATGTTTCACTTACAACCATCAAACAAAAAGAACACCTGCTAATGTAAACTTACATAGAAACCAACTATATATATTTCAATTACAAATAATAACGTCATACATTCCAAATACGTTACCAAAACAATGTCCTTACACAACATTTTTACTGTACTACGCATTGTAATGACCATTTGCCAAGGTACAAATTACCATGGTAATATGTACCATGACAAAAGGTAATGTACGTATATATCACCTGAGCAATTAATACATGTGGAGCAACAGCAAATGTGAATGATCTATGTACCCCGTCATTGATTCTATACGAATAGAGCAATTAATAGAAGCTCCAAAAATACTATGTACCCCGTCAAAAATTATATGTACGATTGGTCCACAGTCCACACACAAAATATAGGACGACAAAAAGCTTCTGAAATTTGCAAAACTGTGCATGATCTTCCGGACAAAAAAATAGAAGATCCACATGTCAATGCCAAAAGCCATCTTCACAACAAAAATTACACCCATTAGTTCCCTTGTAAACAAAAAGTTATAGCCATCTACAAAACACAAATTGCAATGATGTCAATTGTAATTGAAATTGTATTTAACTATAGTTTGAATTTAGGAATTTCAATATACTTTCTTTACACTTTAAATTGTGTACATTTAAAGTGCAAAGAAACTTTCCAAGTCAACCATGAGCCCGAAGTCAAGTTTAGTGTAATGTGTGAATATATATGTATTTTATTCAGAAATGTACATATACAGAGATGCTTATACAACATATATTTTTGTAAGCTTTAATATATGCCATCACAACTTCATCAAAAAGTGGTTGAAAAGAGAGGTTCAAAGCAAATGCTAACAATAGAAACAATTTAAATATTGCAATAGAAACTAGTCAACACTTGTGGTAAATGTCAAGTTTCTTATCTTTCAACTTCGGAAGTCAATATAAGCTTTAATATATTTTTTGTGTAGCTTTATAGCATTTCGGGGGCTGCTTTCATTTTTCGGCCCTCGAAGGCCCTTTTTCGGCTAAGTTTATGGCATTTTCCACGACAACTTCCAACGTACACATGCTAATTATGTCCCGTCTTTCCCCACAGGTCCTATTTGACACAAGGAAGCTACCCGTGCTATCCCTACAGTGGTTCGGGGGCTGCTTTCATTTTTCGACCCTCCAACGCCTTTTTGGGCTAAGTTTATGGCCTTTTCCACGACAACTCTCAACGTACCCGTGCTAATTACGTCCCGTCTGTCCCCACAGGTCCTATTTGACACAAGGAAGCTACCCCTGCCATCCCTACACTGGTTTGGGGGCTGGTTTCATTTTTCGGCCCTCCAAGGCCTTTTTTCAGCTAAGTTTATGGCCTTTTCCATGAAAAATCCCAACGTACCCGTGCTAATTACGTCATGTCTGTCCCCATAGGTCCTATTTGACACAACGAAGCTACCCGTGCCATCCCTACACTGGTTCGGGGGCTGCTTTCATTTTTCAGCCCTCGAAGGCCTTTTTTCGGCTAAGTTTATGGCATTTTCCACGACAACTCCCAACGTACACGTGCTAATTATGTCCCGTCTGTCCCCACAGGTCCTATTTGACACAACGAAGCTACCTGTGCCATCCCTACACTAGTTTGGGGGTTGCAAATCTTTTTCGGCCCTCTAAGGCCTTTTTTCGGCTAAGTTATAGGCATTTTCCATGACAACTCCCAACGTACACGTGGTAATTACGTCCCGTCTGTCCCCATAGGTCCTATTTGACACGAGGAAGCTACCTGTGCCATCCCTACACTGGTTCGGAGGCTGCTTTCATTTTTCAGCCGTCCAAGGCCTTTTTCGGCTAAGTTTATGGCCTTTTCCACGACAACTCCCAACCCAAAATTGTTGTCCACTAACAGACCCCAAAGCTCTTCTCTCTCAAACTCATCACTATGAACCAATCATGGCTTTCATACACTTCAAACCAGTCAAGTTGTACTACTTATATTGTACTAAATCAAAATTCATTCCAATTTAATTGGCTGCTGCAATTAGTCTTAAATTTGAAATGACATTCAATTGGATATCACTGCTAATATAGTAACTGGCCTCATATTCATAGGCTCATCGTATTTGCTTTTACAGAACTTCATATTTCATTGAAATCATGTGGTTACCTTATAGAAATCAGGTTACGGTCCTTTGTGTAATGTAGCAAAACACCACGTTAGTTGCTGCATAATCTACTCACTTTATGCCTCAAAACCTATTCGAAGCACATACCAAAAACAAAATTTCCATAGCAACTTTAGAAAAGTATTCTATGTGAATATGATCCATATTTCTTGTAGAAGTTGAACTAGCTTGTCAAACAAAATTTTGTTTACCGAATAGTAGGATGACCATCTGAACCCTCCAAGAGGGTTGTGAGCCGGGACACCACGTCGTTCAAATGATTGAGTTGTACTTGTTGTGCCTCCCGTGCTTTTTTTTCTTCATCGACTTGTTTGATCAGCTGCTCTCTTTCCCTCGTAATGTCCTCCCGATCTCTTTGCCGCTCCTCTTTCTCCTTCAACAACTCCTCGTGATCACTTTGACGCTGCTCACGAAGAACCTCCAGTTCCGCTCTCATTGACTCCATATGTTTATCACGTGCTCGTGTCGCACTAGAAGCTGTGGAAGAGGGTTGTGGGCCTATCCCACATCCACGCAAGTAATTTCTTTTTTCCCCAAGCACTTGCCTTGATATTTCTTCGTGGGTCAATGGCAACCCTGCATCGGTGGCTGTTACTTGTAAATTCACCATATCATCCTGTAATGGCAAGAAAACAATAAAGTCAAGATGGGAGAAGGAATTTAAAACAACTTTATTAATTGATATGCATCACACTTCGATTCAACATTCAATACTCACATGTAGCTCATCACATTTGGGGTCAATCCAATCTCCCGTCTTCTTGGACTTGTGTGCTTTCTTATAAAATTCGGGGAAATCTATATGTCCATCCTCATTTGCCTGTTATGTTTGGAAAATTTCCATTGACGAATTAGTACATGGTAATATTCAGAATCAAGAAGAATCAATCATCCATTACATTACTAAATTAACTTCTCACCATAAGCGACATTGCTATAGGAAATGACCGCGATCCACTTGTATGATTATAGGGGAGCATACCCCTATTTGCTTTACCAGCTCTTGAGCGTTTCTAAAAAAATAGGAACAAAAAAAATAAATTAATTAATAACAGATTAGTGAACAATTTTTACATATTAAAACATAAATTAATTTCAATAATGGAGTTTCTAATTAATTTGTTACCAAGTGAGATTCATCTTTCCAAGCAACATCAATCATATATTTCCAGTCCTCCAAGCTCACTCCACTAGGCGGATGACTATAGGGGTCATCAACACCCTTTTCCTCAAGTTCGAGGAACTCTTGCTTTAGATTGTACCTCCAATCCTTGTATAGCAATATGCCTTGCTATCGAGGATCTGTTGCGCTTGTTCATCATTATCAAAATCATCGCCGATAACAAACTTGTCGTACAAACATAATAAGAGAATTAGTACAACAATTAATTTATACAATTACAAATAGGGCAATAAAGACATTATGGCAAGATGATTCTCATACTAGCACCGCTTGGATGACCGCATCTTTGGTATGTTGATCAATTTTTCTCCATGACTTCACGCTCTGAAGAGGGCACAACCGTTTGATTTGAAGGCCCAACTCATTCGTCGCTGGGGTGGCATTCCCTCCTGTGATTGCGTTCAACACCCGATTCACATAGACATGTAATTTCTCCCCTTTTCTCCTAGTAATTTTTTTCTGCACTCCTTTGCCTAATGTTGGTCCTCGTACACAAGTTGACCTCGTTTGCCCTGGTACAAAAGGGGAAGAAGTCACAAATTACAAACATTGCTAATGAACTTCGAAAAAAAAGATGCTAGTTGTGGGTCTTGTTAGTTTTTTCGAAGCTATCGATGCAGCTGGGGCAACATTCAATTGCCTGTTGCTGCTGTTGTGGTTGATTTCAAGGTTGTTTAGCTAATATTTTATTTGTTGTGGATGTGTCCTTGTTATGTGCGAAGTAACCTTCTCTTTTTCTTTCCTTTGTTTCTCTTTGTTTTTATGGGGTTTTCATTGCCTTACTTGATGACTTATGCACCCAAATAAAATACAAGCTATATATAATTTTAAGCTTACTACTAAGTTAAATGCTCTTACCTACTCCACCTGGTTGCGTCTCGTCCACCACTGTTTGTGTATCATCTGGTGGTTGCGTCTCATCAGAGAATGTCAGCGGGGTGCCAATCTCCTCTGGACATGCTTCAGAGGCTGATAATACGTTGCCACTTGTTGCTCTCTTCCGCCGCCCCGTCTTCATTCCAGGAACCATGGTATCTACATTACGTAACAAACATACATGAATAATTGTTCCTGATAGATCTTTTGCATTACAAAAAGTCTACTTGCACATATTGAAAAGACATAAAGGTTCCAACAAGCAAAGAGGAGCAACCAGAAACACTTATTACACTCTCTAACAGATTACATGAAATTTTGGAGGTTTCTTTTTCTTCTCTGATTACCTTATAGAAATTTGAAGGCTTCTATTTTTTTCAAAAATAATTTAGAAAATAGATTTTGAAAATAAAATAAAATAGAGTGAAAAGTACTTTGTAAATAGAATGAATGAAAGTAAAAACTAGAGCACCCTATACTTAATTAACAAAAATATGGAACGTCTTAATGTTCATTAAAGCACATAGTACTGGAACTGCATCTACTGTAAGGTTTGCCAAACACTTAGAATCATGTGATCATGCAAGTAGAGGTATAATTACTGATAAAGTATGACAACAGAGGTATCTGGAGATCAGGTTTTGATTTTTTCAAATTTCAAGAAAGTTGGACAGATTTACCTATAAGGTGCTGCACCCACTCTGTGTGCTGATCAGAAGTGTTTGATTCCTGTTGGAACACAATGACACCAGAAAGATATATCAATGATTATTGGAGCACAAATGTTTTAAACTTTTTACTATAACATGTAAAAACCTGCATTAAACTTTTTACTATAACATGTAAAAACCTACATGTAAAAACCTGCACAAATGTAATAACAGAGACAGTAGCAATTTTACACTGATCACTTTTGACATTTTTAGCTATAGAAATGGGCCTCGAGCCGAATTTCAGAATAAGATTAAAGTTCGACATCAATGCTCAAATGTATAAAGTTGGGTTCCATCTTCTACCTCGGTTCACTTTGGGAGTGAAGGAACAGCAGAACTGAACTTTTTTCCTCCTGGAAGTGAGCTTCTTAAATGGTGCAACCAAGATTTTTTTTTGTTTTTTGTCCCACAGCAAGAGTGAGAGTTGAGGCTCATGGGAAGTGACTTGGGGCTGAAATGTGTACTTCTTAAATTCCATTTTTCATTTATTTTCTGGAACACAATAAAGAATACAAGCAAGTAGTGTATATTTCTATTAGAAGAACAAAAGTAGAAGATTATGATGTATTTAAAAATTGGGTCATGTTATAAATTGGTATTGGTATAATACACACGGTGGATATCAGGTGTAAACTGGTATTGGTTACTACTAATTGTGATTTTTGGTTATGGAGCATTGTTGGTTATGTTGTGTATTCAGCTGTGTCAAGGTAGTATTGGTTACAGTTGCTTGTGGTGGTTTTGGTTATAATTAAAGTTAATCTTCAATTATGCTCTAGTTTTCTTCTCATATACTTGTGATTTTTGTTTTTTGTGCTGTCTTAGTTTAGACTTTTCTTCTCAACGATTCATAGCATAACCTTTTCTTGCCTCCAAGTTGCCACCAAAAATTACACTTTTGACTCTTGTAAATCATCATGGCAGTGGATTGGGATTTGGGATCTCTGTTTCATGGTACATCAGAGTCCCTTCCTTGGCATCCAATTCGGCTCAAGCCCCATTTCTATAGCTAAAAATGATTTGTTCAAGTCAAACTAAGATTAAAGTTCAAAGAAACTAATGAGAAAAAAGAAACAAAACAGCACCAATTTCATATCAATTTATCAATATAATTGTACAGAGAGAAAAGCCAGACAAGAGATAATCACAACTAGTATTACCCATATTGAAGTGTAAAAAAAATGCCAAATTGTAACACAGGTTTAACAGTGCCCTTAAAGAGACATAAGTTTAAGAGACATAAACTAGGAGCCCTGCACTGAATTTTAACACTGGTTTTCTTTCAATCCTTTTTAACACAGGTTTAAGAGACATAAGTTTGCAGCAAATCGTAAATGGTGATTGCATCACTACAATCCTTCTTTTTTTTTTTCATGTAGAGAAGTGAGATTGATCACTGCAGTCCTAGGAATCACCAATACAAACTTGTGTATCAACCTTGACTATCCTAGGAAATTATTCACATCCCACATGTATAACCTAAAACCCAGATTAAACCAAACGAAGCTAAGGCCACAATGAAACCAACTATTCCTTCATGAACATTCATCACCATTGATTTAATACCAATCCAGTATTAGCCCTATACTACAGTTTCTACATCATTGATTATATAAAAATATATACCACAAAATGAAAGTCAACAAGTTTGTACGCCATGAATGTGTTGCAGTGATCATCGATGAAGTACAATATACACGTAAAATTTGATTTAGGGGCACCGGCCAGCTGACTTGAGAACTCAAATGGTCAGCATTTTTCTTGGAAGCACATATTGATAGCAATGCAAGCCTTTAAAGGATTGAAAAATGGGTGGGGGATGTTTCCTAGTCTGTTGGTAATGTGCAACAAATGCTAGAAGATATTGGGTGCATATTAGTATAGTATTAGCTAATTCTCTTTCTTTATTCTTGGTTCACAATTGTAGTGATGCAATCACCATTTCCAACATATTTAATTTGTACTTGCAAAAAATTATATATAAAAAAAAAAAACATATTTATTTGTGTTATCTTATCTTGTAAATATTACATTGGACGGGAGGGTATTGTTTGGGCTTTTGGGACACACAATGGTCTTATTTCGATAATTTGAACAATTTATTTTGTAGGACTTTCCGTGTATATTTAACCTATATATAAAAAAATAATTTGATATGATAAGCATAATATCTTTATCTTATCGGGTTTGTCCTAAATATATTCATGTCCTAAATATAAAAATCCATGACTTTAAAAGAACAAACATAAATATATTCATGAATGGTGTATATTCATAAATGGAGCAGTAGCAGAACTACTTGGGAGATGGAGGATGCCTCTATGTTCTTGAAAATTACACCAATACCAATAGATTATATGATATTTTTTACATGTACATTAAGATTGCCTCCTAATTTTTTGAAAATCATTTTATTAATTCTCTATTTAATCCTTTTTAACACTGGTTTTCTTTCAATCCTTTTTAACACAGGTTTAAGAGACATAAGTTTGCAACAAATCGTAAACATAAGAGAGCCCTGCACTGAGTTGCACCAGATCAGTAGGTAGAAATTCTTGGTGATCAGCCCAGAAACCGACTTATTTAAAAGATTTCTTAGACCTAGCCGTTTTTGAATGACTTCTCAAAATGTTCATGGTCTCAGCATAAAGAAAACCAGCAGCAAATGTGAGTGTTCATGTGAGACTATCATCCCAATGTGTTCAGTATGAAACTTAATGCCTCTAGACTACTTTTTTTTTTTTTTTAAAATGTGATATTCAACAGGTGAGAATTATCACTTCCAAGTTTTTCTTATGTTTTGATGTCAATATCTGAAACAAAGAGTAGGAAACACAGGCTATTAAATCAAAAGGCAACAAGAGAAATGAACCTCAAGCAAGCTTTGGCTTTAAATGAACCTGTGAAAGGAACCTTTGGTTGGAACCTTTGGCTTTAAATGAACCTGTACTCTGCACATACAGCTTTGGTTGGAACCTTTGGCTTTAAATGAACCTGTGAAGGGGAAGGGCATGATTGCTTATTAAGAAGCATTTTAAGGGAAGAAAATGTGTACGAAGTGACACCATAAGATAGCAAATTCTGAAACATCATCATTTCATATTTAAAAACATCTAATGCAGAACAATATGTTTATTATTTCTTGAAAATTTAAAAAGTATGTTAGGCTTTGGAGCAATAAGGAAACACAAAAAGGAGAAGTATCTAAAGCTTAAGTTACACAAAAAGGGGCACCTCAAGCAAGCTAACTTGAGCAACTCAAGTTATAACTCTCACTATAGTATAATACGTGTAACACCAACAATTAAAGCAGCTATGTGATAATGTGATTCATATCTATGGAACACACTCATTATGTTCATAGTATCATAATTGGGCATATTGTCAAACACATGGTGAGCAAAATATAAAATTATAAAATTGTAGTAGTTCAATCAAACACCAACAACATAGAAGTCCATCAAGAAAAAAAAAAGAAACAGATATATCAAAAGCCCCCATTACATCAACAAAACAAGCCGGACAAAGAAACAAACTGAGTTAAAACTCTAGGTCCGTGTCTATATCAAAATCACTTTCTATCTCATCTTCTTCTTCCTCATCACCCGCAATGGATAGTTCATCATCGTCATCACAGATGAAAGCATCATCCATAACACCCTCGGGTTGTACACGCTTCATGGATTGAGAAACTTCAATTGAAATAATTTCAGGTTCAATGTCATCCCGACGCAAAACAACATCATCATCAATAGGCTTAGTTGGTACAACAGTACTGGCTTCATCATCTTGCAACACTTCATCAAATTCTGGCACATCCCAAATTCGTCGATGTTGAAACTTTTCCACGACTCGCCAATTTGGCCCTAACTTCGTATCATGAACATAGAAAACTTGTTGAACTTGGCTTGGGAACACAAACGAGTCATCTTTATACCATCGACTTCTTACGTCAATAGTTGTCACATGTGGTTCGACCCGCAAAGTTCGACTACTATCGGTGTTATACCATTCACATTCGAACAAAACAACCCGATGTCCAAACAAATATGTCAATTCCCACACTTTACAAAGGTAGCCGTAGAACTTTATCAATTGGCCTTGGTGGTCGCCTTCCACTACCAACCCACTATTTTGACATTTATGACGGTTGTCACGGTCGATAGTATGGAATCGGACGCCATTACAAATGCATCCCGAATATGTGTTCACTAAGGCATTAGGTCCATTGGCTAATGACCACATCTCATCAGTTGCTTCGGGTGACTTTTGATTTCGCAATTGGTTCATCTACACAAGAAAGTATGTCATGTCAATTCAAACTTAGAATAAATAAACGTTATCTGCAAACTACACATTGACGCGTTTTAGCTTACACGATGTTTGAACCATTTAGGAAACTCTTTGCATTGTCGCGTTGCAATGTTGCATGAACTTCCATATTTTTGTTGCAACACGAGCTTGTGTTCCCTAGTTAATACAATGTAAGTCATAAGTAATTGGAATTATGAAGGCTTGACAAAATACACACCATGTAGAAAATGTATGTTGCATATATGATGAGGAATCATACTCTAGATATTCGTCCACTTCCAAACTATTGTGTAGGACAAACCAATGAGCCAATTCGCGGTCAGCTACGGACACATCAATTGCCCTTGGGAGGTGACCAAAAGGACGGACATTTTGAGTGAAAATCGCCAACCCCGGGCCATTGTCACCCCCATCGTAGTTCCTTTCTTCCCGGTTAAACACCGTTTCAACTCCATGCAAATACAATGAGCAAAATGTCGTACACTCTTTCGATATGTAGCCCTCTGCAATGGAACCTTCTGGGCGAGCTTTATTGCCCACAAATCCTTTAAGAAGTCCGAGCATCCTACATGTACACATCGGCCTGATTGTTAGTATGGTCATATTGAACTATAATTACTTGAAAAAAGTTAAGAAACTCGTAGTTCTACCTCTCAATAGGATACATCCATCGATATTGCACAGACCCTCCAAGCCTAGCCTCGTAAGGCAAATGAATTGCCAAGTGGACCATCACATCGAAAAAAGCAGGAGGGAAAATCTTTTCAAGCTTACACAGTATAAGTACGATTTGTTCTTGTAATTTGTCCAGATCAGTCACCCTCAAGGTCTTTGAGCACAACTGTTTGAAAAAAGTTCCCAACTCAAACAATGTGGTCCCAATCTCAGTAGGAATGTATCCTCGCATCCCAATGGGAAGAAGTCGTTGTAGAATGACATGACAGTCATGACTCTTCAGGCCAACTAACTTACCACCATTCGAGGTGACACAATTGGATATATTTGCTGCATAGCCATCAGGATACTTAATCAATTTCAAGAAATCTGAAAACCCTATTCATTCTGCCGAGGACAATGTGTACAATGCCGGAGGCTTCTCAAAAGAGCCATTTGCATGCCTTATCAAGTGTAACTCCTTTCGTATTCGCATGTCCTCCAAATCCAAACGTGCTTTGTTCGTGTCCTTGTTCTTCCCATCTATGCTCAATAGTGTCCCAAGTAGATTGTCACATATATTCTTCTCTATGTGCATGACATCAAGGTTATGTCGAAGCTTAAGCGTTTTCCAATAGGGTAGGTCGAACAAAATGCTTCTTTTTGTCCAGTTCAGAGTTGGATTTTCAGTTCGTTGTCTTTTTTGGTTGGTTGGATGCTTTCCATATGGCCTGTACGTCCCCAAATTAATTTGGTCCAGTATTTGTTCGCCCGATAACTCCACAGGTTTGGACCGATTCTCAATTTCACCGTTGAATAGCTTACTTCTTCGCCAATTATGGTTATCATGTAAGTACCGCCGAGCACCCATATACCCTATCTTACTTTGCAACCTCTGAGATGATGCATCCATGTTACAATTAGGGCATGCTAGGTAACCTTTTGTACTCCAACCAGATAAGGAACCATATGCAGGAAAGTCGTTGATGGTCCACATGACTGCTGCATGCATTGTAAATATTTGGCCGTTTGAGGCATCATATGTTTGCACACCATGCTCCCACAGAGTATTTAACTCTTCTACTAATGGTTGCAAGTAAACATCGATGTCTCTTCCAGGTGCGGATCGTCCGGGAATAAGTAATGACATCATGAAGAATGGATCTTTCATACACTTCCATGGAGGTAGATTGTAAGGCATTAAGATTACGGGCCACATGCTATACGATGTACTCATATTTCCGAATGGATTGAAACCATCCGTGGCAAGCCCAAGCCTTACATTCCGAGGATCCGCAGAGAACGTAGGATGCAACCTATCAAAGTCCTTCCATGCCTCACCATCAGCTGGATGTCGCAATACTCCATCATCCACACGCTTATCTTTGTACCATCTCATATGTGTGGCTGTTTTTTTCGACATATACAATCTCTTCAACCTCGGTGTCAAAGGAAAGTACCTCAGTATTTTGTGTGGAATTTTCTTACCCGTCTTGTCGTTCAACTTGTATCTAGACTCCGTACATGTAGGGCAATTCTCCAATGTGGCGTTGTCCTTCCAAAATAAACTACAATCATTCTTGCATGCATGAATGGCCTCATATCCCAAACCCAATTCACGTAAGAATTTTTTCGCTTCGTAAAGGGTCCATGGAACATTTTCATCACACTTTGGTAGAATGTCTTTGAAAACATATATCATAAACATATATATATATATACACATACCCATATCAGACATGATGCCTCAATTTTTTCCGAAACTATAAATACAACTGTTACAATGAAGGAAAATTCGACTAAGAGGACAGTTGACAACTAATAGTGTCAGAATATGCCAAAAGAGAAAGAAGAAAAATATTGTAACTACTAAATACATTCAACAGATGCAAAAAATATTAAGACTACATTACTTAACACTGCTAGAAAATTTGTGATTGCTATGACAGAGATTATTACACTATACACCCACAACTCGTCTCTATTCTTACTCAAAGATATGTAAAACATAAACAAAATCATAAATCGCCAATATATGATGCTACCCAACTCAGTTTTGTCATTTATTCTAATAATTGAAATTCCTAAAGATATCACAGCACATACAGTATACCATCTGCAGTCCTTTGTGCATACATACCTGTACCTATTCTCTCATTTGCACGTTGTAATGTTCAGAAGCAGCACTATACTGTCCTATTACGTTATGTAGATACATGTACTGATTCTGGATTATCACTGGAGTGGAGGCATGAAGAAATATATTGTTGATTGTGTTACAAATTTATCCTTCACTCACATGAAACGATCACCACTGTTGTCACCTGCATTACTTTGTTTGAAACTAAGATTAGTGGAAGCCCTCAACAAATATAAAATGATGAAATTACATGCACTCGAATTGGTATACCTTTTGCGCTTGCTCTTCAAGACTGAAATTTTGGAAGAATTGCTGTGCCAATTCCTTTTCCTCTGAGTAATGAACCAATTATTTATCTGTTTCAATTGCAACCCTGTTTCCTGGACCAATCTTGCCTTGTGTTCCTCTTGAAGGAACAACAGTTAACCACGGTGATTTAGAAAAACTCACCACTTAATTCTTGCAGAAAACTTACAGTTGTGCTTCTCAAATTAGAAAAATGTACCCATTAGTTCTATATATACCATACGAAATTTGAAACTAATAGCACAAAAGCAACCCATTCAAAGCCAAAGGTCATTGTGCTTCTCAATCATGAAAACTTATAGTTGGGTACTACCACTTAGAATGTGATTGCCACCAAGCCTTTAACATGGACGTCGTATCACCAGGGACCTATTATATATATATATATATAGGGTTAGTTTCGAATATTTCTAAAACAGAGGCACATTGCTCATATAGTTCAACAATGCACAATGGAGAATCCGAAAGCGGCAATCCGAAATTTTAACCAAACCCAATGACGAAATCAGAAAAAAGCCCTAAACATTGTTTGCGAAATCAATGGAAACTGAAAGAAAAAAAAACATTTAAAAACCCTACAGTAGAATGAGAGACACAACGAGGAAGAGACCCAGAGCGACAGAGAGGGAGAGAGACGAGAGAGAAATACCTGATAGATTGTCGTGGGGCCGATTTGAAGTGGTCGTGGTGGCCAACGCCGGTGGCCAGCGACGGTGATGATCGGCGGTCAGGTTTGCTATGGACTGGTGGTGTGTGAGGTAATATATGTGTGAGAGAAAACAGGTCCGAAAATGTGTTGCAGTGATATATACATTGGGCGCGAATATTTAGTCGATTTCCCTCTAATTTTTTTTTTTGAATATTTGGCGACTAAAGTATCATTTGTCGCCAAACATCATTAACAGCGACCAAACATTAGTCACCAAAAGCACCTTATTTGGCTACTAATTCCAATTTTGGTCGGCAATGTTTTACTATACAGCGACTAACCTGGTTTTGGTCACCACAAATCCATTAAAAATACTCCATCTTCGGGCGACAAATTTTTTTGGTCGCAAAATGGTGGAAAACAACGACTAAAACTAAGTTTAGTCGCCAATAATTACATATGGCGACTAAATTAATTTAGTAGCTAAAAACAATAAGCAAACACCGACTAAATCAGGCTGTTTGTCGCCCAATATGGTGGTTTTGGCGACTAAAATTGGTTTTGGTCGCCAATTTTGGTTGCCAATTATGCATTTTGTTGTAGTGAGTGTTTGGTTTACTAGAATGGAATAAAATATAATGATTATTTTATCAAAATATTTATTTATATATTTGGTTGATTGTAAAGAAAAATTTTATATTAATGAAATCATTGTTTATTATTATAAGAGAATGATTATTGAGTTCAAAAAAAATAAAGAGAATGATTATTGGAAGAATTTCACATCAGTCTGCAATTTCAAATTAATATGTTTTTCATGATTCCACTGACAGTAATTTCCCCCAAGATTATTACATAGAGTTTAAAAAATGTTGATTTCATTTTATTTTATCCCATTTCAATAAATCAAGGGAACTTTTTTTGATAAGCCCTATATCTAAGAGTTTTATTTCATCCAAGCCATATTCTTTTTGACTATTTCATTAGATCTTATTTAAGACAAGAAGACCAAAACACCTTTAATCTCTCCTGTCCCATTAAAGTTGATATTTGATTGTCATTTTGTTTTGGTAGTTTCCATGATCATTTCTATTCTCCAAATCTTCACTCCAAAGAAATGCATTAACTACACACCACTATAATATTATTTAATGTTGATATATATTACACACAAAAAATTAAACATGGTTCTTTATTGATTGTTATTACGTTTTAGTAGTTCCCATATATCCAATTATTGACCGTACTTTGATGACGTGAATGTTTACATTACATGATGTAAATGTTCACATCAGATGACGTGTGATAAAGGTGATGTTAAGGTTTACATCCGCATTGCATCAAATTACACAACCATAAGCCTCAATTTTCATTTGATTATAAACATGACTGTATGTGATGACGTGACTGTTTACATTAGATGACGTGAATGTGAATGTTCACATCAGATGACGCGAATGTGAATGTTCATATCAGATGACGTTGCGATAAAGGTGATGTTAAGGTTCACATCAGATAAGAGAGAATGTTCACATTATTTTTAATATGTTGTCAATTAAAAATATATTCACATCAGATGAGAGAGAATGTTCACATTATTTTTAATGTGTTGTCAATTAAAATTATATTCACATTATATAATAATATAAAATAATAAAATCAATGTTATTTAATTTGTGTATGAAATTTCCTATGCCTTAGTCCTTTCCCTTTTCTCTCCTCCCCAACATTAAATATCAATATTAAATACAAGGACATAATAGTGTAAAAAAATAGTGTAAATCAAGAAAAAGACTTTATGGAATAAAACTATAAATACATGGGACTAAGTGGGTTAAAAAATTCCTTCATGAATTTCTTAGGTTAGAACACTTCTACATGAGATTTATCAATAAAAATCCCATAAAGGAAATGACGCATTGGTGTTTTAAAGACGAAGCACCCAACCCTAAAGTACTTCCAAGCCAAATGCACCATAACGCTAATACTGTGTTTGGTTATGAGATTTGGAAAATAATTTGGAAAATGATTTAGAAAGGTAAATGAGAAAAAGTAAGTGAAATGTGAATAAAATATACTTATATTTCATCTAATTTCACACTTTTTTTTTTCTTTTTAAATCTCTTCTTAAATCTTCTAACTAAACATAGCATTAAGTATGTTTTGAAATGCCTATAACCAATGGCCAAACAAAATTTAAACACAAAGTAAAAGGAAAAAAAAAAAAATGTATGTGAGAGAAGAAAATTATGTTGGGAGCTACTAATAATCATGTTTTTTGGGTATAGAAAATAATTTTATTTTTTTAATGCAAAGTATTATTATTAGCTATTTTTGTTTTGGGTAAATTACGTTGATACTCTTGAAATTTAGTCTAATTACATCCCACTCATGTGGTTAATAGTCTCATTTCACAAACTCCTACTTATATAAAAAGTGACAACTCTTCGTAGAAAAACAAAGAAAATTACTTTAGAAAAAAAAAAAGTAAAGCAAAAGGAAAGGGGGAAAAAAAAACATAAAAAGTTAAGCAAAGCAAGAAAAAAAAAAGAGTGCATGAGTTCAATATCTTTATTCCGTCTAAACAATTACAATGACAAGAAGATTATTGAAAATTTTCAAATATCAAGAGGTGATATGCAAGGGCAGACCTAGGTCTGGGCATAGGTGGCTGCAGCCCAGCCCAAAATTTAAAAAATCTATAGAAATTTTTTTTCCCACCCAACCTAGCCTCCCAACCTCTCCCAGCCTAGCCCCAAATAAGGGCCAATAGTTTTTTTTGTTTGTTTTTTAAATAGGCAACCCAATAGCTACCCAATACTTACCCAAAAAAATAGATAGGCAGGCTAATAGGTTTGTATTTGTTTAAAGAACAAATCTTCCAAAACAATCCTCACATCTTTCAATAGATAGGAAGCAGCAATCTCTTCGTCTTCTCTGTCGTCTCTAGTAGCCTACAGCAACTCTATTTTCCTAACATTTTTTGTAAATGTAATGAACCAATTATATTATTTCGTTGGTTGAGAATGGAATTGATTAACAATGGTTTTAAAATTTTATCTTTATGCAACAAATATTATATTACTCTTAGTTTTTTTATGATGCTGCCTTATTCAATATTCTATATTGCTCTTAGTTTTTAACTTTGAAATATGTTAAAACTGTCATTCGCAATTCAACGGGGGATGAGTTTCTTGCCGATTGCTTGTCTCTCTACCTTGAATGAGACCTTACATTGAAAATTGATCTAGATTTTGTAATCGATGAATTCGAATATTTAGAGACTCGTCGAGTACAACTTAATTAGATTGTTTCTAATCAATAAATTTAGCTATTAATTTAGATTATATTATTAAATTCTCTTTTTTCTTATGTGGTTATATTTAAAATATATTGTATAATTTTATCTTAATATTAGCCCACCCCATCGACGAATCCTGGGTCCGCCCTTGGTGATATGTATTAAATTCAAACTTCAAGGGGTGTAAGTATAATTTACCCTTTTCTTTTTGGTTGGGTGAGTAACAGTGACGGGGAAGGGAATGGAAAAAGGGGATTTGGGAGCTAAAACTCTGAGTGTTTGAGTTTGATTGACCTTTTAGGGTCTATTATAACACGAGTTTTTTGCCTAGTGGTTGTGTAACAACACTTTGTGGTGTGAAGTTGCAAATTCAACTTTTATAGAAAATAATTTAAATTCTTTGTTATATTTATTTCTTCTCGAATATAGGGATAACATGTAGCTAGTGGTGATTATTGACTTTCTAGCTATATAGTTGGGCTAGTGATTTGTTTGATGTAATAGGCATGAATGGGATTAATAACGATAAATTATACTTGTGATCTCTGTGATTTTACTCTCTTTTTTTTTTTTTTTTTATCAATTTGGTCTCTATGATTTTATTTGTATCAAATTTTTCTTTTAAATTTTCTTATTGTGTCAAATTAATCTAATTAATAATATTTGTCAAAAAAAAAAAATGAACAAAAATTAAGGGTTATATATTCTATTCAAAAGGAAATGAACTATTTCATATAGGGAGCTTCTATTTATACAAAGATTAATCTTATTACACCCACTTTCTAATTGCACTCCTTTTAAAATTTAAAATTTAAAAATTTTAATTTTATCTCATTATACCTTCTATAATTTCAAATATATCATAATTCCTAACCACTCATCTTTGCTATACACCCCCAGAACATTTCAAACTCTAACTTCAAACGTAACCCCAATCACTACCTCCACTATTTCCAAGCCTTCTCTCTATCCCATTACAACAATTTCCTCCGCTTGAGAGAGAGAGAGATTGAGATCTAGGACTTTTAGATCAAAATGGAAGAAGAAGAAGTGATAGAGAGATGCAACAAAGGAAGATGTGTGGGGACTAAGGAGAGAGATGAAAGGGAGTTGGGGAGGGATGCTGAGAAGGAAAAATAGGCAGTGAGACGGATGAGGAGGTGACGATGGCCGCAAAGGTGGTCGTGGGTAAGTGGGTAGGGAAATTGGGTTTTTTAAATTTTAGGATTTGAGAACTTAAAAGATATTTTTAAATAGAGACAATTGCATTTTTTAAGAAAAAAAGAAGAGAAAAATGGCCTGCACCAGCTCTCATTACAAGAGCTTGTTTACAATTGATCACATGCAACTCTCCTAGTCTTCGATAAAAAATAAAAAAAAAAAAAAAAGGAAAAAAAAAAAAAAGCCTCTCCTAGTCTCTTCGGGCAGAGTCAGTTGCTGAACCCGACCAATATAGGTGACAGTAGGTGTGACTAATCATTAATCTAATCTCAATAACTGAATTCCACATCTTGACCATTCTAAATGTCAATACCAACAACAATGAAGTTTATAGTAAGAAGAAAATCTATCGACTTTAGAAATTGTGGGGGTTCAAGTCCCTCTATCTCCAAAAGTCCATTTGACTACTTAACTATTTATCTTATCCTTTTTTTATTAACAGTTTCAAATTAATTATTTTTCTCACTCACTCTACTTTTTCACAAACATTTGTGGTGTAAATAGAAATAGCTTTATAAATTGGACATCAACTCCTAAATTACTTTGGAGAGTGAATAAATTATTTTGTTCATTGATTTAAGTACAATTACTAAAGCAAATATTATTAATTGAACTAAATTAATACAATGTGAAAATTTAAAATACAAAATTAATGTAATTAAAGTAATGCAATTTGGAAGTCTATGGGCACGGTCATGTGATACTCCTAAATCGAATGTAATTGGTGGAGATGATATGACTCACTAATTTTTATTATTGATTGGGGAAAAACTATGAAAGCGTGACAATTATTAATTGATTGGGGCATGGACATGTCATAACTCTGGAGCACCTAATAGTTTTGAGAAAATTAGAATTCAGTGGTAACATTTTAATTATTAAAATTTGTAAACTTCATCATTAATTTGTAATTTTTATTCTAAACCTATCTTGTATTGTTATTTCCTCTTTTCTCATGTGCAGCCAGCAGCCTTTCTAGAAGAATGAACATCTAATGTTTATTATTCAATTCAAAATTTGAAATTAATATTCATTGTTTTTTTTTTTTAAATTTTTTTTAGCGGCATGTTGTATTAATAAAGCACTAAGAAAGTCAGACCCAAAAGCAAAAAGCACTTAAAAAAATAAAATTAGTACTTATGTTACAATACATCTTTTTCTGACACATTATATGTAAAATAAATTGCGAATCATGTTGGGCAATCTTCAATCCTTATATTTTTACTTTGAAATTTGAGTAAAAAGTTACATTTGTTATGAAGTACTTCAATGAAAAAATTGAAATTTCAGTAAAAACAGGTTGATGCTAAAAGTTTGGAGAATGGAAGAATTTGAAAAGTTTTGGATATAATTATTTTTGTATTAAGTTTTAATTGGAATAAAATTGGGCATTCGGTTGATAAATTCAAATTTAAATTTTCCTTGGCCAAAGGTTTAGAAACTCAAATATTTTGTCTAAAAGAACAAGCTTCTACAAAATGACCAAATTATCCCGTATATATATATATATTATTTGCCAAAACCAAACAATTAGGGGTGCTCGTGGTTTGGTTACGGCCGGAAAACCTCCAATCCGCTATCCATCGGTCAGATTGGCAGATTGAAAAAAAATCAATCCGCATACGTCTGTTGAATTGACGAATGCGGATTAAGCTAATTGGCGGATGGATGCGAATCAATTTGACGGTTTAAACTTTTACAAATATTGAACATAATACAACAACTTGACAACATTTTTTTTGGATAACAATCCAACTCAACATAACCAAAAGATTATCAAGTAAATTGTCCAATACCAATAATAAATACATATAAAAAAAACCATGGATTATCAAAATTATTTCATTACTTTTTTTTTATTCAAAAACTATTCAATTTGATTTTTATTTTTTTTAAATGACAAAATTAAACTATGGGTTGATCAGGTTAATGTGGCTGAACCAGTTGGTCAGCAGGCCATGGGCGCTTTAGCCTGTGAAAGGGCGGGGGCTTTATGGGAATCCATGGACATTCTGTGAAGCCCCTGAAAAATATATTTTCTTTGAAAACCCTTACGTTTGAATTATTTTCTTAAAGTCCCTTAGTTTCTTAATTGCAACCTTAGGATCAAAATACATGCACCCACAAAAGACCGCAAACCCTAATCGATTTCGAAAACTTAGAAATAATTTCTAATACCCTAATTGACTCCCTAAATATGAAATTACCACTTGGAAACCCTAGGTTTTTCGACGTTCGTCGGTTGATCGCGTTTTTGTTCGAAACAAGAAATTCAAACCGAATTAGATTCTCTAACCCTAACTTAGTTAAATCTTATTCTAAAATAAATGCTCCAATTCCTAAATTAAGGCCTTAGCCCTCATATTTACATAAATCACAAATTGACCCCAAGTTAGTACCATTGTATAGATATATATATATATTATATATATATATATATTTGTGCCTCTTATTCATCAAATCTTTTTGTACACATTATCTATGAAATTTTACACAAAATAAATAGGAAATTTTCTCAAATCTTGAGCACATGGCTAGCCATCATACCTCCTAGGCTATAATCATTGTACTTTGGTACAAACAAATCTCTTGAAATCTTGGAGCAATAATGACCTTGGTACCTGTAAAGATTTGCTATATATATGAGTGTACTCCTAACTAGAAGGTATTTAAATTAGCCCTAATCCTAACTAGATCATAATTAAATACATAAATAAAGTTCCAATACATGAGTTTAATTCCATGCCCTCACTTCTTTTATTAATTTCAAGAATTGCCCCAAAACTAGTACATGCACTTTTTATACTATAGGTACCATCAAATCAATTTGAGATCTATATATATATACATTGGGAAATGTGTCCATAGTACTCATATATTGAATAAAATATTCTCCATTTCCCTTTCCCATGGCCGCTAACCTTGGAGGTGTGAGAGAACCATTGTAACACGCCCGCAAGGGACCCGCGCTACACGCTACAGTTCGGACTCGATTTTGTTTGCGGTTTCTAAATCTGAAATTCCAAATCCTAGCTTTTCTCAAATCCTGGCGATCCTATCGAGATCTGACAAAGAGTCAAATCGGCAAATCTTTTGAGAAACAGATTTTGAAAAGAAGTGCCAAACATGGACTGCTTTGCCAGATACAGAGTCGCCACCTAAATATTTTTTAATGGGAAAATTAGGAAACCCTGACTCGGTGCCAAAGGCCACGTGTCCGTCATCACCAAAGTTGCCTCGGCTCGGGAGCTTGGGTACGATTGGGGAAGGTCAGCTATGAGCACCCTCTCGCCCGGTCCGAAGACCGGCCTCTACTAACCGTGATATCTGATTTTGAAAACGTTATGTGTTCTTATTCCAGTTATTAGCCTAGAATTAACTATGTTATGCGCACAGCAAACAAGTATAGACTAGATCGCCTAATTTGGAAATAAACATTGCATATCCGTTCGTTTGAAAAAATGTGTTGGATTTGCTACTCGCAAGTAGGCTAAAACACGGATTTCAATGAGTTGTTCCAACTCAAACAATCCAACCTTCACCCACAAGCATTGAAACAGTTTGTCACATAAGCAACTAGCCACATGGTAAATATGCTATCATGATAGCATTCACACACATGCGGTATGCTAAAGCATGAAAATACTTACATCGTACTCCGTACCAAAACAGTAAACTAGTTAGCAAACATGCATGGTCCTAGTTCATGTAATTTGACTAATGCAACACATACAGGATGCAATTATGATAGGCTCGGCTATCCTAAGACATGGCATTGAAATGCGACAAATAACACGTATTCATTTGGAATTGAAGTACAAATGCAGTTAGCATGATGTACCGAGCCCGGTGCATGCAAGACAAATGTATGGATGCACGCATGCATAGCATAAGGTACGCTAATTTAATGCCCTAATCTACCATCAAAGCAGGTAAATAAAAGGGAAGAAAGAAGTGGGGATTGGAAGACATGCACACACACGCACCCACACTTATTACAGATTCGCCCTCGCCCGGAGGGACCAAAAGAATGATACAAATTAATTAACTACGAGCTAATTAATTATTACAAGTTGCCTAAGTAGTTAACAAACTAACTAAGCTAGGAAAAACAGTAAACCACCTCGGGAAGAGTGCCCAATGCAACGCATGCTCGGGTCCTGCTCGGAAGTGCACTGCCATGCATAGACTGCCTCTGTTTTCCCTGCTCTGCCTCTCTGAAGATTTCCAAAGTCTCAGGATTGCTTCCCTGGACATTGGCAGTACACCGGCTGAGTAGAATTGCCATCGGCAGTGGGATGTGGTCATCGGCAGAGAGTGAAGCCTATCGGCCACAGTCGATCGGCAATAAATTCCTGCAGAACCTGTTTGACAGCAGCAGAGGACAGAATCTTGCATGGCAATGCAATTCAAGCCATGTATGCACCAACCAAGCCTCTTATCATGCTTATGACTCAAAGGGACATGGTCCTTGGTTCTTGGACCACCAATCAAGCATTTCCATGCATGATGGCCCAAAGAACCAAGTTGTGCACATTGATTTCAAATGCAATGCAAATCAAACAAACAAAGGCCCACTCCCTATCACTTAATCAAGGGACAAGGCATGCATGCTAGATGGAATGCAACCTAGGCATGTTAACTAGTATGCAATCATGGCAATGCAAATGAGCATACAAGCTAACAAGCATACAAGACATGAAACATCAATGTTAATCATCAAGCATGCAAGATGCGATGTGAATGTCCAAGCATGCAAACAAACATGTGACTTCATTCAATCATGTGAGTTCTAACATGCAACAACTTACCAATATGCTACAACACACGAGGAGCATGTGCAACCAACAAAGGGATGGGCTTAAACATGATTTAGGTAGCTCTAAATAGGCCTAAAACAGTGGCCAAAAGTTCAAGAGGTGAGACCAAACACACATACACACATGCACATGTCAAGGCCTAACACTTAAGCATAAACAAGCAACTCTCAAGCACACTTGAAAGGGGCTAAGTATGGACATATGGCATGCATTGTAAAGCTCTGAAATCATGTTATAGGAAGGTACCAAACCAACTAAATAAACCAAACAAAGCATGCAACAATGTTCACATATCCAAGGCCAATCAAGCCAAAATGTAAGGTAGCTATACAAACCGTGCCACGGTCGACCAAAGCAACCTAGGACAGACCTTAAACATGGCAAAATAAACATAAATCCTTCACAAGGCTAAGCCTAAAACATGCTAAAATAAGGGCTTACAACCTAAGGCATGTCAAGGCCTAAACATGGCATTACAAGGCATATATGCAAGGCATGCATGGTGTACCAAAACCAACACACAACAATGTTATATCATGGCATAATAAGCATGAAAAACAGCCATGGCATGATCAACAAGCACTCAAACATGATGCTCCCTCAAGAGGCCAAAAAGTGCCCTTTTCAAGGACAACAAGGAGAGGGGGTGGCCCTCTCCTTCTTGGGACTTCAAGGCATCATCCTTACCACTGAAATCCCTCAAGATTTCAGTGGTGAGGAGACCCAAACACCAAAGTCCCGAAGCTCACTCAAAATGGCACAAAATGGAGTCCCTCAAGGCTTAAGAGGGGTCAAACACCTCCAAACCCAAAAACACTCTAAACAAACTATTTAGAGGGCCCAAAAACAGAACTTTTTATATATTATACACTAAGCACAAAAACAGTTCTAAGATAGGCAAAAATAGAATGCAAAAATGGGGTAAAAAAGGGTAAGATTCTTACCCTTGTTGACCACCTTCACAAAGGGAGGACCAGCTGCCCCTTGAGCTCCAAACCAGCTTTAAAGCTCTAAAAACAAGCCTCAAGAACCTCAGTTCCAAGAGGATGGTGTTTGTGCGCAAAACTAAGCCTAAAACACACACAATGGCAAGAGAGGAAGAGATATAGATATAGGTTAGATACACTAACTTAAACCCTAAAACCAGAGTCTTCTCACTCTCTTCTCCAACTTTTTTTCTAACCCTAATGCCAAGAGAGGAGCCCTCTTCTTATAGGCAATCAATCTTGTAAAGCTTATCAAGGAAGCTAACAAGGAAGCCATCCCTCCATACACGTGTATGGAGGGGAACAAAAGGCAAGACAGCTGTCTTAAAATATCTGCAAAAGCAGATGAACAGTAGTCGGCTGCTCAAAATTGCCATTTTGACAAAATGGACTGCCGACCGGCAACAAAGAGTGCCGACCGGCAATATACATTGCCGATGGCAACAAAACACCAGCCGGTGGCCTCTAGCCATGGCCGGTGATGTGTGGGGATGCCTCACAAGGCATTCCCTGCCCTTCCAAGGCAAAACACAAGTGTTTGGTGCAAAACCAAACACTAAACTGTCGGGTTCGGAGATCCTGAGGCAAGGCGCGTAGCCGAGACCTCCGGGAACTCCAAACGAACACAAACATGGATGATCACGGGTGTTCAAGCGGTGACGTCCAAGTCTTGAGGACGGTCAAAAATGGGGTGTCTACACCAATTTTCAAGATTTGTAATTGACATGGATAGGCCATGAAGACCACAGCCCACAGTGAACAGACCAAAGCCCACCATTTGGATCCCATTGCATAACCCAGGTGGTAAAGTCCATGACAGCTGGTGGCCAACTGGACATGAAAGGACCAATGGCAGTCGGACACAGGGCAGATGCAAAACAGGCCATGTCAGCAGACAAAGATTTGCAAAGTTATTGCTACAATACATCACCATTAATGCAGCCCATCACAGCATTTATTACGACAACACCTCCCCGTCGGAACAGCGCCACCTTACCTGTACAAGACAAGCTACAACACAGGCTTTCGGCGTGAGGGGCACGTCGGAAGGGACAGTGAAATGATTACCAAAGGATATAAGCAAGCATGGAAGACAAGAAGAAGGTTAAGCTTTTCTATCTCCAATCCCTCTCTACATACTCCATCTCTTTTACTACCTGCTAACTTGCTCGTCGGAGGGTTCGCTGGGGACTACCCCCGTTCCCCATTGAACTTGTTTGCAGGTCATCTAGTGTACTCCGCCATCCAGACGTGGGCTCGAGGAGCTTGGATCGGTCCAGCCCATCCACCGGGAACGAACTGTATTATCAGTTGGCGCCGTCTGTGGGAACTGGCTTGCCCGCGCGCCAGTTGTGTTCATTGCTGCGGGGACCCTGTTCCAGCAACCTTTTCATCTCATCCATCAAGTTGTATGGTCACGACTAGATCCATGGCTTCCCACCATAATGCTGCCGACCATCAAACCGACCCTCCCAATCCAAACAACCACACAGTATTTCACCCGAGCTTACTAACAGCATTAACCGTATGGCCGAGCAAAACCAGGCCCTGATAAACGCTCTACTCCAAGGAACCCTCCCCATTCTCCACCACCACCTCCAGATATTCTACCCAACCCAGAACGAACTTCCGGGCCATACTGCCCCACAACCCAATCCACCTAATTTGGGAGGTTTGCAACCTCCTCACCCACATATAATCCACCACCTCCCCCCCCTCCCGTGCACCCATCGATCATAGCGCCAGCCCCAGAGGGAGAGGCCAGCAGCATCCAACACCTGTCTTCCTCTGGTGGTGACAACATTCCCCTTTGGGATGCTGAACTCCGTGCCATGAAACTCCAACTCCAAGGGGTTATGCAGAACATCCAGCATAAGCCCTCCACTACGGCCACCTCACCGTTTGTTGCCTCCATCCGAGGCAAACCTCTGCCCCCCAAGTTCAAAATGCCCTCCATTGACTCCTTTGACGATACGACAGACCCGGTCGACCATCTGGAGACCTACCGCACCCTCATGATTCTCCATGCCTTCCCAGACGAGATCATGTGCCGAGCTTTTCCAGTGACACTGAAGGGGTCAGCTCGGCTGTGGTTCAGCCAGTTACCACCAGACTCTGTCTCCACCTTTCAACATCTCAGTGACTCTTTCCTGAGCCACTTTATCGGAGCCCAGCGACAGCGACGCCCGATAACCCAACTTCTCAACATTCGTCAGACCGAGGGGGAATCACTGCGCAGCTTCGTTACTCGCTTCAACACCGAAGCCCTGCAAGTCGCAGAAAATGACGACAAGGTCATCCTCACAGCTTTCATGGCCGGTCTGCGGTCATCTGATTTCCTTTTCTCCCTCTCTAAAATCCCCCCACTCAATGGCAGCTCTACTCTCCAAAGCCCAAAAATACATGAATGCCGAAGATTCACTAGCCGCTCGGCAGGATCCAACAGCTAAAAACCCGACCCCCAGAGAAAAGAGAAAGGACCCAGAACCCAGAAACGCCCAGTATCATAGCCAAACACCCCGCTATACCGACCGACCCCCTCGTGTGGACCGATCGGCACCAATCTGACCTCCCGGTCGGTTCGAGCGGTATACACCCCTCAATTCTCCCATGGAACATGTCCTCAACCAGATCCAATGGGACTACCCCCTCAAATGGCCTCCCCCTCCATGGAACCCTTCCAACCGAAAAGACCAGTCCAAATATTGCCGTTTCCACCAGGACCATGGCCATAATACTGACGACTGCATCAACCTCAAAGATCAGGTGGAGACCCTCATTCGCCGGGGGCGTCTAAGCCGGTTCACAGACACCCGCCCTCAGCAAAGGCAAAGAACCAAACCCCATCGAGACAATCGCCGACGCACCCCACCGCGCAGCCGCTCAACCAAACCAAGGCCATGACCGACCCCCCCAGCAACCTCGGCCACAAGGTAATCCACCTCCACCAGTTGGTGAAATTAGAGTTATTTCAGGTGGTCTTGCTTGTGGGGGACCATCTCGCTCAGCTCAGAGGGCAGAACTTAGAAAAATACGGCAGGGCTCAGACAAGGCAGTCACCACAGTAGACCGACCCCCCAAACAGCCCAAGCAGTGGACAGAGTCCATCACCTTCATGGACGCCGACTGTACAGGCATCCGTTATCCTCATGATGATCCCCTTGTCATTTCCGCCATCCTCTCCAATTATAAGGTCAGACGAGTTCTCATCGACAATGGCAGCTCTTCAGACATCATTTTCCTCAACTGCTTCCGCCAGCTTAAGATTGGGGAAAAAGCTTGTCTCCACTCCAAACCCCTTGGTCGGATTCACTGGCGACCGTGTGACCTCCATTGGTTCCATTGACCTTCCCATCACCATCGGCGAATACCCAAGGCAGGCCACGAAGTTGCTCACCTTCCTTGTGGTCGATTGCCCATCTGCCTACAACATCATCCTTGGCCGCACCGCCTTAAACGCTTTCCAAGCCATCACATCCACCTATCATCTTGCCCTCAAGTTTCCAATCGATCTCGGGGTCGGAACAGTCAGAGGAGAGCAGACCGTGGCCAGGGAGTTTTATGTTGCTTCACTTAAAGAAGTCAAGCTGAAGGAGGCAATGATCATCGAAGGACTTGACGTCCGGGATGAGGACGAGCTGGTCAGGGGAGAACCAGTGGAGGAGCTCGTTAAGGTCCCTATTGACCCCACCAACCCATTGAAAACTGCTAAGATCGGCAGCCAACTATCCCCCCAAGCGAAATCCGACCTTACTGCCCTTTTGACCGAGCACAATGACGTCTTTGCTTGGAGCCATTCAGACATGCCAGGCATTGACCCCGCCTTCATAACTCACCGCCTCAGCATCGAACCTCATTTTCGACCTTACAGACAAAGCAGCGTATTTTCCACCCAGAGCGCAATAATCTCATAGCCGCAGAAGTTGACAAACTCCTTGAGGCTCAGTTCATCCGAAATGTGGACTATCCTAAGTGGCTGTCCAATGTGGTTCTGGTCCGCAAGAACAATGGCAAGTGGCGACTCTGCGTCGATTACTCTGACCTGAACAGAGCTTGCCCCAAAGATAGCTATCCACTCCCCCGCATAGATCTGCTGGTCGACGCCACGGCCGGTCACCAAATGCTCAGCTTCATGGATGCTTTCTCTGGGTACAACCAAATCATGATGCACCCGTCCGATCGAGAACACACATCCTTCATTACCGACCGAGGTACCTACCACTACTGTGTAATGCCGTTCGGACTAAAGAATGCGGGGGCCACCTATCAACGGTTAGTCAATGCCGTTTTTCAAGATCAGATCGGTCGGAACATGGAAGTGTATGTGGACGACATGCTAGTCAAGAGCAAACTCTCCACCGACCATCTGACCGATCTACGGGAGACCTTTGCCACCCTTCGCAAGTATCAGATGAAGCTCAACCCCGAGAAGTGCGCCTTCGGCGTAGGATCTGGGAAGTTCTTGGGTTTTATGGTCAGTCAGCGCGGCATCGAAGCCAATCCTGAGTAGATCAAAGCCTTGATTGAGATGCAGTCACCCAAAACTGTCAAAGAAGTTCAAAGACTTACTGGCAGAGTGGCGGCTCTCAATCGCTTCATTTCCCGCGCCACAGATAAGTGCCTACCATTCTTCAAAGTCCTTCGGCAGACTTTTGAATGGACAACTGAATCCGAAGAGGCTTTTCAGCAGTTAAAGCAATGTATGGCTAATCCCCCCTTCTTTCACAAGCAATCACGGGCGAGCCCCTCTTCCTCTACTTAGCAATATCGAACACCGCCGTCAGTGCAGCTCTTATGAGGGAAGACGGCTCGATCCAGCGGCCGGTCTACTACATTAGTCGAGCTCTCAGGGGAGCAGAGCAGAATTACCCAGCGGCCGGTCTACTACATTAGTCGGCCGGTCACACAATGGCAAGAGAGGAAGAGATATAGATATAGGTTAGATACACTAACTTAAACCCTAAAACCAGAGTCTTCTCACTCTCTTCTCCAACTTTTTTCTAACCCTAATGCCAAGAGAGGAGCCCTCTTCTTATAGGCAATCAATCTTGTAAAGCTTATCAAGGAAGCTAACAAGGAAGCCATCCCTCCATACACGTGTATGGAGGGGAACAAAAGCAAGACAGCTGTCTTAAAATATCTGCAAAAGTAGATGAACAGTAGTCGGCTGCTCAAAATTGCCATTTTGACAAAATGGACTGCCGACCGGCAACAAAGAGTGCCGACCAACAATATACATTGCCGATGGCAACAAAACACCAGCCGGTGGCCTCTAGCCATGGCCGGTGATGTGTGGGGATGCCTCACAAGGCATTCCCTGCCCTTCCAAGGCAAAACAAGTGTTTGGTGCAAAACCAGACTCTAAACTGTCGGGTTCGGAGATCCTGAGGCAAGGCGCGTAGTCGAGACCTCCGGGAACTCCAAACGAACACAAACATGGATGATCACTGGGTGTTCAAGCGGTGACGTCCAAGTCTTGAGGACGGTCAAAAATGGGGTGTCTACAGTTACCCCTCTTTGACAGAACTCGAAAGTCATAACAATGACGGGAGTGAATGTCAAAGCCCAAAGACGACCCATTTTTGACAAGGCCGAAGACTTAGACAAGCATGCAAGACAAACAAGGTATGTGCCCGAAGGCAGGGGCAAAATGCAAGACAATGCACGAAGCCGAGCATAACTTATGATCATGCAAAGAAAGCTGTAACGAAGCACACATGCGACAGTTTTAAGCTAGCATATACCAAACTACACTACAATGTAGAAAGGATGTAAGAGAATTATGCAATTCTCGATACGTCTCACGCGGAGGATACAATACCTGTCCGGTTCGTCTGGTTCCACCAGCGGTAAATGAACCGTACATATAATATCGTGCCTGCAAAGAAAACAACTTAACATGTATGATATTGTTAGCAACATGCATGACAATGCACGAATGAATGCAAAATGATATGCAATATATACAAAACAATGTATAAATAATGCAAATGAAAATGCAATGCAATTGAAACAATGCAAACTACATGCAAAGCAATTGAATCATGATCCAATCATGTGCGGGTCAAAACCACACAAATGTCAAATAGATGGATGGAGGTAACAAGTCCGTCTACCATAGAACGGTCTACTGAACTATGAGTAATGTAGACGGACACAAGAACGAGTATTGGGGGGATGACATAAGTGGGGTAACGACCCGCTGGGGAAAGGACAATGATCCTAATGCTGGATGCAAAATTACACTACAATGTAATGTACACAATGGATATGGCATGCAGCCAAACCAAATCTTGCCTAGGAAAGGCATGTACGCATACGAGCCATGTCTAACACAGAAAAGGTGCCGCAACCCTCAAACCAACATACCAGCGTGGAATAGGCGCGTACACATGCAGAACTGTGCTTTAACGTGAAAAGTAAAGGTACATACCAGACCAAGCTCAACAAGGAAAGGTGCAAGCCATAGATGGAGGGTGATGCAATGAATGCATGCAAACTACAATGCAATGGATATGGATACAATGGATATAGCACGCGGGCCAAACCAAATCTTGCCTAGGAAAGGCATGTACACAAACAAGCCACGGCTAACATAGAACGGTCTACTGAACTATGCTTCGACGTAAAAAGTATGGGCACATACCAGACCAAGCTCAACATGGAAAGGCGCAAGCCATAGATGGAAGGGATGCAATGGATGCATGCAAACTACAATGCAATATCCACAAATATGCAATGGAATGGATATTTACAAAAATGCATGACAATGCAGTATGATGCGATATGCTGGGGATAATGCAATGGATGCATGCAAGCTACAATGGAAATGCATGACAATGCACGTTTATTTTCTACAATGCATGACAATGCAATATTTACCATGTATGCATGACAATGCACTACTTACAATGGATGCATGACAATGCACTATGATGCAACGGCTATGATTGCAGCTTTCCCTATCTTACCAACAGGGCGATATACTAGGTTGGTTCAGTATCCAGAACTGAGGCGCAGACATGCTACCTCAACCTATGGGGCTTCCATATAGATTTCAAGCTGAGGATACACCCCTGGGTATTTAAACCGGACTTTAGTCTCGGAAATCCCGAACCTTTGCGTTCTAGGCATAAGTCATTCGAACTCTAGTTTCCACCGTCCCAGTTGGTCTTCTAGGAACTCACCGCAAACACAGGCATGTGGCTTTACCAGACCACCGAAAGTCGTTCGGGCACGACAAATACCAAAGGAATTGCACCTTTAGAGGATTTAAGGTCTCCTAGACCGAGATGCAAAATGTATGCATGACAATGCATGTTTTGTTGTTGTTTTTTTTTTTGGAATGCAAATGATGCACGATGTTGAAGTGCGCGACAACGCAAGCTTACTTGAAACGCACGACCATGCATGAATTTGGGATGCGGTGCACAATACAGTGCGATGAAATGCATGCCAAATGCAATGAGGTGCGCGAAACAGCGCGGTGCGTTTAGACAACGCGAGTGAAGGTCTTGCACCTCCCAAGGATTTTAGGTCTCCCAGACCGTGCGTGTTTAAGGTCTCGCCAGACCATACAAACAAGACAATGCGATTGAGATGCGATGCACAAAACAGTGCGATTTGAAATGTGATGCTCATGGGGCAACTTTCGAACTTTATAAAGGCCAAAAGGATATGAGAAGGATACATCTTGCACGAATTCGAGTACCACGCACGGGAGACACGATCTGAGGCCAAAACGGAAGCCGGTTGAGCGTCGGAAATGCGCTGTTTTGCACTGTTTTAAGCAATGAAGACTCTGCATCACTCATATAACGCAAGAAAAGGTGTAGGAGGCTCAGAACCCATTGTAGGAGACCACCGGATGTCCACCGGCCATCAGAATGCATCACCGGCCGTCCATCGGCCCTCATACAATACCATCGGCACAATATATTGCCGACCGGCAAAGAATGTTGCCGACCGGCAAAGTGTTCCTGTATCGGGGCAGTTTTGACATTTTGCTACGGGTCTTTTAAAATAGGGTTTGTAACCCTATTTTCTTCACTTGTGTATGCTCGAAAATCCTTTCTCTCCCTCTCTAGAGTGTTTTCGTCCTTCGATTTCCTCATTTTCTTGCGTTTTAACCTCGATTTCGTTGTTCGATTCGCGAATACCTTCGCGTTTTGAGTGTTTTGAACCGATTGAAATTTCATTTCGGTGCCTCTTTCTTGGTTTTCGCCACTCGGGGCTTGTTTTCCCGAGTTTTTCTTGATACCCGTGCCTTTTCCGCACTCCGGCTTTTCCGGCCATTTTCGGCCCTCTCGGGGTTGACTTTTTGTTGACTTTTCACATTCTCTCCCATTTTTCTCTCTTCTGGCCATTTTTACATTCTCTTCGAGATGGCGGACGACCTTCCACAGGGCGGGCCCCCTCCAGAGCTCGAGATGGACCCCGAGGCCGAGCCCTTGCCACTCCGCATCCGGCCGTTCGATCCGGAGACCTACAGGCCGACGGTTCACGTGATGCTCCCCGATGGGCTACGCCAGTTCCGGAGCTTCGAGAGAGGCGCGGCACGCGAGCTACTGCTCCGTGAGCCAGAGTCACACTTGTCCTACGGTGCTTCTGAGGTACATTCTTTCTCTGCTTTACTTTCTGCAATGTAGGATATAAAACTGCCGTAGCTAGTTATGCTCTTTAACTGCTTTAGCTCAGATACCCTGACGTGTTGTAGTTGATCGCAAACAAACTTGCAATTGATATCTGTTTAAGACTGGCCACATACACACAGTGCACTGACCTTAAGTCATTCAAACCATCGGCACACGCCGTATTTTACTGCAAACTCAACGGCACCCGGGACCTGCCTGAATCTAAAAAAAAAAAACTTGCACACATGCTACGTTTGCACTGAACCTACTCGAACACATTGACACATCACACGTCGCAGCTTACTGCTAGCACACTGACAGCCGATGTCTGTTTGATTTCTGAAAAACGTGCACACACGCCGTATTTACCTTGAACCACTCAACACACTGACATATCATATGCTGTAGTTCCCTGCTAGCACACTGACACCCAATGCCGGCTTGAATCTGAAAGACGTGCACACACGCTACATCTGTACTGAACCGTTCGACACACTAACATATCATATGCTGTAGTTCCCTGCTAGCAGACTGACACCCAATGCCGGCTTTACATTTGAAACGCACACACACACACTATATCTGTATGCTTCTCAAAACTGCATCTTGAATATTGCTTCGCAATTGCTGTTTTTGATTACAGGGGGACTTCCATACCATCCGCGGGTATGGGAATGTCGTTGCCCGAGACTGGTATGCGGAGTTGCCAGACGCGGTTCTCCAGATCGTCGACGAGGCGGGTTTTGGCATCTTCTGCAGGGGGCTCTCCCAGCTTACTACCTGCAGACCCTTGCTCGCTGCTTTAGTGGAGAGGTGGTGGGATACCACCAACTCCTTCCACTTCTCCGTCGCAGGGGACATGACGATGACCCCTTACGATTTCTCGATGCTTACCGGCATCGGGGTAGGGGGGGATCCGATTCCCTTCGATATCGATATGGGTGAGTGGGACGCCGCCCAGCTGTACCTGCTCGGCGCTCAGCCTCCCCTTGCTCGAGCAGGGTTTGTCAGATACTCGTGGTTCGAGAGTCAGTTCCGGACTCAGCGAGCCTTGGAAGAGGAGGCGCAGATGACTCCAGAGGAGGTAGATCGGTATGCGCGAGGCTTCATCATGTTTCTGCTTGGGACGACCCTATTCGCCGACTGGGCGAACACCGTGCCTCTATGCCTGTTGAGCGCACTGGTGGATATCAGGCGAATTCGCGACTACGACTGGAGTGGCGCAGGCTTGGCCACTTTGTATGGTTACATGAGTTCTTCTTCCCGCCTCAGTGGACAGCTCCTTGGCGGATACTGGCGAGCTTGGGAGGTACATCTTCTTCCCCTTTTACATTTCTGCTTTCTGCTTTACATTTTCTGTATTCTGTATATTGCACGGTCTATCTCTCACTGACTATTTACTGCACATGCGGCACACACATATACTCTGCTTTACACTGACTGTATACTGTACACACTGCACAATATACGGCACAACACACGGCTCTGCCATTTCTGATTTATTCTACATTCTGCTTTATCTGATAATCATACTGATATCTGTTCTGCAGTTGTGGATCTATGCCTACTTTCCCAGGCTTGCCCCAGTACCCGATGTGGAGATCCCGCTCGACGTCCCCTTTTCTCATTGCTTTGATGTGCGGTGTGTGCGGAGACCCCGGGAGTCTTTTATTTTCTTCCGCCGCTACTTCGACACCATCACCGCCGCAGAGGTATGTCCATCTTTAGAGTTTGCTTAAGCTTCGCATTACACTGTATTTTGATAACAGATAGATAACAAACTGCATTTGTACCCGCAGATCACCTGGCAGCCTTGGGCTCCGTTGCCGGCCGTGGTGAGAGACCATTATGAGGGCGCAGAGGAGACTGCTCGCCTCCGATTCTGTTGGAGGGCCCAGTCTGTCGGGCTGGTACCTGGGGGGGAGCGCTTCTTGCGTCAGACCCTGGGTTTACCGGAGAGCAGATAGTTCCGGGTCCGCTCCTGCACATATGAGGCATACAGAGAGGTTTTCCCTCGCACACGAGAAGAGTACACCGCTGGCTGGGGCGCGGAGCGTCACAGAGGCGAGGGCGGACTATGCCGAGTACGTCCGGACCTACATTATGCGACCCTTGAGCAGTGGTAGGAGAGTGCGGGCGACTTGAGGTGGAGCGGCAGCTGCGCAGCTGGAGGGAGAGTCGAGGAGGTGTCGAGTCCGCGGCAGGGGTGGAGTTCAGAGAGGACGGGGGGGACCGGCTGGCCTGCTTGCCACTTCATTGACTTACAGAGGGCAGGGTTGGGGCGACCTACCGGATCCCCTTTACCCCTCCCCGGCTGATCACGAGTTGGTCGGTGTCCCCGACTTGCCTCCGGTATGTATTATTGCATTTCGCGTCTTGCATTGGCATTTCGTTTCATTTTATTTAATATTCCGCAGAATACTGATGCATCTGATACTTTTGCAGGCGTCCTCCGAGTACACCCGGCAGTCATTGGAGATGAATGCCTCCATGATGGAGATGCTACAGCGGACTTTCGACCTCTTGGCCCTTTACAGTATCCCGGTATGTTCTTTCTGACCACAGTCTCAAACCATACATAAACTGATTCGCATAATCTGATGCACGACACAACACTGGATACCCAGCCCTCTCGGCACCTGATACACTGTACTCACACACTGCATTCTGCACTGATCCACTCCTCGCAGCATACATATACTGTACTCATACACTGTATTCTGCAATGATACACTGCTCACACTGTACTCATACACTGTATTCTGCACTGATACACTCCTCGCAGCATACATATACTGTACTCATACACTGTATTCTGTATTGATTCACTGCTCACGGCGTACTGATGCATTTGCCTTTTATGCTTTTCAGCCTCCTTTCCAGATCCCTCCGGTGGGTGGTGCTCCAGCTGGGCCCTCTATTCCTGCTCGAGGAGGGCGTGGAGAGACTGCACGTCCCCGTACCAGGGGAGGGCGTACTCATGTTGGGAGTAGCTCTCGGGCACCCATTCCTGATGACGAGGATGATGAGTCCGAGTCCGGGTCCGAGGCAGAGGTAGAGGCAGAGGCGGGGTCGTCTGAGGAGGAGACCGGAGGTGATACTGACTCGGGCTCTGATGACAGTGCTGCTCCTGATGATGCTCCTGGACCTTCGTCCAGGAAGAGGGCGAGGACGGACTCCCAGGCTTGAGACCTCTTGATGTTGATACAGACTTTTGCTGTTTTTCTTCTTCTTTTCTGTACTTTTTCTTTTTGTTGGTAGTTAGGAGTACTTTGTACTGCCGCAGGCAGATTTTTGTTTCTTCAAAACTATGTACTTGAAAAGATTATATGAAATGAAACAAACTTTTTTGTCTAAAAAAGTGTTGTATCTTTACATTTCATACTTTGCATTGCATTGCATCATATTACACCTCAAATGTAAATGAATTGATCTGTTGTCTGAAAATTGAGCACTTGTACTGTAATAATCAGATAATTGACCAGCTAATAGCAAAACAACCCAAGCAAACTACTGTTTCATTCTGAACACACAGCCCATACTCCGCTGGGGATTGATCTGTAGACAGCCCGCAACATGGCACTTGGTTCTCTCCGCACATGGCAAGCACTGAACAAACAGCCCAATCTGATAAGACAGGACCACAAAGCTGAAACGGTGAAAATTGAAGCACACTCAGATGCCCCAAATTTTCCCTTTCTTCTTTTGCTTCGCATGGATATGGAGAATGGCACAGCAGTCTGAGCATAAACGATTTTTTTTGAAATAAGGAGGGTTTTCAACCTGGATATCGAATCTGAAGCTGAACACAGCGAGAAAGACTCAATTGAAGAAAACAAAGGCACACGACCTAAACGCAACGAGACGCACTCGGAGAAGACTCAAGACAAGAGTTGCGATGGGAGAAAGCAAAAGACACGACTCACGACGTGTGAGAGACCTCAGATCACGAGGAGCCAGTTTCCCCGGGTTTTGTTCCCACCCTTTCTAATTTGTGATTCTCACGACACTCGGCCCTCAGGCTCGGTTTTTCTCTCAAAACCCTCTTGCTCACTTTCTCTCCACTTACACCTCTCTATTCTTTATTCTCTCATTTTTCATCCCTCCCCAGGGTGATTGATGGACGAATAGGAAGTTGCGGGTTCGTGCCCAACACCGTTAGCTCACGGCTATTTCTCCCAGTGGATAGAGTGTCCTTCTGGCAAGTATGTGGACGGCGGGGGAAAGACAGAATACCTGACTCGGCTGTGCCCCTAGTTCATCACTTTGACCATTTTTTCGTTTTCTTCTTTCTAAAACAGTTTTGACCAAAAATGAGAGCCGGATTAACATACTTGTTCAATTTTTGATTTGAAAATCATGCAAGTCAGGCTGTAAGCACTGAAAATTTTCCTTTTTGGGTCCAAGAAAATGGTCCGGTTTTTGGAAAATGAAATAGTTTTCAAGAAAATAGTCAACCTCAGTAAAAATTTTCAAAAACTATTTTTGCAAACGATCAATGCTCAACGAGCACGGAACTTACCCTCGAGATGCGCAACCTCGGATCGGGGCAATGGAAAATTGCCCCTTGCTTGAGAGGGGTGCATGGCAACGGAAAGTTGCCCCTGGTTTGGACGATAACTTTCGGCAACGGAAAGTTGCCCCTTGTCTGGGTGGTGCCGCAGCATGCTGTAAACTGCTTTTATCAATGACGACTGAACTCCGAAGACGATGGTCTGAACCAATATATGGACACAGTCACTGTAAGAGCAATGGTGGCTGGACTTCAGGATGAAGTTGCCTACGTATCCCAAACATGGGAATCAAGCCTACGTAGTTCACGGTTGTTACAACCGGATTGTCGGATGCAGAGGAAGCAAGGATGATCAAAACCATTACATGGACTGAGGCGCTATGAAAGCGTCGGGGGCTGGACTTCAAGATGAAGTTGCCTACGTATCCCAAACATGGGAATCAAGCCTTACGTAGTTCCGGTTAAGGTACACTCGGGTATTTTAACCTTCACTTTTCAGGCTCTAACTTTTGCCAAGGCGCCCGATGCGGGTTTTCGACCTTGCGAGCTTCTTTTCATTTCATTTTTTTTTTCATTTCTTTTTCTCTTCTTTTTTGCATTTTTTCTTTTCTTTCTTTTTTCTTTTCTTTTGCATTTTTTGCTTTTTTTTTTTTTTTTTTTTTTTTTTTTTTGCCTTGCTCTAACTTTTGCCTGGGTCGCCCTTTCGGGTTTTCGGCCCAGCGAGCCTCTCAAAGGGTAAAGTTGTAACAAGTCCATGCCAAATGGTTTTGAAATTGAAGCCCTCTGTATTCGGGAGAGTGACTACTGTGTCGATTTGCAGAAGAATCCATCACGGTTGCTTCACAAGCTTCTTCCGTGAGATCTAATCCTTCTGATCTGATTTTGGTGCCTCTTGTTCGAGGGCTGCTTCAAATCTGGCCACACGGGCCTCCTCTGGCAGTTGACGTTGAATGTTTGAATGAGTTCGAGGTTCAAACAGATAGGTTGAATCTTGAGGCTGAGAGCGATCCTAGGCTGCACAATCTCAAGAGCGATTCCACACAGTCTTCACAGGACCGCGCAAAACATTTTTTTTTTTTGAAAGTTTTTAAGAAGGCGATACATCGCTCGTGCTGAAGAAAGTGTGAAACCAATCTGGAACCAAGCCAGGATCCTTCTCAGTACTCACGCTGACAGGCATGATTTCATTCATTAAAAGTTTAGTATGCCTATCTTTCTCTCAAATATGATCAAAGTTTCGCAAAACCCGAGGAATTGCTTCCTCTTCGTTTTTTTTTTTATCACCGCAGTGTTCGAAAAGGGTTTTTGAAAAGCTTAGGTCATTACAATGATTTTCCGGGCACAAGAGAGCAAGTAGAGTGTACTGCCGTTTCGTTCAAATCCTTTGGCGCAACTAGCTCAAATAGCAAATAAGTACAAGAACATGATAGCCGCAGCTGTTTCATTCAAAACTTCCAACTGCAACTGGCTCCTCAACAGAGACAGACTCAAAAGGAAAACAAAAGGGGTAATTACAAAACGGTGTTCGAGGCGACAACCCCGGAATCACCTGACATTCTATACAAAAAAAGGGGGGGTGACTTGCTATAACAAGACAGACCTGTAAACCAAAAGGACTGACTCACGACAATGAGACAGACTCAAAACAAAACAAAGACTGACTCGACACCCAAGCCAGATTTTACAAAATTAGCATTCGCAGATGCTCAAAAAAAAAGCGTGCCAGACGCCACATCAAAAACACTGGGCGCCGCTCACAAGTGGTCCAACCCTGATCACATACTCACAGTATCCGCATCCTCAAAATCCAATAGCTGGGTAGTAACGGACTTGGCTGAGGTAGGCGGGAGGATAACCTCGTTGTCAATCAAATCCTGTACCTCATGACGGAGGCGAAAGCAATTGTCGGTAGCATGGCCTGTCTGCTGGTGATACGCACAGTACTGAGCAGGGTCATGCGTAGCAGGGAGGTTCTTCGGCAAAGGTCGAGGCTCCAAGGGTTTAAGATGTCCCCTCTCGGCAAGGATCTGAAGTGCCTTGGACAATGGCATGTAGAGAGCATGGAAGACCCTGCGCCCTCGGGGCAGGTACTTCGAAGGTTGAGTATTCTTGCTAGACGCACTAGCAAACGGGTCGGCAGGCGTGGCCTTGGGTTTCTGATCCTTCCCGGATGCAGGGTTGGGAGCAGAAGGAACTGTTCTGGCATGACGGGGCCTGTCCCGGTTCTCTGACTGACTTGAACTACCCTCAGGTGGGGTGGGGAAAGCATCCTCCACAGCTTTTGTCACAACTGCAGATACCTGTTGCTTGTTCATCCCCGCGGCTTTCAAAGCCTCGACTGCCCACAGCAGTTGTTCGATGGGATCGGCATCTGCCTTCATTTTATCTTTACCTCTGGCCTCAGCCTGATCGAGGGTTTGGGTTGATGTTGATATGTCATTACCATAGCTGGAGGCCATCTCCGGTTGGCTAAGTTCAATCACAATCCGTCCCAACAGCGGGGGCTCCTGGGGTACAAAACCTCCGGCATATGGTGCGGCTGGTGGCGAAGCGGACATTCCATAGGCGAGATCCGCCACAGACCTCTGGAGATCACCTATCATCCCCATCAGTTCAAATGTAGTAGGCTCGCGAGCCTGATATAATTGAGGGGTCCAAACCGGGTGTGCAGCAGGCGATCTGGGTGGATGCGGCATATCACATTGGTCTCACTTTGCAGAGTGATTCCTTGATCTAACGCGGCTGTCATAACCACGATCTCTTCTGAATTCTGCGTCATCATAGGTCTTGCCTCGGCAAGGGGGAACACTGACTATTCTGGAACTCTCTGAACTGAAAGGAAAAACAAGCAGCATTTCAGCCCAAAACGGATCAAACACAGGTGCAGCCGAACAACTGTACTCTACTACTGATCACTGTTCCCCAGAAATCACTGTCTCACAAAACACTGAATCGGATATCCACAGACATAACTGATTCTCACAAACTGATACTGATGCCCTCAGGCTTGACACTCAAACTTGCAAACTGATATGTGCGTTCCTGTAGAGATACACTCTAAAAGCACATAGCAAGTAAATGAGAGACAATACACCCCTATGTTGGGGTAGGGTTTCCCTGTCCTATTTTGTCAGGAGCTAGGGTTTCACTACGCACGCAGCGGTTTCAAACAACCTAACATCGGGTAAGCAACCTGTCCTAATTTGGAATAGTCACTATGGATTCCGAATATGCACTAGGTCGAATGGTCGAAAAGGGTGCCCCGGTAAAACCGGGGTTTGTGTTCCCATACTGGCAGAGCCCGCAACCGGTCAGCCTTATGGCATGCTTTGACAAAGTCAAGCCTCCGGCAAACCGCTCAGGAATAGCAGATGGCCAACACGGTGTCCTAGGCGCACCAATGCACATGCAATGCAAAGAGACACATAAATGAAATCAAAACAGGATATCACGAGTTCGAGTCAAACTCTCTAAATTCCCCAGCAGAGTCGCCAGAAACTGTAACACGTCCGCGAGGGACCCCGCGCGCTACGCTACAGTTCGGACTCAATTTGTCACGGTTCTAAATCTGAACCAAAGAGTCCAAATCCGGCAAATCGTTTTGAGAAACAGATTTTTGAAAAGAAGTGCCAAACATGGACTGCTTTGCCAGATACAGAGTCGCCACCTAAATATTTTTTAATGGGGAAATTTAGGAAACCCTGACTCGGTGCCAAAGGCCACGTGTCCGTCATCACCAAAGTTGCCTCGGCTCGGGAGCTTGGGTACGATTGGGGAAGGTCAGCTATGAGCACCCCCTCTCGCCCGGTCCGAAGACCGGCCTCTACTAACCGTGATATCTGATTTTGAAAACGTTATGTGTTCTTATTCCAGTTATTAGCCTAGAATTACTATGTTACGCGCACAACAAACAAGTATAGACTAGATCGCCTAATTTGGAAATAAACATTGCATATCCGTTCATTTTGAAAAATGTGTTGGATTTTGCTACTCGCAAGTAGGCTAAAATACGGATTTCAATGAGTTTTCCAACTCAAACAATCCAACCTTCACCCACAGGCATTCAAACAGTTTATCACATAAGCAACTAGCCACATGGTAAACATGCTGTCATGATAGCATTCACACACATGCGGTATGCTAAAGCATGAAAATACTTACATCGTACTCCGTGCCAAAACAATAAACTAGTTAGCAAACATGCATGGTCCTAGTTCATGTTAATTTGACTAATGCAACACATACAGGATGCAATTAGATAGGCTCGGCTATCCTAAACATGGCATGTGAAATGCAATCAATTGATGCACGTATTCAATTTGGAATTGAAGTACAAATGCAGTTAGCATGATGTACCGAGCCCGGTGCATGCAAGACAAATGTATGGATGCACGCATGCATAGCATAAGGTATGCTAATTTTAAAAATGCCCTAATCTACCATCAAAGCAGGTAAATAAAAGGGAAGAAAGAAGTGGGGATTGGAAGACATGCACACACACGCACCCACACTTATTACAGATTCGCCCTCGCCCGGAGGGACCAAAAGAATAATACAAATTAATTAACTACGAGCTAATTAATTATTACAAGTTGCCTAAGTAGTTAACAAACTAACTAAGCTAGGAAAAACAGTAAACCGCCTCGGGAAGAGTGCCCAATGCAATGCATGCTCGGGTCCTGCTCGGAAGTGCACTGCCATGCATAGACTGCCTCTGTTTTCCCTGCTCTGCCTCTCTGAAGATTTCCAAAGTCTCAGAATTGCTTCCCTGGACATTGGAAGACACCACCGGCTGAGTAGAATTGCCACCGGCAGTGGGATGTGGTCATCGGCAGAGAGTGAAGCTATCGGCCACCAATTGATTGCCGGTCGGCACTCTGTGCAGTCGATCGGCAATAAATTCCTGCAGAACCTGTTTGACAGCAGCAGAGGACAGAATCTTGCATGGCAATGCAATTCAAGCCATGTATGCACCAACCAAGCCTCTTATCATGCTTATGACTCAAAGGGACATGGTCCTTGGTTCTTGGACCACCAATCAAGCATTTCCATGCATGATGGCCCAAAGAACCAAGTTGTGCACATTGATTTCAAATGCAATGCAAATCAAACAAACAAAGGCCCACTCCCTATCACTTAATCAAGGGACAAGGCATGCATGCTAGATGGAATGCAACCTAGGCATGTTAACTAGTATGCAATCATGGCAATGCAAATAAGCATACAAGCTAACAAGCATACAAGACATGAAACATCAATGTTAATCATCAAGCATGCAAGATGCGATGTGAATGTCCAAGCATGCAAACAAACATGTGACTTCATTCAATCATGTGAGTTCTAACATGCAACAACTTACCAATATGCTACAACACACGAGGAGCATGTGCAACCAACAAAGGGATGGGCTTAAACATGATTTAGGTAGCTCTAAATAGGCCTAAAACAGTGGCCAAAAGTTCAAGAGGTGAGACCAAACACACATACACACATGCACATGTCAAGGCCTAACACTTAAGCATAAACAAGCAACTCTCAAGCACACTTGAAAGGGGCTAAGTATGGACATATGGCATGCATTGTAAAGCTCTGAAATCATGTTATAGAAGGTACCAAACCAACTAAATAAACCAAACAAAGCATGCAACAATGCTCACATATCCAAGGCCAATCAAGCCAAAATGTAAGGTAGCTATACAAACCATGCCACGGTCGACCAAAGCAACCTAGGACAGACCTTAAACATGGCAAAATAAACACAAAACCTTCACAAGGGTAAGCCTAAAACATGCTAAAATAAGGGCTTACAACCTAAGGCATGTCAAGGCCTAAACATGGCATTACAAGGCATATATGCAAGGCATGCATGGTGTACTAAAACCAACACACAACAATGTTATATCATGGCATAATAAGCATAAAATACAGCCATGGCATGATCAACAAGCACTCAAACATGATGCTCCCTCAAGAGGCCAAAAAGTGCCCTTTTTAAGGACAACAAGGAGAGGGGGTGGCCCTCTCCTTCTTGGGACTTCAAGGCATCATCCTTACCACTGAAATCCCTCAAGATTTCAGTGGTGAGGAGACCCAAACACCAAAGTCCCGAAGCTCACTCAAAAATGGCACAAAATGGAGCCCTCAAGGCTTAAGAGGGGTCAAACACCTCCAAACCACAAAACACTCTAAACAAACTATTTAGAGGGCCCAAAAACAAAACTTTTTTATATTATACACTAAGCACAAAACAGTTCTAAGATAGGCAAAAATAGAATGCAAAAATGGGGTAAAAAGGGGTAAGATTCTTACCCTTGTTGACCACCTTCACAAAGGGAGGACCAGCTGCCCCTTGAGCTCCAAACCAGCTTTAAAGCTCCAAAAACAAGCCTCAAGAACCTCAGTTCCAAGAGGATGGTGTGATGGTAGGTGTTTGTGCACAAAACTAAGCCTAAAACACACACAATGGCAAGAGAGGGAGAGATATAGATATAGGTTAGATACACTAACTTAAACCCTAAAACCAGAGTCTTCTCACTCTCTTCTCCAACTTTTTTCTAACCCTAATGCCAAGAGAGGAGCCCTCTTCTTATAGGCAATCAATCTTGTAAAGCTTACAAGGAAGCTAACAAGGAAGCCATCCCTCCATACACGTGTATGGAGGGGAACAAAAGCAAGACAGCTGTCTTAAAATATCTGCAAAAGCAGATGAACAGTAGTCGGCTGCTCAAAATTGCCATTTTGACAAAATGGACTGCCGACCGGCAACAAAGAGTGCCGACCGGCAATATACATTGCCGATGGCAACAAAACACCAGCCGGTGGCCTCTAGCCATGGCCGGTGATGTGTGGGGATGCCTCACAAGGCATTCCTGCCCTTCCAAGAAAAACAAGTGTTTGGTGCAAAACCAGACACTAAACTGTCGGGTTCGGAGATCCTGAGGCAAGGCGCGTAGCCGAGACCTCCGGGAACTCCAAACGAACACAAACATGGATGATCACCGGGTGTTCAAGCGGTGACGTCCAAGTCTTGAGGACGGTCAAAAATGGGGTGTCTACACCAATTTTCAAGATTTGTAATTGACATGGATAGGCCCATGAAGACCACAGCCCACAGTGAACAGACCCAAGCCCACCATTTGGATCCCATTGCATAACCCGGGTGGTAAAGTCCATGACAGCTGGTGGCCAACTGGACATGAAGGACCAATGGCAGTCGGACACAGGGCAGATGCAGAACAGGCCATGTCAGCAGACAAAGATTTGCAAAGTTATTGCTACAATACATCACCATTAATGCAGCCCATCACAGCATTTATTACGACAACACCTCCCCGTCGGAACAGCGCCACCTTACCCTGTACAAGACAAGCTACAACACAGGCTTTCGGCGTGAGGGGCACGTCGGAAGGGACAGTGAAATGATTACCAAAGGATATAAGCAAGCATGGAAGACAAGAAGAAGGTTAAGCTTTTCTATCTCCAATCCCTCTCTACATACTCCATCTCTTTTACTACCTGCTAACTTGCTCGTCGGAGGGTTCGCTGGGGGACTACCCCCGTTCCCCATTGAACTTGTTTGCAGGTCATCTAGTGTACTCCACCATCCAGACGTGGGCTCGAGGAGCTTGGATCGGTCCAGCCCATCCACCGGGAACGAACTGTATTATCAGTTGGCGCCGTCTGTGGGAACTGGCTTGCCCGCGCGCCAGTTGTGTTCATTGCTACCGGGGACCCTGTTCCAGCAACCTTTTCATCTCATCCATCAAGGTGTATGGTCACGACTAGATCCATGGCTTCCCACCATAATGCTGCCGACCATCAAACCGACCCTCCCAATCCAAACAACCCACCACAGTATTTCACCGAGCTTACTAACAGCATTAACCGTATGGCCGAGCAAAACCAGGCCCTGATAAACGCTCTACTCCAAGGAACCCTCCCCATTCCTCCACCACCACCTCCAGATATTCTACCCAACCCAGAACGAACTCCGGGCCATACTGCCCCACAACCCAATCCACCTAATTTGGGAGGTTTGCAACCTCCTCACCCACATATAAATCCACCACCTCCCCCCCCCCAGCACCCATCGATCATAGCACCAGCCCCAGAGGGAGAGGCCAGCAGCATCCAACACCTGTCTCCCTCTGGTGGTGACAACATTCCCCTTTGGGACGCTGAACTCCGCGCCATGAAACTCCAGCTCCAAGGGGTTATGCAGAACATCCAGCATAAGCCCTCCACTACGGCCACCTCACCGTTTGTTGCCTCCATCCGAGACAAACCTCTGCCCCCCAAGTTCAAAATGCCCTCCATCGACTCCTTTGACGGTACGACAGACCCGGTCGACCATCTGGAGACCTACCGCACCCTCATGATTCTCCATGCCTTCCCAGACGAGATCATGTGCCGAGCTTTTCCCGTGACACTGAAGGGGTCAGCTCGGCTGTGGTTCAGCCAGTTACCACCAGACTCTGTCTCCACCTTTCAACATCTCAGTGACTCTTTCCTGAGCCACTTTATCGGAGCCCAGCGCCAGCGACGCCCGGCAACCCAACTTCTCAACATTCGTCAGACCGAGGGGGAATCACTGCGCAGCTTCGTTACTCCCTTCAACACCGAAGCCCTGCAAGTCGCAGAAAAATGACGACAAGGTCATCCTCACAGCTTTCATGGCCGGTCTGCGATCATCTGATTTCCTTTTCTCCCTCTCTAAAAACCCCCCACCTCCATGGCAGCCCTACTCTCCAAAGCCCAAAAATACATGAATGCCAAAGATTCACTAGCCACTCGGCAGGATCCAACAGCTAAAAACCCGACCCCCAGAGAAAAGAGAAAGGACCCAGAACCCAGAAACGCCCAGTATCATAGCCAAACACCCCGCTATACCGACCGACCCCCTCGTGCAGACCGGTCGGCACCAATCCGACCGCCCGGTCGGTTCGAGCGGTATACACCCCTCAATTCTCCCATGGAACATGTCCTCAACCAGATCCAACGGGACTACCCCCTCAAATGGCCTCCCCCTCCACGGAACCCTTCCAACCGAAAAGACCAGTCCAAATATTGCCGTTTCCACCAGGACCATGGCCATAATACTGACGACTGCATCAACCTCAAAGATCAGGTGGAGACCCTCATTCGCCAGGGGCGTCTAAGCCGGTTCACAGACACCCGCCCTCAGCAAAGGCAAAGAACCGAACCCCACAGAGACAATCGCCGACGCACCCCACCGCGGCAGCCAGCTCAACCAAACCAGGGCCATGACCGACCTCCCCAGCAACCTCGGCCACAAGGTAATCCACCTCCACCAGTTGGTGAAATTAGAGTTATTTTAGGTGGTCTTGCTTGTGGGGGACCATCTCGCTCAGCTCAGAGGGCAGAACTTAGAAAAATACGGCAGGGCTCAGACAAGGCAGTCACCACAGTAGACCGACCCCCAAACAGCCCAAGCAGTGGACAGAGCCCATCACCTTCACGGACGCCGACTGTACAGGCATCCGTTATCCTCATGATGATCCTCTTGTCATTTCCGCCATCCTCTCCAATTATAAGGTCAGACGAGTTCTCATCGACAATGGCAGCTCTTCAGACATCATCTTCCTCAACTGCTTCCGCCAGCTCAAGATTGGGGAAAAAGCTTGTCTCCACTCCAAACCCCCTGGTCGGATTCACTGGCGACCGTGTGACCTCCATTGGTTCCATTGACCTTCCCATCACCATCGGCGAATACCCACGGCAGGCCACGAAGTTGCTCACCTTCCTTGTGGTCGATTGCCCATCTGCCTACAACATCATCCTTGGCCGCACCGCCCTAAACGCTTTCCAAGCCATCACATCCACCTATCATCTTGCCCTCAAGTTTCCCACCGATCTCGGGGTCGGAACAGTCAGAGGAGAGCAGACCGTGGCCAGGGAGTGTTATGTTGCTTCACTTAAAGAAGTCAAGCTGAAGGAGGCAATGATCATCGAAGGACTTGACGTCCGGGATGAGGACGAGCTGGTCAGGGGAGAACCAGTGGAGGAGCTCGTTGAGGTCCCTATTGACCCCACCAACCCATTGAAAACTGCTAAGATCGGCAGCCAACTATCCCCCCAAGCGAAATCCGACCTTACTGCCCTTTTGACCGAGCACAATGACGTCTTTGCTTGGAGCCATTCAGACATGCCAGGCATTGACCCCGCCTTCATAACTCACCGCCTCAGCATCGAACCTCATTTTCGACCTTACAGACAAAAGCAACGTATTTTCCCCCCATAGCGCAATAATCTCATAGCCGCAGAAGTTGACAAACTCCTTGAGGCTCAGTTCATCCGAAATGTGGACTATCCTAAGTGGATGTCCAATGTGGTTCTGGTCTGCAAGAACAATGGCAAGTGGCGACTCTGCGTCGATTACTCTGACCTGAACAGAGCTTGCCCCAAAGATAGCTATCCACTCCCCCGCATAGATCTGTTGGTCGACGCCACGGCCGGTCACCAAATGCTCAGCTTCATGGATGCTTTCTCTGGGTACAACCAAATCATGATGCACCCATCCGATCGGGAACACACATCCTTCATTACCGACCGAGGTACCTACCACTACTGTGTAATGCCGTTCGGACTAAAGAATGCGGGGCCACCTATCAACGGTTAGTCAATGCTGTTTTCCAAGATTAGATCGGTCGGAACATGGAAGTGTATGTGGACGACATGCTAGTCAAGAGCAAACTCTCCACTGACCATCTGACCGACCTACGGGAGACCTTTGCCACCCTTCGCAAGTATCAGATGAAGCTCAACCCCGAGAAGTGCGCCTTCGGCGTAGGATCTGGAAAGTTCTTGGGTTTTATGGTCAGTCAGCGCGGCATCGAAGCCAATCCTGAGAAGATCAAGGCCTTGATTGAGATGCAGTCACCCAAAACTGTCAAAGAAGTTCAAAGACTCACTGGCAGAGTGGCGGCTCTCAACCGCTTCATTTCCCGCGCCACAGATAAGTGCCTACCATTCTTCAAAGTCCTTCGGCAGACTTTTGAATGGACAACTGAATCCGAAGAGGCTTTTCAGCAGTTAAAGCAATGTATGGCTAATCCCCCATTCTTTCATAAGCAATCACGGGCAAGCCCCTCTTCCTCTACTTAGCAGTATCGAATACCGCCGTCAGTGCAGCTCTTATCAGGGAAGACGGCTCGTCCAGCGGCCGGTCTACTACATCAGTCGAGCTCTCAGGGGAGCAGAGCAGAATTACCCATTGCTAGAAAAGTTGTCCCTGGCCTTGGTCATCGCCTCCAGACGACTTCGTCCTTACTTCCAGGCCCATTCTATAGTGGTCCTCACCGACCAACCCCTGAAGAAGGTCATGCAGCAACCAGAGCTTTCTGGCCGACTTATGCAGTGGTCAGTGGAACTCAGCCAGTTTGACATCTCCTACCGTCCTCGCACAGCAATCAAGGGACAGGCCATAGCCGACTTCATCCTGGAATTCACCAACCCTACCCCAACCACTACCTCCCCGCCCCCACCGACCCCTGCTGACCCAGAAGACCCCCATTCTTGGACTCTCAACGTCGACGGGTCATCCCGGAGGGAAGGTAGTGGGGCTGGCCTCATCCTCACCTCCCCGGAGGGTGGTTATTTCAAATGTGCTCTCCGTCTCTTGTTTGAGGCCAGCAACAACGAGGCCGAATATGAAGCATTGATAGCAGGACTCCGTCTGGCCAAGGATATTGGTGTCAGCCACATCCGAGTGTTCAGTGACTCACAGCTCGTCGTCGGTCAGATTACGGGGGAATTCGATGCCAAGGATGGCACAATGCGGGCCTACAGGGACATGGCACTCCCTCTTGTTCGCCTCTTCAATACTTTCCAGATCAAGCACATACCTCGGGCAGAAAACTCCAAAGCTGATGAGATGGCTCAGTTGGCCTCTGCAGATCAGTCCGACCTCAACCATGGAGTCCGCCTCGAATACCTAACTCACCCGGCTATCTCACCCGACCCGCACGAGGTGCAGTTCCTCCAAAACGAACCCATCCCCTGGGCATCTGACATCACCCTATTTTTGACAACAGGAGAACTCCCAAATGACCAACAGCAGGCCGCCAAGGTCAGGGCCCGGTCGTCTAACTACGTCCTGGTCAATGGCGTCTTGTACAAACGTGGTTTTTCACGACCGTATCTGCGATGCCTCAACTCAACCCAAGCAACCTATGTGATGCAAGAAATCCATGAGGGAATTTGTGGCAATCATTCGGGCGGCAGGTTTTTGGCCCACAAAATACTCCGTACTGGTTATTTCTGGCCGACTCTCAATCAAGACGCTACTGATTTTGTCCTCAAATGCGATAAGTGTCAGCGCTTTGCCAACATCCCCCATGCTCCTCCCACTGAATTGATTACGCTCTGCAGCCCGTACCCGTTCGCAAATGGGGGATCGACCTAATTGGTCCACTTCCCACCGGCCGAGGCCAGACCAAGTTCGCGGTTGTTGCCATTGATTACTTCACCAAGTGGGTCGAGGCAGAACCCCTTGCCACCATCACCGAACGGAACACAACCAAGTTCATCTGGCAGTCAATCGTTTGCAGATTTGGCATCCCTCAGGCCATCGTGTCAGACAACGGCAAACAATTCGACAACGCCAGATACAGAAAGTTCTGTGCAGACCTCCAGATCCAACCATGTTTCTCCTCCCCCGGTCATCCCCAAGCCAACGGCCAAGTTGAGGTCACCAATCGTTCTCTTCTGAAGATCATCAAGGCTAAGCTGGAAGCTGCTAAGGGACTCTGGGCCGAAGAACTATCAAATGTACTCTGGGCCTACCGAACTACAGCTTGGACTCCCACCGGGGAAACCCCTTTCCGCCTAACATACGGCGCTGAGGCGGTTATTCCAGTTGAAGTCGGTCTGCCAACCCCAGAGTTTTACATCCGGATCCAGCACTCACTGACGAGCTCCGCCGAGCCGACCTAGACCTAATTGAAGAACTCAGGGAGACCACTGCTGTCAGACTGGCCTCATACCAACAAAAAATGAGAACACATTACAACCGCAAGGTCCGACCAAGGGAGTTCGCTGTTGGGGACCTAGTGTTGAGAGAAGCAACCCTTGCCACCAAGAATCCGACTGAGGGTAAATTGGCAGCCAAATGGGAGGGACCTTACATTGTGAAGGCCAGACCACGTCCAGGCACTTACCGGCTTCAGGATCTGGAAGGACGAGACCTCCCACACCCCTGGAACGCCGAACACTTGAAACGTTATTTTCAATAAACTACTGCTTTTGAGTTGCTCAGTTATTGTATTTTCTTTTCGAGAAGTAACACGCTTAAACATTCCTATCATCCTTTTTGTGCAATATAATTTATTGGCATTTATATCTCTCAGTCATATATATGGTGTCTCAGTGACGTTTTATGTTCCAGAAAGCCTCAGCCAGACGGAGCACTTCAAAAGCCTCGGCCAGATGGAGCACTTCAAAAGCCTCGGCCAGACCAAGCACTTCAAAAGCCTCGGCTAGACCGAGCACTTCAAAAGCCTCAGCCAGACTGAGCACTTCAAAAGCCTCGGCCAGACCGAGCACTTCAAAAGCCTCAGCCAGACCGAGCACTTCAAAAGCCTCAGCCAGACCGAGCACTTCAAAAGCCTCAGCCAGACTGAGCACTTCAAAAGCCTCGGCCAGACCGAGCACTTCAAAAGCCTCGGCCAGACCGAGCACTTCAAAAGCCTCAGCCAGACCGAGCACTTCAAAAGCCTCAGCCAGACCGAGCACTTCAAAAGCCTCAGCCAGACTGAGCACTTCAAAAGCCTCAGCCAGACCGAGCACTTCAAAAGCCTCAGCCAGACTGAGCACTTCAAAAGCCTCGGCCAGACCGAGCACTTCAAAAGCCTCGGCCAGACCGAGCACTTCAAAAGCCTCGGCCAGACCGAGCACTTCAAAAGCCTCAGCCAGACCGAGCACTTCAAAAGCCTCAGCCAGACTGAGCACTTCAAAAGCCTCGGCCAGACCGAGCACTTCAAAAGCCTCGGCCAGACCGAGCACTTCAAAAGCCTCGGCCAGACTGAGTACTTCAAAAGCCTCAGCCAGACTGAGCACTTCAAAAACCTCAGCCAGACTGAGCACTTCAAAAGCCTCGGCCAGACCGAGCACTTCAAAAGCCCTCAGCCATGACCGAGCGCTCCAAAAGACTCAACCAGACTGAGTGCCACCAATGAAGGTCCAGAATGCCTTACCTACAACCTCAATTCCACCATCAGTGACACTCCATAATTATATCCTTAATAAAATCTACATTGCGCATTAAGGAGTCCCTTACCTTCCTTTGACAGTCACAATTCCAGATCAAAGTTTTTACACCACCCTTTACTTAGTCAAATTCCCAAGATGTTCTCACATGTTTCATTTACTAATCAGATTATTTCCTCCACCATCTAGCGTGAATTTTTATACAAGTCCCATGTCAGCCTACATTGCGCATTAAGGAGTTCTTTACTTTACTTTGCATTGAAGATTTATCCAAGTCCAATTTTACTCTGCATTAAGGAGTTCTTTACTTTACTTTGCATTGCATTTTTATACAAGTCCTATTTCAGCACCACTTTGAACTTCACTGAATTTTCATACCACTCCAATCTGGCTCTGCATTGAGTTTTTAAGTTTTTATACAGGTTCAGTTTTACTATGCATAAGGCAGTTTTTAACTTTGTTCAATATTAAATTTTTACGCCATTCCCAAATTCATTCACACTGACTTATACATAAGCAAACACAATCGAATCATAGAAACTCAAAGGAAATTTTATTCATTCAGAAATGTGTACATCAGTCCACTACAGTACTTACAAAAAAAAAAAACAAAAAGGAGAAAAGAGATACAATGTGTATACACAAACAAAACAAAAACCTTCAAGTACACACTCCTTCCGTTCACTCATCCCCCTCACTGGAGACCAGGTCTTCTTCTTCAACACCCTCATCTAGGGGGTCTGGGCCACGTCATCCTCCCCAATCGTAACACTACTCAGGTCAAGCTCTGGGAACAGCTCCTCCGCCCTACGTTTGAACATTTTCCATCCGCTGTCCCAGTACTCAGCCATTTCGTGCTTGTAGAAGTCCAACTGCTGGAAACTCTCAATGACTTCAGACTCAGTCCTCCCCCCAGCAGTCGCCCTTGATGGCCCAGCCCCCCCAGTTTCCTCCCTAGCTAAGCTGATGGCGACTGCGGCATCAACCGCCATCTGAAATTCAGGCGATCCTTTGAATTGGTCAACTGCTGCAATGCACAGATCGGGGTAGGCCGCCCTTTCAGAGGTTGCCTTCGCCCTCTCTCCATCCAGCTCTTTCTCAAGGATCGCCTTCTCAGAGGCGGCCTTGGCCCTCTCAGCCTCCAACTCCTTCTGTAGAGCCTCCCTTTCAGCAATCGCTCTTCCTCTCTCCATCTCCAACTCCTTACGCAGGCTCTCCCTCTGCTCCTTTGCTTTGGCACGCTCGCCCTCCAGCTCCTTTTGCAGAGCGTCAACTTTCACATCCGCCTCATCTTTTTGCCTGACCAGCTCTTCATTGTTGTTCATCGCCTCTTCATGGCGTTCAACTGCGACTGCGCAAGCTTTCTGGGCCTCATCCACCTTCTTCTGCTCGCCAACCAGTTGGAACTCGAGCGACACAACTTGGCGGCGTGCGCTCTCCAGCTCCGTCTTGGCCACTTGCAGATCGGCATGAGCACTCTCCCAGCTTGCCTTCTCCTCCTTCAATTTTGCAAGTTGAGACTTAGCCTCCTCTGCCTTTAATTTGGCAGCCCCCGCCTTCCTCAGAAGGGCCCCTGCCAAGGTGGTTACCTCCATTTGGGCGGAGCATAACCCCCTCAGCAGGTCAGCCTCATTGAACTTAGACGCCGAGCGCAGAGCTGCCTCCTCCACGATCTTCACCAGGCGGTCTGCCCCCGCCCTGGCTGGGCCTTCCTCTCCCTCCAGCCGTCCGGCCACCGCACGAGCATGGTAGATTGCTGTGGTCAGACCGACTCCTCCTTCCAGGGGTACAGGGCCCCTTTGGGTCTGTTCCCTCCCACTCGGTTCAGCATCAGTTACCCCAACTCCTCCTTGTCCTGCTGGGGCCATCTCCACAACCTCCAGCACTGGGATGACCCCCACCACTTCTGGGGTATCCTTAGCCGCAGGGGTCTCCACCCCAGCTGGAACAACCCTAAGTTTCTTGGACCCAGGCTCATCTGCAGCCTCCTCAGGGGCACTTCTTTTCTTCTTCTTCTTCTTCTTCAGAGCCTCACCCTCCCTTCTCGCCTGTTCTTTCACAGGATCAACTGGGGGCGGTCGGGGCTCGAAACTGCCTAAGTCCTTACCCCCCAATGGCCTTGGGCGCGGTCGGATCCTCTCCCGCGCGATCGGTTGACGCGGTCGGTCTCCTTGAGCTTCTTTAAACTCTGTGGCCTTGGCCAGTATGGCCCTATCTTCAGCCTCCTGTGCTTTTCTTCTCGCCTCCAGCTCCGCTCGGTCGAGGTCCCCACTACTTGGCCTTGGACCCAACCCTGCCTCAAACCAAGTTGATGGTTGCACGAGTTCATCCCACCTGGCCCCCTCCTTCTCCCTCTAGGCCTTCACTTTCCTTACCCTTTCCTCTGCTTCTGCCCCTAACTTCAGCTCCATAGAGCGTGTGGGCACCTTCCACATCGTGCGCACCCCAGCCCCTCTAGCGGTGGACACATAGAACCACCTGGGTCTCCATCCCTTGATCGACGTTGGCAACCCCGCCACCAAACCCTTCCCTGCCGCCGCCTGCAGGGTGACCCAGGTCTCCTGCTGCCCTGCGGCCTTGTAGCAGCCAAAGAACTCCTCCACTATCATGGCCCGCCCCCCATTCGCCTTCGGCCAGGCACTTGTGCAAGATAGCACGATCTTCCAGGCATTGGGCATTAGTTGCCCTGGTGCTACCTCTAAACGGTTAAGCACGTCCATCACTATTTGCGGTAGTGGCAACCTCAGTCCACCCTTTAGCGCTTCCTTGTAGAGGGAAAACTCTCCTGCCCTGGCGTCAGACGGCCTTTCCGTCGATGTCGGCAGCGATAGCTCCACCTCCGCAGGGATCTGGTACTTTTCACGGATCACCTCCAACTCCGCCGCCGTAATCGTGGATTTGTCAGCCTTCGTGTGCCAGTGGTCTGGTTCCACCTGGCTGATTGGCTTTGGCGCTGCTATTATGGTGAAACCATGGGATCGCACCACCGGCTCCCCCACCTTCTTTGACCTATATTGCGCCGCTAGCTCCTCTGCATCGTCATCTCCAAGGGGGTCTACCCTCACATTCACCGCTCCTTCTTGTGCCATTTCTAAGGTATGTTTACAAATTGCTTCTGATGCAGGAGCAAGAAAATTGAAGAAATGTTGCAAAGGGGTATTGTGAGCGACAAATGAAGTAAGACTTGGAATGTTTTGGTTTTTTGTAAACAAGTAAGTGAATCGCACAACGCCAAAAGCCCACGGTTTGCCCGTATTCCAAGGATCCCAATTAATTTTCGCCAGTTTGAAAACTTTTCAAATCATCCGCCAAAACTGTCTTTTCAACCCCATAATGACCTATCGTTTCATCTTTGCCCCAACGCCTCACTTACCCCCCACGATACCGCCACGTGTATGGCCGCGATGCACTGCCCCAACAACTTCCCCTGTCTTTTCCACTTCAAATCCCCATTTCACACGCCGCCTCTTGAGCCCCGCGCCCCTCCGCTCGGCCTTCACGCGGTCAGCCCTCCTCACGGTCGGCTCTCCTCGAGATCGGCACTCCTCGCGGTCGGCCCTCCCACTCGGCACTCCTCGCGGTCGGCCCTCCCACTCGGCTCTCCTCGCGGTCGGCACTCCTCGCGGTCGGCCCTCCCACTCGGCTCTCCTCGAGATCGGCACTCCTCGCGGTTGGCCCTCCCACTTGGCTCCACTCGCGGTCGGCACTCCTCGCGGTCGGTCCGCTAACTCGAACCCCCCAACCCTCTCACGCCCGGGCACATCTTCCTCATTACTATTCCCTTCGTTGGACTGAAGCTGCACTTGGGAATGGGGGACTACTGACATGGATAGGCCCATGAAGACCACAGCCCACAGTGAACAGACCCAAGCTTACCATTTGGATCCCATTGCATAACCCGGGTGGTAAAGTCCATGACAGCTGGTGGCCAACTGGACATGAAGGACCAATGGCAGTCGGACACAGGGCAGATGCAGAACAGGCCATGTCAGCAGACAAAGATCTACAAAGTTATTGCTACAATACATCACCATTAATGCAGCCCATCACAGCATTTATTACGACAACACCTCCCCGTCGGAACAGCGCCACCTTACCCTGTACAAGACAAGCTACAACAGAGGCTTTCGGCGTGAGGGGCACGTCGGAAGGGACAATGAAATGATTACCAAAGGATATAAGCAAGCATGGAAGACAAGAAGAAGGTTAAGCTTTTCTATCTCCAATCCCTCTCTACATACTCCATCTCTTTTACTACCTGCTAACTTGCTCGTTGGAGGGTTCGCTGGGGGACTACCCCCGTTCCCCATTGAACTTGTTTGCAGGTCATCTAGTGTACTCCGCCATCCAGACGTGGGCTCAAGGAGCTTGGATCGGTCCAGCCATCCACCGGGAACGAACTGTATTATCAGTAATTATGACATTCTAGAAGCTCAAGTACCAAGTACAAGGGTTGTGTTTCCAACCTAGTTCCATCCCAACTAGAGGCTAACTAAATCTTGTCTAATCACATAATTAAACCCCCTAATCACTCCCTATTCCATTAGACTCCAAGTAAATCCAAACTTTTCAATCCAATTCCAACTAGTGGGCCTTTATGTCTTTTCACACCAAAATTGCCTATAAATACAACACCCTCTTAGCAAAGCATACACAAACAACACATACACACACCTACATTCGACCTAAAGGAGAGAAAGGAGAGCAAGAGAAAAGTCTTGAGAGAAAGAGGAAGGAAGAAGGGAGCAATCTTGTTCAACTTGGCCTAGCCCAGCAAGTAAGCCACAACACAACTCTCTCTTTTATTTTCCTTTTTCAAATACATGTTCTAAGGGTTCTACCCATTGTTTTTAGATGTGTTATTAATGATTTCCTTGTGTTAAAAATAATTAGAGTTAATCCATGATTCTACCCCTCTTGTAGTTCCCCTCATTTCGGTACAAAACTATCTTTTTCATACCAATCTCTCAAACTTTCCAAAGGCACACCTTCAAGATAAATTTCTGAGTTTAATATATATTATTTATCATGTTCTCATCACAAAAGAAATAAAAAATTTCCCTTAGTGGATCCTTTCTCACAAATCTTCTTGTTTTGGGTATTGTGCCTTAAAAATCTGTTTTCACAGCTAACTTTCAAAATTTCTAGAAACATGTAGAAAATTATTCTGGACCTCCATTTTATGTCAAAATCTTCCTTAAGGAGTTAGCTTTCAACTAAAATTGGTTTCATTGAAAAACAGTGAGCGGTTTGTAAGAAATCAAATTTTCGTAACAGTTGACGAATCTAGACAGCGTTGGAGTGTTTCTTAAATAACTAAAAATCTAGAAAAGCTATCCCATTTCCGAAATATGTTCTGGAAACTAGATTAAATTCTCTACGAACCATAGGAAGGCCGAGTTTGGTAAAAATCTAAAATAGCCCTTTTTATTTTAATCTTTAAATGGTATTGAATCTAGAAATTAGCTTGCATGGGTGTTTTATGCTCTTGTGTTCATGAATATGCTTATTAGCTTATCATGTCTTGGTATGATATTGCATGAGTTATGGTTATGTTCCTTATCTTCTTCATTTTAATGATGCATGCTTACATGGATATTACTATCTTGTTAAGGTGGTCTAACCTTGATTTAAAACATTTAACTCAACAAAAAACTTAATTGGGATGGTATTGGGTTTTCGATCACTTGAGTAATGAAAAGATAATAACATGTGATGTATAGATTGATAGGATGCGTTCCCTATTTGGAAGTTAAAGTCTTGCGCAAGTGATTTTTCGGAACCCTTGAACGGAGCGGTTGTATTCGGACCCTAGGTATTTGGTGTGAGGAGGGATTTGGGCAAGGCCCATTATTACCATCTCTTTTGAGACCCTGCGGTTGGCGCTACGCGGTATATAACCGTTGGTAGGCATCCGAGGTTAGTTCTGCAACAAAGCAGCAAAAGAGGGGGCATACCGAATAATCCGCGTCCGATTCTTGTGGTTGGGAGGACGAAATCTCTTTGAGGGATTTCTAGTTTACTAACATCTAACCTTGTAACCTTTTATTTGTTTAGTTGAGTATCATGCTTTATTACTTGCTGTCATATTTGTGATTGTGTATTAGACTGGGAAAAAGGGACGGGGTGTGTGTGCATTTACTGGGCATTCAAAGCTCACGGCGTATCATGCCAGATGCCGAAGAGGAGCTTATAGTTGGAGACGACAAGCCTGAAACCTTCGAAGACTTTTGGCTATCTTAGGAAAGTTAGAAATTTTCCTTTGATATTTTGTAAGGCTCATATGAAGATTTAAATTTTCGTTTAGGATGTAATGTAATGGAACGAGCTTTTGTAATTAAGGATATTCGTGGTTATTATGTACATATATATAAACCTTATCATTGCTTATGAGACCTTGTGTCAATACCTTTTAAGATCTGTCAAAAGGGTAGTGCGCTGCCTAAGAAAGCTGGACTTAGAAGGGAGGCTAATTTGACTCTTCCGGCGATCTGGGATCTTACTTGGTTATTGACCATAGGACTCATTAACGACTCTCCCTTGACTGCAACCAATAGTGTAGATTCGAGGCGTCACACATTCTCAGAGCTGATAATCAAGTCCAGGCCCATGTTGTTGAAACAAGGCCGTCTTTTCTAAAGATTGAGTTTTTCAAGTCTAATTTGGACAAGTTTATGGAGGATCTGAAAGAGCCTTTGAAAGCGGATGAATGGCTCGAGCAGATGGTGAAGACATTCAGGATGCTTGGCATCGAGGACGTGGTCTGAGAGTGACCTTGGCATCCTTCCAACTGAAGAGAGATAAGGGTCAGTGGTGGAAGTATGCGTGTGGGCGCATTGGAATGACTTTGGAGGCCTTTGTCAACGCCTTCCAGGACAAGTTATTACCTCACACTGCTAGGGAGAAATCGAGGGAGCAGTTTTTGAAGCTCAAGCAGTTGAACACACCAGTAGCTGAGTTTGAGGCAGCTTTTACTAGCCTCTCTAAATTTGTACCGGAACTTGTGGTGACGGAAAAATGTTGTTTCATTGAGTTTACGAAGAGGTTGAGGACCGGGCTTCTTTTCAAAGTGGTTGGGTTTATGATTAGGGACTACGGACGCCTAGTGGAGGTGGCGGCTCATCTTGAGACTATAGTTCAGATGGAGGAGGAGCAGATGAGGGGCTCTAGGCAGAGGAGTCATAAGGTTCAAAGGGAGACTCAAGACAGTAAGAGGCAGAGGGTTCCACCCCACAGCAATCCCAGGGAGCACAATCTAGATCTATTTTTCCTGTACCAAGTTCTAGGGCAGAGAGAGGTAGTCAGGGAGGGATCACTTGTTTCAAGTGTGGCCAATTGGGTCACAAGTCTTTAGTTTGCCCACAGAAAAGAGGAGGCAATAGTCTACACCGTCTGCAGCTCGTTCTCAGAGCCAAAGTTAGGGGAGATGGCAGCCGCCTACTTGTTATCAGTGTGGGCAATCAGGGCATGTAAGGAAGTTTTGCCCTCGGTGGAGTGGCACATCTAGTGCATCTGGTCAGAGGAAAACACAGGGCCATCAGCCTACACCGTAAGTACAAGCCTCGATGGCCAATCGGGGAGCCTCCTCGGCTCAGTCAGTGTGTCAGACTTATGCTCCGAGGGGTGAACAGGTGGAGCAGAGACCTACAAGGCGTGTGTATGCTGTTACCACACCAGATTTGTTGCCAGCTGTAGACGTCCCCGAACGCCCCGGGAGGGAATGAGCCCCCCGTTCCGTTAGTTTTGGGCTCACTACAGTTCAGGACTCAAATTGTCACGGTTCTTAATTTGAACCAAAGAGTCCAAATCCGGCAAATCGTTTTAAGAAAACAGATTTTTTGAAAGAAGTGCCAAACATGGACTGCTTTGCCAGATACAGAGTCGCCACCTAAATATTTTATTTTTGGGAAATTTAGGAAACCCTGACTCGTTTGCCTAAGGCCACGTGTCCGTCATCACCAAAGTTGCCTCGGCTCGGGAACTTGGGTACGATTGGGGAAGGTCACTTCGTGAGCACCCCCGCTCGCCCGATCAAAGATCGGCCTCTACTAAACATGATATCTAGTTTTGAAAACATTATGTGCTCTTATTCCGGTTATTAGCCTAGATTTACTATGTGATGCGCACAACATACAAGTATAGACCGGGTCGCCTGAATTGGAACAAAACATTTCATGTTTGTTTTTGAAAGATGGTTTGCTACTCGCAAGTAGGCTTAAAATGCAGATTTTGCCACCCTCGGGTGGACATAGAAAAGATGGTTTTGCCACTATCTAGTGGGCTTAAAACTCACAGTCAATGCTTGTTCCAATCCAAATAACCCAACCTCACCCACAGGCATTCAGGCAGTTATATCACATAAGCATATAGCCTCATGGTAAGCATGCTATTCATGGCAGTCACTCACACGCATGCAAGGATGCTAAAGCATAAAAACTTACCGAGTACTCCAAGCCAAAACAGAAGCTAATTAGAAATCCATGCATGATCCTAACTATACAGAAATGCCTAATGCAACACATGCAAAATGCAACTATAGCAGGCTCGGCTATTCTAAACATGGCATATGGAATGCTACAGCTAACATGTATTCAACTTGGAATTGAAATACAATGCAGTGAATTATGATGCGCCGAGCCGGTGCATGCAAAACAGATGAATGAATGCAAACATGCTATCATACTGTATGCTAATTGAAACATGCCCTAATCTAACTATCATAAGCTGGTAAATAAAAGGGAGAAAGACGTGGGGTTGGAAGACATACATCACACGCACGCACACTTATTACAACATTGCCCTTGCTCGGAGGGTCCAAATAAATAATACAGTCCCAAATGAATAGTTACAGTCCGAATAAATACAAAATCCTAATTAATTAACAAATTAAACTAGGAAAGCTGTAAACTAGCATGTAAGCTGGGGACCGCCTTGACTCTGCTCCGGATGATGAATGATGCATGTTCGGGTTGCCTTGCGCGGAAATCCACTGCGATGCCCCAATTAACCTCTACTTATAGTTGATGCCGGAAGGCTGTGCGAGGCTTTTGAAAGTCGCTGATTTCTGATTTGCTGCAATAGAGAGCAGAAGAGGGGCATGGCAATGTATTTTCACATATGTATGCTTGACTACTCTGCAGGGAGCGTAGTCCTCGATCCTCGTGCCACCAATCACGCATATCAATGCATGATGGCCGAGGAGTCGAATTGCACGACTTAATATGAAATGAATGCACACATAAACACAACAAAACCTAAACTCCATCATGGGTAATCCGGAGTGTCGGCGACTGGGGAATTGAGACACGTTCCGTCACTCGGAGTACGAAACGTACCTCGTTTCCCGTGCTCGGGCTAACTCCTATCCCAAACACAATGCAATATGCATGACATGCATGAATGCAACTAAGATACAACCTAACATGCACAATGCTATGAAATGGCATACACGATGCACGAGGTAACATGGCATACACAATGCGCTAACATACAACCTAGCATACACAATGCTATGAAATGAAATGGCATACACAATGCATAATGGACTTACACCAACACAAGTGGACCTCAGCCACACTCACATCAGTGGCCATAAGATGGAAATGAGACACTCGAGATGCGTGCACACATGCACGCAAACCGAGGACCGAACCTAAGGCACGAATGCCACTCTACCAAAGCATGGTAAGGCATGAAATATGGCATACGAACATGCAAATTTCAGTGCTAAAATATGATGCTAAACAGCCCCGAAACATGGCAATAAGGCCCCCGATGCATGGGATGAACCCCGAAACACAAAACTAGGCAAGTGCATTGGCCTATAGCTATACAAAACATGCATTATTTGAGCATGAAGCATGAAAACAGAACCAAGGCAGTCCCAAAACATGAACATTTCTAGTTCAAAGGGTGGCCAAAAAGTGCTAGCAAGATGGCTTAAAATAGCATGCGATTTTGACTATCCAACATGGATTACATGACAAGTACATGAAGCAAGTGAGCACTCACCAAACCAGCAAAAATCAGTGAACTAAACATGCCAAAATATGCCCAAATACACATGGGAATGCAGCCAACACATGCACAAATGAGGGGCTCCTTTAGAGGGCCATGCAAGGAGTTATTAGGCACATACAAGATAGACATATGGCAGCCCCAAATCAACTTTGAAAATCAAATATGATAGTCTTAAAACTCACCAAATTGACCCTGAAATGTGACTAAGAAGCATGCAAGATAGGGTCTCTTTGGAAGGCCAAAATGGCCCTCAAACAAGTCAAGGTGAGAGAAGGGCACCCCCCTCTAATTTGGAGGCTCAAAATAGCATTAAAGCCACTGGAAATCCACTGGATTCAAGTGGCTAGAAGGTCAAACAAGGCATGCAACAATAGCTTAGGTAGAAGGCTCAAAACAAGGAACAATCAAGCATTCAAGGAAGCATGTGACCTCAAATAAAAAAAATGCCCTTAATAAAACATGAAGATGATATCAAAACAAGCCTCTTTCCAGTTTATAACAAGTCTCAAAAATGAACACAAGTAGGGCTAATCTATCATGTAAAAATGGCCCTAAAAGAGAGAATAGAGGTAAGGGACAGTAGCTGGCCCCAAATGGCCAAGATCCCTTCAACAACATTGAAGAGGGGCTCAAAACAAGGCACTTTACAGTTTACATCAAATCACGAAAATAAACACAAGTGAGGCTAAACTATCATGCAAGAAAAAGGCCTAAAAGAGGGATAAAGAGACAAGTGGTAGCTTCTGGCCTCAAACAGGGGAGAGCCCTTCAACAATGTTGAATAGCGGCTCAAAACAAGATATTTCACAGTTTATGACCAAGCCCAAAACAGCTCAAAAATAAGCCTAAAATACTATGCAAAAAAAGGCCTAAAAGAGAGTTAAAGAGGCAAGTGATAGTAGGAGACCTCAAACAGCAAGAGGTCCTTGATCAAACATGAAAAAGAGCTCAAAATATGACTATTTTCAGTTTGGGTCAGAGCCCAAAAATGCAAGCAACAAAGGCTAAAATATAAAGCAAAATAAGGCAAGAAATAGGGAAAATGGGACTCACCCTTGTAGAGCCAACCTTCAACAGCTTTTGGACCAAGTTTGGGGGCTCTCAACCTCTGGAAATAGCCTTCAAGTTGTTGGAATGGAGTGTGGAAGTGTTGTGCTATGAGGTGTAGGGTAAAGGGTGTAGGAAGCTTAAGGTTTTGAGGTGTGGAAGAGAAGGAGAGGGAGAGTTGTATGCAAGAGCCTTAAACAATTTTGTAACCCTCCAAAATGGACCTGGAGGGTCTGGTTATATAGGCAAAAGAGTGGAGGAAATGGGGGGAAATTGAATTCAAATTTCCCCCCCAAAAGACCCCCCCTCGGATACAGGATTTGGGGGGGGAAAGGAGGGTGCAGCTGTAAGGAACCAGCTGAGGGGAGCATGGCCGTCCAGGTTCAGAGGGTTCAGGTGGCCGGCCGGCCACCTCCCCTGGCCGGCTGGCCAGGTTCAAAAAGGTCAATCAGAGAAAGGTGGCCGGCCACCCATATTGGTGGCCTCCCATGTGTGCACAATACAACCATGTGGTCAAAACCCAGAAAAAGTGAACCAGGAGAGAGAAAACCCAACTTTTCAGAGGGGTTCAAAAGGGTCAGGAACAATTGCTGGCCGGCCATGACATATTGGTGGCCTCTCAGGTCTGTACAACACAAATATGTGGTTGAGGGCCAAAGAAAGTGGCCCGGGAATGGTCAACACCAGCTTTCTAGCGAGAAAAACGGGCGACGGAGAGCGTTGAAGGAATAAAGCTGGTCCTCAGAACAATTGCTGGCCTCCCACCCTTCTACGACCTTCATACCAATGAAAATAAGGTCCCTGCCAAAAATGAACTCAAACTGATGCAAAACGAAGGTTCGGGGGCCAAAACGCGCAGCCCGGGGCCCCGAAAACTGACTGTTAAGCATCGGAGGTGGCGTTCGACCACGAAGTTGGTCTCTCGAGCCACAGTGTCCCTCAAAAGGGAGGAAATAAGATGTGTGCCAAAAACCGGAGCAAACGGAGGTGGTTTGGCGGTCCCGAACCGAGGCACACGGCCGACGGCTCCGAAAACCGGGAACCGGGCTCCAAACGGGAAAAATGGCCTACGACCACGAAACGTAGTCTACGGCCACTGAGAGATGGTCTACGAGACCTCTCCCTCCCTTCGGGAAGAGAAAACAAAGAAAACAGGGCCTGGTTCGCAAACCGAGGCAAAGCACAGAAAAGCCCGGAAGTTCGGAGGCAAGGCTCGCAGCTGAGACTCTGAAACCTCTGAACGAGCACGATATGCAATATCACCAAGCGCTCAATCGGTGACGTCTGAGTCTTAAGGTTGGTCAAAAATGGGGTGTCTACACCAGCACTTTCGGTAGTGAGAGGTAACTTCTTGTTGTGTAATTCTATTGCTAATGTGTTGATTGATACGGGTTCATCCCATTCCTTTATTTCGTTTGCATTTGCATTAGCATTGGGGTTAGAAGTGGATTGGTTAGCATCTCCCCTCAGGGTAGAATCACCTATTGGTGTTGAGGTTGTGTTGGACCAAGGATGTCAGGGTTGTGAGATAGAGGTTGCCAGTCGTCGACTTCCTTTTGCATTTGTATTGATTGATACGTTGAGCTTTGATGTCATTTTGGGCACGGATTGGTTGTCATCCTATCAGGCTGTTATAGATTGTTACCGTCAGAGGATTACTATATGTACCTCAAGTCGTGATTGTTTTTACTTCTTAGGGGATCGGGTTGATAGAGCCTTGTTGCTAATGTGTGATCCACGTGGTTGGGGCGAGCTTAGTCTCATTCTTGGGTGTTGAGAGTGATGTGGTCCGAGTTGAGTTGCCAAGGGTAGTTTGTGAATACCGAGACGTCTTTCCCGAGGATTTCACTAGTTTACCACTTCACCGTGAGATTGAGTTCTCTATCGATTTAGTGCCTGGCACAACACCGATTTCCATGGCACCGTATAGAGTTGCACTCGCCGAGTTAAGTGAATTGAAGATTGAGCTCCAGGAATTGTTAGATAAGGGTTTTATCTGCCCTAATACTTCACCTTGGGGAGCATCGGCTCTCTTTGCCAAGAAGAAGGATGGCACATTGCGACTTTGTATTGATTACCAGAAGTTGAACCAGGTAACTATTAAGAACAAATACCCATTGCCTCGTATAGATGACTTGTTTGACCAGTTGAAGGGGTCTTGTTGTTTTTCTAAGATAGACTTGAGATCCGGTTATCATCAGTTGAGAGTGAAGAAGGAGGATATCCAGAAAATGACATTTCGTACACAATATGGCCACTATAAGTTCTTAGTGATGCCCTTTGGGTTAACCAACATACCGACCTTGTTTATGGATTTGATGAATTGGATCTTTCGTGAGTTCCTAGACCGTTTTATAGTTGTCTTTGTTGATCACATTTTGATCTACTCACTCTCTGAGGTGGAACACGGGGAACACTTGCAGATTGTACTTGAGTTGCTTAGAGCACACAAGTTGTATGCTAAGTTAGGAAAGTGTGAGTTCTAGTTGAAAGAAGTTAAGTTCTTAAGCCATGTGGTATCCGGGGAAGAGGTAATTGTAGACTCTTCTAAGATAGAAGTAGTGCAAGGAACCACCTAAGAATGCCTTTGAAATCTGAAGTTTCTTGGGGCTAGGTGGGTATTATCAATGTTTTGTGAAAGATTTCTCTAGATTGGCCTCACCTTTAACTAGACTGACGAGGAAGAGGATTAAGTTTGTATGGAGTAAGAATTGTGAGAAATCGTTCCAAGAGCTTAAGGTTCGACTTACCATTGCTCCAGTGTTGATTATTTCAGAGAGGGATTTGGGCTGTTTTGTGTATTGTGATGCATCTTGGGAAGGTTTGGGTTGTGTCTTGATGCAAAAGGGGAAGGTAGTAGCATATGGTTCATGTCAGTTGAAAACACACGAGAGGAACTATTCTACTCATGACTTAGAACTAGCAGTTGTGATCTTTGCTTTGAAGACTTGGAGGCACTACTTGTATGGTGAGAGGTTTGAGGTATTCTGCGATCATAAGAGTTTGAAGTATCTGTTTTCACAGAAGGATTTGAATTTGAGACAGAGAAGATGGATGGAGTTTATGGAGGATTACGACTTTGAGTTGCACTATCATTCGAGAAATGCTGATGTTGTGGTAGATACTTTGAGAAGGAAGTCCATTAGCAGTGTAGCGAGTATTGTCATCCAGGAATGGGAGATGTTGGGTGCGATTGGCGAGTTTGACTTGCATCTTGACGAGTCCGTTGAGTTGGCTACTTTGTTTACCATAGTTGCACAACCTACACTTGTGAGCCGAGTTATAGAAGCACAATGGGGTGATCCCGAGGTAGAATCTCTCTAGGGAAAGATATCTAGTGGGAAGGTAGAGAAGGGTTTGAATGAGTATTCTGACTCAAGTGTTAGATATCTTAACTGTCTTTTTGTACCGGAGTCTTGTAGAGAGGAGGTACTCCGAGAATTTCACCATTCACGTCTTGCGGTACATCCGGGAGGCACAAAGATGTATCACGACCTTAGTCGCCAATTTTGGTGGAGGGGTATGAAGAGAGACGTAGCCTTGTTCGTTTCGAGGTGCCTTACTTGTCAATAAGTGAAGGCCGAGCATCAGAAGCCAGCAGATTCGTTGTAATCCTTGCCTATAGCCGAGTGGGAGTGGGAGCATGTCACGATGGATTTTGTTATGGGTTTTCCGAGGACTCAACGGGGCAATGATGCCATATGGGTGATAGTTGATCGACTAACTAAGTCAGCACACTTTGTACATATGCGTACGAGTGACTCTGTAGATTATCTTGCCGACCTTTATGTTAGGGACATAGTTTGACTTCACGGAGTCCCTATGAATATTGTTTCGGATAGATATCCATATTTCATGGCTCGGTTGTGGCAGAGCCTACAGCATGCCCTAGGCACTAGATTGATATTTAGCACCACCTATCATCCTTACACTGACGGGCAGTTAGAGCGTATCATCCAGATTCTAGAAGATATGCTTCGAGGTTGTGTTCTTGACTTTAAGGGGTCATGGGAGAGACATTTTCCGTTAGTAGAGTTTTCCTATAACAACAGCTTTCAGGCGAGTATTGGTATGGCACCTTTTGATGTCTTGTATGGCTGACCGTGTAGATCTCCTGTGTGTTAGGCTGAGATAGGTGACGTATCTATGCTAGGTCCTGAGTTAGTTCGGGGAAACAACAGAGAAGGTTGCACTTATCCGTAAGAGGTTGGTTTCGACTTAGAGTGGTCAGAAGAGCTATACCGACCGTAGGAAGAGACCGTTATCATTTGAGGTAGGAGATCACGTCTTCTTGAAAATATCATCTAGACGAGTTTGATGAGGATTGGGAAAATCGAGAAGTTGTCTCCTAGATTTATTGGGCTTTTTGAGATCCCATAGTGGATTGGGGAAGTAGCTTATCGTTTGGCCTTGTCGTCACAGCTTTCCAGGGTTCATGACGTGTTTCATATCTACATGCTTTGGAAGTATGAGCCGAATCCATTATATGTGTTGGATTGGACTGAGTTGGAGATAGATGAGGATGCCTTGTATGAGGAGAGGCCGGTTAGATTCCAAGATACACAGGACCAAATCTTGCGAGCCAAGACAATTCCATTGGTAAAGGTGTTGTGGAGATACCACGAGGTCAAGAAAGCAACTTGGGAATGTGAGACAAAAGTCCGTGAGAAGTATCCAGACTTATTTATTAATGTTTGAACTTGTATTAAACATCTTGATATGTTGATTTAATATAAACATTGTATATGTTTTGGAGATGTGAATTATATATTCAATATTGAAAACTTGTTTATCATTGTAATGAGAAAGATTGACCAGTGGATGGATATTGGTGATGAATTTGATTTACTATCATTGTAATTGGTATAAACATGGCTTTGTTGTTTGATTTAAAATTTCAAGGACGAAATTCCTTAAGAGGGACATGTTATAGTGATTCTGGTTTAGACCCGACCCATTTGATGTTTTAGATCCGGGTTTCATTGTCTTATATGGTTGTTCGTGTTTTGTTTCTCCTTAATCCTTATTAAATTTGGTTATTGGAGTGTCTCGGTTGCATTTAGAACGCTTGTTTTCAAAACTGTTGTTGCCCAGAATTCTGCCTCTTCACTTGAGCGATGATTCTTGCGTTCGAGCAATCTTTGTGAACTTCCAATACTTTTACAGGTCTGCAGAGATACTGGAAGATGGTATTCTTCGCTCGAGCAGTCTTTTTTGAGCTTGAGCAATCGTTCTTACACTCGAGAGATGGTTCTCTGTCTCTAAAACTTCTGAGAGTTAGTATTCTTCACTTGAGCGGTCACTTTGTGTGCTCAAGCGATCCCATTTATTGTGTTTAGTTGCTCGAGCGACACTTCTTGCTCTCGAGTGGTCTACGCATATATCAGTCCGTAAAGTCACCTTTTGGATAACTTTTTCATTCCTTTCTCTCTCTGAACATTTCAAAAATCCTCACTTAAGACTCTCTCTCTCTAGAACTCACCTTCTCTCTACAAACACACCTAGATCCGTTGATTTCTCCATCGTAGTCTCTTTGACAAAAAGGTAGAGCACTCCGAGAGCTTTCTTTTGATCGGAACAAAGTTGGGTTTCGGTGTTATTGAGATTCTATCACTCTCTCTCTTGCCTTCTAGCTTCAAGGTAGGGATATCTTTGTACTTTCTTATGATTTTTAACTTAATTATTTGTGTTTTTGAAACAATATTCAGCTTGCTTGGTTAGGGTTTTCAAAAAAACACTTTTCAGAAAATTCTACTTTCTTGTTTTTTGTATTTTTTTTGTTTTTACTGAATTTTTTTAATATTTTAAGCAATTTTTTACTTTTTAGACATAGTTAACATAAATATACCTAAAGAGTAAAAAATTTGTGAAAAAATCTTTTAAAAATTCACTAAATACCAAAAATACAAAAAAAAAAAATATGAGAATTCAGTACATTTTTTTATATTTTTAATTTTTAAAATATTTTTTCACAAATTTTTTTTTTTTTAGATACATCTAAGTAAGGTGCATCTAAAAAAGTAAAAAAAGTGTTTAAAATTTTAAAAATATTCACTAAAAACAAAAAAAAAATACGAAAACCAAAAAACTCAGTTTTCAAAAAACTTAATCCAAAAAACTTAAACCAAACACACTGATTGTGATTTGGAGATTTTTGGACAAACCTAGGATTTTGAGTTAAAATCAAAAGGAGGGGTTTTCAAATGAATTGTTGGAAATGATTAAGGAAATGTATTTATTGTGGAGTTATGAGAAAAGATGGATTTTTATCCTTGGGATTGATATATAAAGAAAAAGGGATTTTGCTCTAAATTTATCGAATGTTGGTTTTGTATAGATAAATGGAATTGATGTTTGGATTTGTGAAATTGGTTTGACGTTGATGAGGATGACGGAGTTGGATATGTATTATCACTCCCATCTTGAGATTTTGGAAAGTATAACCTTATTGGAAATTTATTTATTTGTTTAGAGATATCTATTTTGGGCTATCGGTGGAGGATAACTATGATTGTTGTAGAAATTATATGAGAACTAGGAGAATTGAAACTAATTTCTCATCTATTTGCATTGGGCATTGTTGCATATTTAACACATTGAAAATGTCTATTATTTTGAGAAAAAATGGTGAATACCTTGGTGAATCTGGATAAGAGGTGTGGTTACGGTATTATGTTGGCCTATGTGTCTTTGGTGAAAGTCCAAAAACCCGTGCAATTAGGTGTCGAGCCTTCCGGTTAATATTGGTAAAAATGACAATTGGTAGTGCTTGTATAGCCTGCTTGCAGACACGAACTTAGGGATTCTCTGAGTTGTATTCACAGTCATGTTTTCTATTATAAAAGAAATTATTTCTTGAATTGTGATATAAACTTGACATTGCATAGTTTTGAAAGGAGATTGTAGACACCCCATTTTTGACCGTCCTTATGACTTGGACGCCACCGCTTGCTCACCCAATGATGAATTTGTATATGCTTGTCAAGTGCTCGAAGTCCTCAGCAAAATGCCACAGCTTGGAGCCTTCAACCCTATATAACTATTTCCTTGTTTTGGACCAAAACTCTAGTTTCTCACGCCTAAAAAACCCTAGGACCTGTAGGCCCCCTTTTGTGGGCTGTCGGCCATTTGTGTGGCCTGCTGGCCACAAGTGTATTTTGGCAGAGATTTATGCCAACTGTGCTAGCTGTTTCCACTGATGCTTGTATCTGCTTACACGTGTATGTATGGATGTTTATGAGGGAGTTGCATGTTTTTCTATATGTAGGAGACCTCCCTTCCATTTTTGAGGGTTAAACATTTTGGAGCAAAATTATCTCTCTCTCTCTCTACAACTCTCTCTCTCTCTCTTGCAAATTCTTAAGTTTTTGCAAGCTTTTGCCTATACACTCCAAACCAAACCTTATGGTATTTGAGCTGAGGCACTTTTGAGCTTACTTTGAGCTCTTGAGAGTGTTTAAGTGTTGGTTTAACACTTGGAAAGGGTTTTCCTTTTCAAAAGGTATAAGTCTTACCTTGTTGCTTTGCTTTATTTGCTATTTTGCCTACTGTTTTTTAGGCTATCTAAACTCTGAAATTTTGGGCTGAAACTTGTGGTTTAAGGCCAATAAGGGTGGAGGGGTGACTCACCATTCCTTCCACCTAGCTTCTTAGGCCTTTACCCTTGTGTTTCCCACCTTGTTGTCACCCTTTTTTTGAGCTTTTTTATACTAAATCTTAGAGCTTTTTCAGTAGCTAAAACCATGTTTTGAAGTCCTAAAAAGGCAGGGGGTAGCCTTCCCTCTTTGTTCTTGCTTACTAGCTTAACATGCTCTATGTTTTAGCCTATTGTTCTAACTTTTTTTTGTTTTAATTGCAGCATGTTTTAGGACTGTTTTTGGTTGTTCATTGCATTTGAGCTTTGTATCGCATGCTTGTAGTGTAATTGTCCTCATAGGCTTGGTGGTTTAGGCTTTAGCCACCAACCTATTTGAGTTGATAGTGTTTATTTCTTACTTTCCATACTTGTGATCACCTTTAATCACCTCTGCAACCTACCTTCTTTCTTGGCTTTTTCTTTGCTTTGAAAGTTATTTCAAGCTACTTGTTTGTTTAAGCTTGAGAATGAGGTCTTATGCTTAATGGTTTAATCCCTTTGGGGGTTCATTACCAACAACATGACACTTCTCTCATGCCGAAAACAACACTTGGTGTGGTGCTCCTTTCCATTAGATGACTTAAAGCTCACTTTGGGACTTAATTAACTAAGGAATGGTTGGTAATTAAAATGAAGTAATAAAATGAGGATTAAAAGTGATGCAAGATAATAAGCAATTGGTGTTCAATCGGACGTTAATTGAACACATGGAAACTTGAGGCATTTCATACTTGCTAGTGATGAAATAGTTCAAGTCTTTAAGGTCAACCATTTCCCTTGATCAATCCATGATATGGAGGAGGTTTGAGAGTCTTTTATGTTGCATTACACACTTTGGTTCATAGGCCATCATACAATGAAATTACATCGATTGATGGTTTGTGAATCAAATTCACCACTCCTTTGAACTGTTTTGATGATAATGAGGGGTAAGGAATACAAACATACCTTGAGAAATACCCTGTTTGTGCTCTGTATGCTTTCTATTGCAGCAGGGGGAACCAAGCATCAGTGGTCGGCATGCCTCTATTTCTAAATGGCAGGCTATCATTTGTGGCTGGCCAGCCACAACTTCTGGCTTGTCGGCCACTTTTGTCAATTTGAGCAGCAGTGTTTTTGGAACAGAATAGAGTAGTGGCTGAGGTGAAAGATGTTCCACTGTGCAACAGAAACATTCTGGTAGCAGAACAGTGTGCTTTTCGGGTGGAAATCCACGCATGCATGAGCATCCCTCGCTTCCCGGAGCTAATTAGTTAATTTAGTTACTTTATTTCATGTTGTATTCATATTGTAATTAATTAGTTAGCTATTTAGAATTTTGTAATTAATTAATTAGTTAGTTCCAATTTGCAATAGCTAGAATAGTTAATTAGTTGTGATGTTGTAATAACTAGCTAACATAGTTAGTTTATTCGGTTTGTACTAATTAGTTAATTCGTTTTGTAATAGCTAGTTAATTATCTTAGCTAGATTATTCATTCAGACCCTCCTGCGCGAGGGCACAATTGTAATAATGTATATGTCTTCCAACCCCACGTCTTTCTCCTTTTTATTTACCTACTTATGATGGTTAGTTTAGGGCATCATGTTTTGTTTAGCATCTCTCATGCCTTGCATCCATTGTCTCGCATGCATTGGACTCGGTGCATTATTCTAATTTGCATTGTTATTGCTTGCACTTCTTTGAAATACGTGCTTAGACCGCATGCTATCGAATTGATTCATATGCCATATTAGTAGTCGAGCCTAGTAATTGAATATCGCATGTGTTGCATTAGTCATTTTGCATCCGTAGGATCATGCATTTTTTCTAACTCTTTTATTTCTTTTGGTTTGGAGTACTAGGTGAGCTCTTTTGTGTTTTCATTGTATGTTAGTGTTACCATGTCTAGCATGCTTGCCATGAGGCTAAATGCCTAATTGATAAACTGCTTGAATGCCTGTGAATGAAGGCTAATTGCTTGAATTGAAACTATTTGAGTAAAGTACATATGTGATCACTTTTTCAAGTAGTACATATTCAAAACAATTTTCAAAAACAAACATAAAATCAAAATGTTTCAATTCTTGCAAATTAGTCTATACTTGTGTGCGTATCACATAGTAATGTTTGCCTAATAAATCAGAACAAGAGCATATAATGTAGATAAGATTCACATCATGATTAGTAGAGGTCGATCTGTGATTGGGTGAGCGGGGGTGCTCAATTCATGACCTTCCCCTCTCGTACCTAAGTTTCTGAGCTGAGACAATCTTGGTGATGACGGACACATGGCCTTTGGCACGAGTCATGGGTTTTCTAAATTTCTCAAAAATATTTAGGTGGCGACTCTATATCTGGCAAAACAGTCCATTTTTGGCATTTTGATTCAAAATCGATTTTTCAAAAGATTTTCCAGATTTGGGCTATTTGGTGTTTATCTATTTCACATTGCACTTGTGAGATCAGATTCAGAACTGCGGAAGTCCGATATTGTAGGGCTTATCGTCTTCCAAAAAGAGCGCAAAAAGTCGAGCTACAAAGATATGAAATGTTTGCGGCACGAGCATTGCACATGCATTCACTTTATATTTTTGTTAAGATTCATAAATTATGTTAGAGTATTTCTACTGGGCTTTGTCTTACCTTATGTAGGAAAACCATTTTCAGGTGCTGATGAGACACCTCCACCAAGAACATAGCTTGGAAGGAACTTGGAGCTGAAGGCTTCGTTTTGTTTATTTGTTGTATTTCTTTCTGTACAAACCTAGGGTTTTAACTGTATTGAGCTTGGACTCACTTTTATTGTAACCAAGTATCGTCTTGGAAGGTTGTAGCCTTTAAGGCATTTTATTACCTGTTTTGCTAAGATTTCATATCTTTTGTCTATAACACATGCTATAGATTTAGGGTTAGGACTCATGAAAGTAAAACCGCATGTGTTACCTTTTGTACATTCGAGATCATATGAAATGGAAGAGCATTATATTCTATATTGTATCTTTATTTCATTATTATCATGAGATGGTTTTATTGCTAGTTATTTCGAGGCGTTACTTTAGACACCCCATTTTTGACCGCCCTTAAGACTTGGGCATTACTGATGGTTTACTTGGTGGAGAAAGGTGTGCAGGGCCAAGGTTTAGTTTCTTCAGCAAGGAGAGAGACAAATCTCAACTTCACACCCCATTTTGGACCAAAACTATTTTGAATGGTTTTTAGACCTTAAAACCCTCTCTTTCAAAACATTTTTTTGAAATAAAGTTCCTACGATGCTCCGACGCTCGCATTTCGGTAAATGTTGTGCTTTTCGGTAAACCGAGCAAGGACAAAGTGGAGATGAATGAAAGAGAGATGAAATCTTTGAAAAATCTTTCAAAACACTTTGTTTAGGGGTTTAGAGTTGAAGAAAAGAGGAGAAGAGAGAAGAAACCTAGCTGGGGAAAAAGTTGGGTATGAATCGCTAAGAGAGAGTCGAGTGGTCCTCGCTAAATCAGGCTTATCTATCTATGCACTTGGAGTTAAGCTATGAGTCCACCACCGTTGGAAAGAAGACTTCCAGGGCTTCATTTTTCACTCAAGAATCTCCTAAAGCCGAGTCCAGATGGGGGAGATATGATTGGTTGAAGTTGGGCATCATCCCGGTTGGACCGAAACTGAGCAACCTTTACCAAAACAAGCATAACTTTTTGCACAGTTGGAATTTTGATGCGAGGTTGGCGCCATTGGAAAGATAACTTCTGGGGCTTCAATGTGGCCACATGGAAAACCAGAAAATCAGATGGCCGACCAGCTTTTTTTGGTCAAAAGTGGTTCAGCATGAATCTGGAAGGAGAGAAAACATCTGCGCAGCTTCACTGAAACGAGCATAACTTTTTTCACAGTTGGAATTTTAATGCAAAGTTTGCGCCATTGGAAAGCTAACTTTTGGGGATTCAATTTGGACACAAGAATGACCTGAAAAGGGGTTCACATGAAGGAATTATGTCCGTTTGAAGTTGGACCTTCAGAGCAGATTTTGTTTTTCTTGCCACCGGCCATTGGTGGTCGGCCTTGATGGTCGGTCGGCACCTTTGGTGGTCGGCCTTGGTGGTCGGTCGGCACCTTTGGTAGTCGGCCTTGGTGGTCGGTCGGCACGGTCGGTCGGCCATCAATTTTTTTTTTTTTTTTTTTTTTTCGGCTGAAGCTTCTCCAAGAAGCTTGAACCCTTTGTTTTAGCTTCTTGAGGAAGCTTGAACCTTTTGTTTTAGCTTCTTGAGGAAGCTTGAATCTTTTGCTCTAGCTTCTCCAAGAAGCTTGAAACCTTTGTTTTAGCTTCTTGAGGAAGCTTGATCCTTTTGCTCTAGCTTCTCCAAGAAGCTTGACCCTTTTGCTTAAGCTTCTTTGAGAAGCTTTGACCCTTTCTTGTGGCTTCTCCTAGAAGCCTCACCTCTCTCCCTCTATAAAAACCAACCCTTGAGTTCCATTTGCAAGGGTTAGAAAAAACCAGCTAGAGCATTTGCATACAATCCTCCATATCTCTCTCATCCAAGCCTCAAAACACCCTTGTTCTTGCACCATTTACACACCAACTCATAGCCTACCACCTCCATCCCCCATTCCAACACCTTGAGGCTGATTTTCAGAGGTTAGGAGCTCATTTTCTTGGACCAAAAGCTAATGCATTGCTGTGCTACAAGGGTAAGTCCTATTTTCCCCTTTTCTAGCCTTATTTTGCTTCATCTCTTAGCCCCTTTTGCTTACATTTCTGGGCTTCGACCTAAACTGTGAAGTGCCTTGTTTTGAGCCCCTCTTCAACTTTGTTGAAGGGCTCTTTCCTGTTCGAGGCCATATGTTGCCCCTTGTCTTTAATCTCTCTTTTAGGGTTGTTTTTGCATGACATATTAGCCTTATTTTTGAGCTGTTTTGGACCTTGACCTAAACTGAAAAAAATCTTTTTTTGACCTGTTCTTCAAGTTTGTTTAAGGTTCCATTTCTGTTTGGAGTCATCTCCTTCTTTGCATGCCTTATTTCTCCATGCTTTGAGCCATACATGTGAGCATTCGCATTGGCCTTGTTTTGGCCTCTTAGCCACTGAAATCCAGTGGATTTTTAGTGGCTTAGGTGCATTCTTGAAGGCCAAAATCAGAGGGGGGTGACCCCCTCTCTCCTTGTCTTGTTTGGTGGTCTTTTGGGCCTTCCAAAGAGACCCCTATTTTGCATGCATTGAGATCACTTTCCAGGCCTCATTCTGAGGGTTTTGAGGTCTGCCTTGGCTCTGTCCAAGGCCCTTTTGGCCATATTTTATGTCTACAATGCATGTGTAGAGCAATCCCATTCAAGGCCTTTCAAAGGGGCCTTTCTTTGCATGATTCCGAGACTGATTTCAGGGCTTTTTCAGTGGGTTTTAGGACCCTCATATTCCATTTCCAGAGTTTATTTGGTCTTGCTAACTGTCCATATTGTATGTGCTTAAGAATCCCTTGCATAGCCCTCTAAAGGAGCTCATCATTTTTGCATGCATTGGCTGCATATCAGCGGTTATTTGGGCATATTTTGGCATGTTTTATTCACTGGTTTTTGCTGGTTTGGTGAGATTCCATATGCTTCATATACATGTCATGTAAACTATGTTTGCTAGTCAAAGTTGCATGCTATTTTAGTCCATCTTGCTAGCACTTTTTGACCATGCTCTAAACTGGAAATGTGCATGTTTTGGGACTTCCTTGGCTCTGTCTTTAGACTTCATGATCAAATAATGCATACTTTGTATAGCTATAAGTCATCGCACATGCCTAGTTTTGAGTTTCGGGGCTCACCTCATGCATCGGGTGCCATATTTCCATGATTCGGGACTATTTTGTATCATATTTCAGTGCTGAAATTTGCATGTTTGCATACCATATTCCATGCCTTGCCATGCTTTGGTAGAGTAGCATTAGTGCCTTAGGTTCGGTCCTCGGTTTGCGTGCATGCGTGCACGCATTTTGAGTGTCTCATCTTCATCTAATGGCTACTTATGTGAGTGTAGCTGAGGTCCACTCGTGTTGGTGTAAGTCCATTGTGCATTGTGTATGCCATTTCATTTCATAGCATTGTGTATGCTAGGTTGTATGTTAGCGCATTGTGTATGCCATGTTACCTCGTGCATCGTGTATGCCATTTCATAGCATTATGCATGTTAGGTTGTATCTTAGTTGCACTCATGCATATCATGCATATTGCATTGTGTTTGGGATAGGAGTTAGCCCGAGCACGGGAAACGAGGGACGTTTCGTACTCCGAGTGACGGAACGTGTCTCAATTCCCGGTCGCCGACACTCCGGATTATCCATGATGGAGTTTAGGTCTTGTCGTGTTTTCATGTGCATTCATTTCATATTGAGTCGTGCAATTCGACTCCTCGGCCATCATGCATCGAGATGCGTGATTAGTGGCACGAGGATCGAGGACTACACTCCCTGAAAGGTAGTCATGCATACATATGTGAAAATACTTTGCCATGCCCCTTTCTTGCTCTCTGTTACGGCAAATCAAGAGTCAGCAGCCTTCCGGAGCTTGGCACGCATCCCAAGAACAATTGCAAACAGAGGCTAATTGGGGCATCGCAATGGATTTCCGCGCAAGGCAACCCGAACATGCATCATTCATCATCCGGATCAGAGTTGAGGCAGTCCCTGGCTTGCATGCCAATTTATTGCTTTCCTAGTTAAATTTGTTAATTAATTAGGGTTTTGTACTTATTCGGACTGTATTATTCATTTGGGACTGTATATTATTTATTCGGACCCTCTGCGCGAGGGCAATGTTGTAATAAGTGTGCGTGAGTGTGATGTATATCTTCCAACCCCACGTCTTTCTCCCTTTTATTTAACAGCTTATGATGGTTAGATTAGGGCATATTTCAATTAGCATACAGTATGATAGCATGTTTGCATTCATTCATCTGTCTTGCATGCACCGGGCTCGACGCATCATACTAACTGCATTGTATTTCAATTTCGAGTTGAATACTTGTTAGCTGTAGCATTACATGTGCCATGTTTAGAATAGCCGAGCCTATTTTAGTTGCATTTTTGCATGTGTTGCATTAGGCATTTCTGTATAGTTAGGATCATGCATGGATTTCTAACATAGCTTCTGTTTTGGCTTGGAGTACTCGGTAAGTTTTTATGCTTTAGCATCCTTGCATGTGTGTGAGTGACTGCCATGAATAGCATGCTTACCATGAGGCTATATGCTTATGTGATATAACTGCCTGGATGCCTGTGGGTGAAGGTTGGGTTATTTGAATTGGAACAATTCATCAAATGTGTGTTTTAAGCCCACTAGATAGTGGCAAAATCATGTTTTCTAAGCCCACCCGAGGGTGGCAAATCCACGTCTTAGCCTACTTGCGGGTAGCACCATCAAACCATTTTCAAACAAACAAACATGAAATGTTTTGTTCCAATTCAGGCGATCCAGTCTATACTTGTATGCTGTGCGCATCACATAGTAATCTAGGCTAATAACCGGAATGAGAACACATAATGTTTTCAAAAATAGATATCATGGTTAGTAAAGGCCGATCTTTGATCGGGCAAGCGGGGGTGCTTACGAAGTGACCTTCCCCAATCGTACCCAAGTTCCCGAGCCGAGGCAACTTTGGTGATGACGGACACGTGGCCTTAGGCAATGAGTCAGGGTTTCCTAAATTTCCCAAAATAAAATATTTAGGTAATGACTCTGTATCTGGCAAAGCAGTCCATGTTTGGCACTTCTTTTCTAAAAATCTGTTTTCTCAAAACGATTTGCCGAATTTGGACTCTTTGGTTCAGATTAAGAACCGTGACATTTGAGTCCTGAACTGTAGTGAGCCCAATATCGAACGGAACGGGGACTCAACCCTCCCGGGGCGTTCGGAGACGTCTGCAATTACATTTCCAATGTAATCTTTGTATTTGAGTGTGACGTTGGGTGTTTTTGTTACAAGTTCTTTGAAGGTAACATTTTGTACTACTCTTTCAAGACGTTGCTCACAACAAAGAAGCAGGTTAGGGTTCCTAATTGATTATGTAATTCAAAATTTTATATCATAACTTGAATACACTATTGATTAATTTAGAAATGTTTAGTACATCTCTCTCTATATATATATAAATATTTGATGTTCTATTTGTTTAATCGGTGCAGATCTTGTCCAGATCTAGATCTATTGACTCTTCGTCATCCAGATCCACCGTTAAACAGATTTATTGACTCTTCATTTGTTGAACAGATCTCATCTCTTTCTCTTTTGATCTATTTTATTTTTTATTTTTTATGTAAGTTTAGATCTGTTGTTGTTGTTGATTAGTGTAATGGTCTCTAAACTTTTCTTTTTATTTTTTATTTTTATTTTTTTATGAATCTGCGGTGCAACAGATTAAAAAAAAAATTGAACAAGTAATAAAATTTGGATAGATAGATTAAAACAAATAAGTGAAAAAATTGAACATATAAGCAATTTCAACAGATATATATTCCAACATATAGATAAGTTAAAAATAAAAATTTCAACACACACACACACACACACACACACAGAAAACAGGGGTGTAAAAATTCAACAGATTAGGGGTAAATTTCAATAAATAGCAAAATTTAAGATAGATGAGGGGAAAAAAAATTAAATAGATAAGGTAAAAAAAAATTGAACATAGAGAAAAAAAATTAAACAGATAGGAAAAATTTTGAACGGATAGGGAAAAATTTTGAACAGGCAGTGAGCAAAAGTCAACAGATAAATTAAGGGGTAAAATTATAAACAAAATGTCATCCAAAACCAAGAAAGGGACTTCTGATCAAATTATTTCACAAATGGTAGATTTCTCACTAATAAAAAATATCCACTAAACCTAATACCTTATACCCGCCTTAGTTTGGACTTTTCAATAATTTTCCCAATAAAATTTGAGTAATGACAATGGATCGACCTTGATTTAACTCAAAATTTAAATAAAATTCAATTTAATATAAATTTGAGTAAAGGAAATTTTAGAGACATTTTATTCAAATTTAAGTTTGAATCAAGATTTGAGTGAAAATTTATTACGATATATGATTTTTGGCTATTATGATAGCGTAATCTATTATAATATTCGATTTTGTCACAAATAATTATAAGAGTTGAATTTGAGATCACACAGTACAAAAATTGTTACACAATCACTGGGTTAAATGTCTTGCTTAGAACTATTGTTAATTATAATCTACTATGATCAGTAACATATATTTGCTTTTTAGATTCAATTGTATAGAGTTTTTTATTTTATTATCAATCAATTAGAAAGTAATTATAAATATAAAAAGGGCTGGGCTTCCCTCCAGCCGGACTGGAGGTTGTTGTTGGGCCCGTAAGAGCTCACCACGGATCCCGTTTCCATAATCCGAACCGTTTAATGTGTAAAACCCGTCGAGTACTATATGTGTCACACCCCAAACCCGGGTATGACCGGTCGTGGCCCACAGGGCCTTAGCTCAAGGCACATGTAAGCCTAAACACGAATCCATAATCACATTGAATAACTAAACAATAGTCTAATAATAAATAACCAAAGCTCAATCCAGTGACATGCCACAATTATAAACGGAAAAATCAACCGTAATCAAAACCATCCAAACTTATGCAATATAAACAGCCTACATATCAAAATAATCCTAAATGAACCCCAATAAAAAAAATATATATATATACACAACTTGACATAACACTCTAAAATAAATGAATGCCCTAGAGGTCCATGCAATCGAGTCCCGCTATGCCATGAGTCCACTCTAAGTCCTTCTAACACCTGGAAATAGTAAACAACTAAGTCAGCTGATAGCTCAGTGAGTAGCAACATGGATAGTATATACAGTTTTGAAAACAGAGATCAATTCCAAAATAAGATATATATCACAGAAACTAGATTGGCATATAGTTTGGTAAAGAGAATCTGTTTCAAAAAGAAGGTTCCACAGTTCAACAGTTAAAATACTCATGTCTCTCGAGAACATGATAAATGACATTTTTCACTTAAAACAGATTGCAACATGAATACCAATAATTATCTGGGTACCAAGAAAATAACAAGTAATATGCCACACAGTTCTCAAGGCTATAAGCCCCGTTGGATCCAATACCAAACTAAGAGTCATCCTCAAAGTGGTAACCTGGGCCTTTTCTCAAAGACGATCTGATTGAAGGTCACCTAGTTTAACCTAGGTCCTTTCCTTACAATCGTTGAGCACTAGAGTCATCACGGCCCAACCCGTATTTGTTTCCTAGTGGCCAGAGTCACCACACACAGTGGAATAATTTCCCTGGACTAAATACATAGATGGTCCCAATAATCAATACACATCAGTTTCGCAAAACATGGTAGTTCATCATTATAAACATGAGACCAAAACAAATAGTTTACAATATGCCAAGTTCACACATGTTTCAGAAATAATTTGATTCCATTGATAATATAATAATTTATCAAAACAGTTTAGTCATGAAACAACAATTTAATTTTTCAACAGTTTAGGGCAGGGGAATATTTATAAAAATATGTAGCATGAAACTACTCACCTGGAAACAAAATAATGTAATCCTCGAATAGAGTATAAAAGTCCAACTAGTACCCTGAACTAAGTATAAAAACTACACATTCCTACTAATTTAAAAATACTAAAGAATAGGAACTAAGTAACCTCAACTAAAGCGCACTAACACAACTCAACTCAACTCACCGTTACTCTTAAATATTACCTAAATTCATGTTCTTCAAGGTCTAAAATCACCCAAGACATGGGTTCCGGTCGAAACTTAATTAAATGTGACTTTGAGATAAAATAGAATTTTTGATAGGTTTTTCCGAACTGTTCACTAACTCTGAAAATTAAAAACCCACTCTACACCATTCGAAAAATTCCAAAACCCTCCAGATATCAATGAATATATCCTAAGTTTCAAACCCAATTGGTTTTATTTGATTTGCTTATCAAAATAATTATTTACAATTAATTATGCCCAAAAGCACTTTAAATAAATTAATGGTTCTCTTAGTATACATGAGCAATCAACGCAAGGCCAAAAATGTAAGAAACTAGACTCGTAACCGGTTCTAATGACGCTGATTTGATAATTTTCGGATTTATACCCAAAGAGAACAACACTCTCGAATTTACAGTTTAAACCAGTTTTCTGGACAGATTTGAACGCATCAGTTTATATGGATTTTGATGCCCAAAAATTATGAAAAAATTTAGATATGCAATTCAATATGTAATTGATTTACTATAAAAATTTCAGTTCAAAATTCATTCGTTTGATATGGTTTCATGATTTCTAAAGTTTGCTGGTAGATTAATATTCTTAGGAGCAACATTATGAATTCAATTAAAATTTCCAAAATACTATCCCAATCAACCAATCCATTCCTTTTTTCTTCCACCAACTCACAACACCCACAAGCATCATAACTATGTAAACAACATATTATAATAGAACAAGAATAGATTGATTAATACCTTAAGAGTTGTTGAGCCACAAAGGTGCTGGAAGTTCCTTTCTCTCTCTCTCTTTTCTATCTCTTGATGTCTCTTTCCCCCTCACTCTCACGTTGCTAGGCTGCTGTTGCACTCTTTTCTATCTCTTGCTCTCTCTTTCTTCCTCACTCTCACGTTGCTAGGCTGCTGCTGCACTCTTTTCTATCTCTTGCTCTCTCTTTCTCCCTCGCTCTCACGTTGCTAGGCTGCTGCTGCTATATTGTTGGAAGAGCTAGGGTTTTTCTTTTCTTTTCTTTGTTATACATAACATAAATGACTCTAGATAAATATCCTTTGTTTCATTTTATTTTATCTCTCCATTAATTTAAATAAAATATAACTATTATTAGATTAAAATATGCTTACTAATTTGACACTATCTTGCCTTTAAATTGAAGACTTTCACCATAAATTTATTTTAGGTTTTAAAATTAATTAAAGACCCTCCAAATATTTAAGTTGCACTTTAGTATTCAACATCAAAATATTTGAGATTGTAAAATTATTATTATTATTTAATTATTTACTTAATTTTTATATTCGGATTTTTATAATATGCCTGTAAAAAATCACGTTGATCAGATATCGATAGCTATCTTATCGGAATTCATGTTAATGTTTGGACAATCCGTATACATGTATGTCATATTTTATTTATATGATTACAAGAGTAATTGGAATTCATGTTAATGTTTGGACAATGATGGACATTAGCTGTTTTGACCAAATGCTGGTTATGATGGTTTGAACACTAGTATACACAAGACAAGAACACAAGAAATGGTTAAAGTCAATCCGATTGATAGGGTTCTCAAATTGAGGCAATTGACTGACTAGTTTGTCCCTCTTTTTCTTAAGAGGAAATTGCTTTGCATGATGACCCTTTTGTTTGCAAATATAACAGTGGTTCGGCTTCCTTCAACCCCGAGCTTTTTTCTTTCTTAAATACTGCCATTTTGCATCTCCCAGAGTAAGAGACATTGAAGTCTGGTTTTCTTGATCATTTACATTTTTTCTGGAATAGAGACAAAACAATGGCACCAGTGGCGATACTCAAAGCAGCAAGGGCACCCATCTTCGACTTGCCATTTTCCTCCACTTTGCTATGATCGGCTTCCTTTTCATCAGCATTTGTATTGCTACTGAAAAAAGCAGCAAGGGCACCCATCTTCGACTTGCCATTTTCCTCCACTTTGCTATGGTCGGCTTCCTTTTCATCAGCATTTGTATTGTTAAGAACGAACAGCTGGTTCAAGATTGTTTCCAGCCTCGGCCTTCTCAAGTGCAGCCTTTTCAAAAGTTGCGCAATTGTTGAAATGTTTTCCTTTAGTTCCCTTTCACTGAAAGATTAATAATAAAAAAATCCGATAGTTGTGCATACCATAATATGAAAATGGTTACAATCTATGTAACACAAGCATGATCACATGGCAAGATCGATTTAAAAAAATATATAGGACACGATATGATTAAAGCCTATGTAAAGCATAATGCAGTAAAATATAAATTTTATTGCAGTAACTTCAACAAGTCGCTAAAAGAGGACAATATTACAAGAATAAAATCTTATCATACGATGCAGAGTTACAATGTCAAAATGAATTAATAGAACGATCATGTCCCACTAGAATCAAAAAATATGGGGAAATGAATGGGATAATTCACATTCAAGTGAAGCAAATTATGCCCACTTCAAATGAAACTATGCAAATATTTATCCATAAATACCAAATAAATATTTATGAATAGAAGTAAATCTAGGAGGGCTTTAAAAAATGAAAAGTTACATTTAAACCGACCTCATATCCAGTGCAGAAGACAGCTGCTTCAATTCATCAAGCATGCAGTTTGCTTCAACAAGAAGGTTTCCATCCTCATCACCCCAAGTCTTCTTCTCAAAGGCTTTAAACAAAGCAGCAGATACGAAGTTTATACCATTCTCTACCTCCACCTAAAAAAGATATACAGGGAAAATAAAAAATAAAAAAAATCAAATTTAGATCCAAATCCTTTAACATTCAATAATGTCAATCAATTTGGCATTTACCTTTAACTTCGAGGCACTAGACACAAATTTTGTAACGTTTCCATCTCCTACGTTCTCCACTAACATTAAAGCATCAGATATTTGCACAAAGAGTCCAAAGTACATTTGCACGTTGCCTTCATTTATATTCCGACTGTTCATCTTGTGATCTGCCATGGCAGCAAAGTTTGGAGGTGGAGCCTTAGATGTCTTCCCCTGATTGTGATTAGCTCTATCCACTTCAACCGCTGCAGTTTGACCTCGAGGAGCTTTGTTGTTAATAGGAAACAACAATCTCATGATGTCCTCTCTTCTCCGGGAAACTCTCATGTCAACAAAAATGGCATCAGGACATGAAAATTTCGAACAATTTTCTCCCAAGCTCGCTATAACAAGAGGATTCCCAATCTTCTTGCACGCTTCTGCAAGTACATTTACATCTATTTTCACATGATTATGTCTCCTCCCCATAAGGACATCATAGAATTCTGACGGTAGCCACATAGTAATATCACTCCTCCCCATCAAATCAACAAGTAAATCAAGATACTTTCCAGTTCCACAGTTCACACAAAGCAAGCACAATGTAACCATCAATCTCAACAACAGCAGTGGATAGTAATGATTGAAATTGATATTAGATTTTTTAATCCATTCTGCTGTATCTTGCTGCTTGTACAAGAAATCCTTGATTATGGAAGCCACAAAATCATAAATGCAGCTCATAGAAAATCGATTGTCAGTTACTAAATTAGCAGTTCCGACGGCATTTGATTGCTCGCAAATAAGCCATTCAACAAACGAAGATTTTGTGGTGAGAAGGAATCCGCGAAAGCCAGATGCAAATATCAAAAGTCGCTCTATAAGATACAAGAAACAACTAGGCGATATATAGTCAGCTTGTCTCCAGTTGGCATTATAATAAGTATCTTTCAAAGCTTTGTAGAACTTGTGTACAGAATACACCGCTCTTGGAGCCTCACAGGAATTGCCTGATGCATATTCCTGCACAATTTCTGAATTTATGTTTCCACTTAGCTCCTTAATGAATCCACCCCAAGGTGAATTATTTTCAAAACTTTTGGCAATCTTCTTGTATAGTTCATCAGTTGGCTTTCCTGAACCAAGCCATATCATCAAAATCCTCCCAATTTGGCCATAGGTTAGGTCACCCTTGATGTTTTCAAGAATAACCTCCTCAAGAACGTTCCGGGAAAGCTCACTCCCTCTTAGAGAAATCATACTCTCTGTTAATGATTCCCGCCAATCTAAAGGAAACACATTCTCTAAGTATGCAGTAGATAGGTTGAGAAAACTTTGCAAAGTTTGAGTTTCATGGTACTTGTATGAAACATACTTGGACCCCAAAAAAGAGTTTGTTAACTCAAAGATATAAACGAGAGGCATGCTTTGGCAAAAAACAGACATTGAATTTGAAGTTGCAAGCTTATGAAGTGCCTTGAGAGTTTCCAACACCTTCATACCAACAGAAAGCAATTCTGAGCGCCAATGAGTCTGAGCAGCTGAAACAAAATGACGTGCATCAGCAGAAACCAACTTTCCATTTCTGTGAAGAAATCTGTCATCAATTTCCCTCACCCAATCAGCATCAGCATTGAGAAAATGGATACTGGTATTATCATTTTTCAACTGTCTCTTCCGCACACCAAAGTAATTCAAACAGAAGTCTCCATAGCTATAATATTCATCAGCATCACGAGTTTCAAGACAAGCCAGGTACTTGAAGATATACTCAATCTTCTCTTTCCAAAGATTCCAAAAGCAAATCAGCGTTACAACAGACACCCGGTTATGTGAAATGCTTTCTTGTGAATGCTTCATCAAATCCACTACTAATTCATATTCCCAATCATACTTTGAGGTACTTGGCTGCAGATGAATATCCAGAATTTTTCTTATGGATAAGATTTCACCTCTGAGGCTTTTATTACCACGGGAAGTGTTCAAATACTGACTCAACTGGGACAAGTTAGATTGTTCAGTTGATAAAATGTTAGCCTCGGTGCAAACAAACTCATAGAAGATGTCTGAATCTTTCTTTGCAAACGACTTGGCTTTAGCTAAAATCTCCTCCTTTTGCAAAAAGCACTTTAGTGGCCAACCTCTGCTTCCGGATGCCCACAGAGAATTGGAGAAAACATACCTTAAAATAAGCTTTGACGCCTCTTTAAAATGTCCAGCCTTCCCAATCAGATCAGCCTTGCGTAGAACATCTCCTCTTAGCTCTGCAACCTTTGCAGCCTCCAAAAAATTTCCCAATTCTTCTTCCATCACTAAAAGCTCATCGAGGCAATCCAAAGACTTCAAGAAGTTGCGAACTGAATCCATCGAGTGAAAAGCTCTCACAAATTTCATCATGGATCTATTATCTTTCAGTTCATAGTAATTAAGTGCGCAACTCTCAAGGAACAGTTGTTCAATTTTGTTGATTTCTTCACTTCTTTTGACCATCATACCATTGTCTCTATGGGCATCTTGCTTCCAGCATTGAATGTATTGTAAACCCATGTCAAAAAGTTTTCCTTTGGTGCAAACAGAAAAGCACTCTGAAAAATATTTTCCACGGGCGTACACTTCAGCTGCAAGTTTATAACTACCTGCCAGAGAGAAACATTCCCCGGCTTTGTTCAGCTCAGTTTCCCCACACTTTTCCAAATAAATTCTTCCTGCAAAGTTAAAAAATTACAACCTAGATGTCAAAACTTTGTTAACCCAAAAGTGCATTTAAACTTGAAAATTAAATGTTGGAGACTTGGAAAATACAACTAGAATGACAAAACAAGATGAAGACAAACTAGAGCAGGCAAAAAATGCTCCAACCTTACAAAGGAAAAACACGAGATGAAATTTGAGTGCTCTTGTCTTGGAGCATAGTAATGACCTAGAAATTTGGCAAGCAAGAGAACCTCAAGGTTTATCTTAGTTCTTTTTCAGCAACATTAAATTATTGGGAAATGATATTCACACATATTTGGCCATGTAAAAATATCCGCTTATGCCAAACAAAATATATTAATTTGCAAGTGCACACAAACAGAGAAAAAAAAGGAAAATTACTATAAAAAAAGAAGAAGCTATCATTCAAACATTCTGTCCAATGATCTTGTTGTGTATAACATAATCAAAAAAAATTTATATTGGTAAAAAAGGTAGACCCTAAACCCTAAAATAATTTTAAAGATAAAAAATTCATCAGTTAGCTGCTTATCAAAAACAATAATTTAGGGTATAAATTTTTTGAGAAAAAATAAATTACGGCATGCATTTCATGACAGAAAGGATTATGAAATATAAATAAATTATGGCATGCATTTCAAATTTCTGATTAGTTAAAAGTCACGATTTGTTGGTATTTTTCAAGGTACGTACCATCTTATGAAATCTAAAAATCATAAGCCACTAAATAGTGTTAAGTTGCATAAACAGTTCATATTGCAAACAATATTTTCAAATTAACAAAAAAATTAATTGAAAAACAAATGAACGGAAAACAATACCTGCTCTTTCATACTCCCCCGAGTCACAAAAACATTCGGCAGCTGACTTAGCCATACCAATAGAATCAAATAACTCAGCAGCTTCCCTAAGAACCGTGCAAGCCCCTTCAGGATTTGAACCACACATACGATCTGCATTTGCTCTAAGGCCGGAAGCCTTGGCCCTTTTTCCCCACATTGTGTCTCCAGCCCTTTCAAAGCACAGTGTTGCCCTCTCATAGTTATTCTCATGATAGAGCTAAAGAACACAAAAACAATACATGTGTAAGAAAAATCAAGATATGATTTTAAAAAGAAAAACAGTGTGCTAAAATTAATATATGGAGCAATCAACCAGACCTTGATACCCCGTTTCTTCCACTCTTCTGGGCTACTTGCAACTTGCATTGCCTGTGCAAGTGAATCGTCCAATTTCCTTACTTGGACAAGGCACAACTTCTTCCAATAGTCAAACATAGGCTTCGAGAGCTCCTCAGCATTCTCACAAATCCACAACCTTTGCCTCGTACGAGTAATTGCCACATATAGTTGCTTCAGTTCAGAACACAAGACATTATGTCTTGCCTCATCAAATTTCGGATAGGGCCTGCAAGTACCATCAAGCATTTCTTGTTCTTCCATAAATTCATATATTACTCTCCATTGATTTTTCAGAGGCGACGAGCCAAAAAAGTTGTACAATAACACATCCTATAAATGATAAGAAATGAATCAAATAAGTAAAATATGAAAGATATATAAAAAGAAGAGACAAATAAATAACATATAAATTCAAACTAATAGCCACCTGAAACTCTAGGCCCTTACATTCCACAATAGTCAAAACAAGTGCCTGCTTTCCAACATAGTTAGATATTTCCTTCCTGGCACAATCATCTCGTACTAATATGACCTGCTCGGCGCCAAAGCCAATTATGTCCCCACTGACATCTCCACTCTTTCCAAAAATAGTTACAATTGCATTTTCATCATTTCCAGACTCAAGAAGAACCGGAGCTTCACCGTGTATAAGACTTGTCTCGGGTTCCAAAACATCAATAGAATGACAAAAGTAACGGTAAAGAAGGTTAATGACACTTTGTGCTAATCTAAGCACACCATCATGGGTACGAAAGTTCTGGCTAAGAACAAAAATCTTTGATATATATCCTTTCTCCTTTGTTCTAACAAATGCATCGCCTCTTGATTCCATCGCGAACTCATTGTAGAATAGAGATCGTATATCTTCGAATCTAAAATCAATTCCCCTTGCAATAGTCTGTGCTGTGTCACCTGCAAAAACAAAGCCCTCGTCCACATTTCGGCAAATATATTTGAAAAGAGAAATTTGTCTCATTGTAAGATCTTGCACTTCATCAATATACACAAAATCCATTTTGTCACCCTCAAGTATTACATTTCTTAGTCGATAATGAAGATCATTCACTAAATCAGCTAAATCATATTCACCCTTTTTCATCTTTCTTTTCTCATAATCCAGAAAGATATCATAAATTTTCTCTCTCTTCTGCTTACTCAAAGTAGATACCCGACCCTCAGACAGGTGGACATAATCTCTCGACTAAGTCTACCTTCACGAGCCTCAACCACTCCCAATCCACCTTTTATGTGAGAAATTATCTCAGTAAACACTTTGGAAGGATCGAGCTTCTTTGTTAGCGTAGAATTGAAATGGGGCCAGTACAATGAACAGAACCTCTCATAGTTAACCTCCTTTGTTCTTAAGAAAGTTTCCAAAGCAACTGATCTTGAACCACTAGTTCTACAATGAGAAAGTTCGCTTCCACCAAGGAACCTTTCGAAGTATGAATTGCCCAATGTTTCATCGAGCATCATTAAGAACTTATGAAATGTGATGACTAGAGGGTATTTGTTAGAAGCAATGTCAAGAAAAGAATCTGGGATATCCATAAATTGTGCTGTATCATCCATAGTGGTTGAACTGTTTTCTCCAGAAAAATTCCCACCATCAGCAAACCTATACATAAAATAAGGCTCATAGTTAAGAGAGAGGGAAAAAAAAGTATTACATTTAGGCAGTTAACGCAGAAAGAGTAAATGTCATCTTAGGTCAACAATAACAATTAACAGAGATCAAGAAAGACCAATTAATGCATTGATTTAGAGATCAATCATACAAACTATAGGAAACCAATTTGATAACATAACCTCCATCCATCGTATGACTGTTAATTTATTTGTATAGTATAAAAACTTCTCAGAACTTTTATAGGACTTGTTGCACACTCAGTCATCTAAAACCAAAGAGTATTCACTTTAGTTTGCTGATCACTAATTAGCAACTAAGACAATAAAAACAAAATACAAAAAAGGAACAGGTTGTGGCAACTAAGACAGTAAAAACAAAATACGAAAAAGGAACAGGTTGCAACAACCCCATAATTGAGCATCTTACACACCTTTTCAGCCCAGAAACATGTTGTTTGATAGCATAACACAGCTTCGGACTGACTGTCACGAAAAGTTGGCGCAAGACATTATCCTTAATCTCTACAACGCAGTCACCAACATCGTTCCTCTGGCTCACATCTGTACTAGTACTGGCCTCATCTGCATAAATTCCTTTTGAAGCAATATGGTGGTGTTGCTCCTTCTGAAACAATTTCATTGTCAAAACTGTGGTTTTACCTGTTCCTGACCGTCCAAGTATAAATGTGCTTCTAGGGAACAAGATAATCTCTAATTCCTGGTCTGTTACTTCAAAAGGTAGGTCCAATTCTTTACCATCGCGGTCAGAAAGTAAGTGGCTCACCACACCAAACGATAAGGAGTAGAATTTCATCAACAACAGGCTCTCACTAACCTTTGAATTCTCAACAGAACTCCTACCATCAATAGTACCGCCACTTGACTCACTTCCATGTACATGGTTGTCAAGACGCTTGAACTGGACAATGTCAAAAGATCTCACCCAACTCTTTGGAACTTCCAAATACCTGAACACAAAAAACCAATCAAGAAAGTTAATTAACCTTTGAAATTCAAATATATAATATATTTCATTATGTTCACATTTAGTAAAACAACAAACATACCCTTCGAAGCATTTTTGCTTACAGTGATCGATATAATCATCGGTGTAGATAGCAAACATGCCATCAAGGCGTTTAACCAATTTTGGGATCTCTTCCAAAGGCAATATATCCCAAACCTTCAAAACTTGTTTGTAAATCGAATCCTTTACAATGTCAATGGTGCAAACAACATAGAGCCCTTCAACCATGAATTGTTTCAAGATCTGTGCAGAGCTCTTACAAACTGAGTCCACATTCTTCTTCTTAGGTCGCCAACCAGTTGAAAGCTTCAGTAATAGGTTCATAACTGACTTTTTAATACGGACTGAAGTAATTTTTCCAAATGATTTTCTGAAGTTGTCGCTGAAAAAAACCTGGGGTGAACCAATGGGAAAAAAATGTCAGATCAAATTACATGCAATCTAAAGATTAAAAGTTCTGTCATTTTAGAGATACATAGAAGGATAATAACATCATTTAATCACAAGAAGTTAAATACCTTCCATCTTGCACTTTTGAAAAGTATACTATCCTTATTGAACAAATCATCCATTTGATCAGGCTTTTTCTTGACATCTATTATTGCTTTGGCCAAATCTTTATCTAAATCAGCATCAAAGAAACATTGGCGATCCCTAGCATCACGGACTATTGCTTCCCAAACTGATTCACTACTAGCTAGTGTCTTTTCATTTCCCAAAATCCAAAGACAGTGCCTGGAAAGGAATCAAAGGACATGAATATTCATCATCTTAAAAGCAAAAAGATTAAGAAGTGAACTTAAGAGGGAGTCTGTTAGAATCAATACTGAGCTCTTGTCAATGCAACATTAGTTCTCTTGGAACTGGACATGAAGCCAACAAATCCACCTTTATTTGATCTTACAGTAGAAATTATTATGACATCTGCCTCTCCACCTTGAAACCCATCAACTGACTTCACCTTCACTGTGAATCCCTCGAGGTTGTCATATTTTTGTTCAATTTTGTCTTTGATAGCCACAACTTGAGCAGCGTAGGGAGATATCACACCAATGCTAAGCTTCTTTTTGTAGCCTTCCCATGCTGTACACAACATCAACCAATAAAAAAGAAAAACAAAGCAAATCATTTAGGATGTGAAAATAAGAAGTTCTACAATTTTAATAATTCAACAGAAACTTAATTTCTCCAATGGTGATGTTTTCAGTGTTTTATTTTCGTTTCTTCATGCTACCTTTGTTTTCTTGTTCTTTTTTTTTTCCTCTGCTTTTACAGTCTGTTGAGTTATAGCCTTCTACAAAAGAGTGAAGGAAAATGGTGCGAATACAACATTTGATAAAAGTGCTTCAGCACTGTTTGGTAATGTTTCTGAAAACTGCCTTGTGTTATTGAAAATAGAAAAATGAAAACAACGCAGAAATGCATATCAAAATACTTTTTCTTTTTGATAAGTAGAAAGAAGATTTTATTTCAAAAAGGCATTAAATGTTTCTGACAACTGCCTCGAGTTCTTGAAAAAAGAACAATGAAAACAACGCAGAATGCATATCAAATTACTTTTTCTTTTAGATAAGTAGAAAAAAAAAAATTTCAAAAAGGCATCAAGGGAATGCCAACAAATTCAAGGACCAAGAAAACCAAAGATCTCTATACACCTCCAGTTGTCTTTTGATTGATTATATGGGTCTTGTCAACAATAAAAAGGCTTGTAAGTAGTATCCTTTGGTGCTGCAGTACTACGAAATAATGGTTTCAAAAGTAAAAATTCTAATTTCAAAAACCACATCTAATCATGAGATGTATACAATAATGCTCATAAAAAATAGGGTAAATTACAAACACACCCCCCTGAGGTTTACTTAAATTACAAATTACCCTATGATTTCTAATTTCATAACAAATAGGTCCTTTTATTAATAAATTATCAAGTTAATTAACAGTTTTTAATAATGTTAAAATTTCATTTCAATTAATAATTCAGATAATTTTATTATTGTATAGGTGAACAGTTAGAAATTTCACTATTTCAATTAATTCTTTTAAATAAAAAATTTTGACAGGGAGGTATTTGTAATTTTTTAAACCCCAGGGGGCAATTCATATTTTAAGTAAATCTCAAAGGATGTATTTTTAATTTATCAAAAAAATAAGACACATGCAGTAAACCTTTCTGTATAGTACATATCAAAACAACAAAGTCAAAATACAGGTGCAATTAAATCCCACTTGACATACCTTTGTATAATTTCTGCACTATCTTCACAACAACAGCAACCTCTACCCAATTTCTCCAGCTACGCCCAACATCATCAACTTCTTCTTTACCACCAACTACATTTATGAAAGAATAGGGACCAAACATTGGCTCTGAAAGATAGTGTCTTTCGTAACTTTTCTTCATAACATATGGTGCATCCATGATTTGGTTGAAATAGAACTTTGAATTTGGGAAGGAACTTATTGATGGATGCATCCTGTACTGCATGTTTAGAAGGTGCTTCGAATGACCCAACGAACTCAACCTTTCAAACAAGCTTCTTCCAAATCCAGCTTCACTCGAAACCTATCAATCCACATAATGTTCAATGTATGAAAAATGAATCCTTGCCTATTTAAATTTGTAGGGTAATAAGGCCAATAGCATTAACTTACATTACTAATAACCGTTGCTGGTAATTGGCACTCATCGCCAACGAGAATGGCATGTCTCAGACCGGGAAGTTGAAGGGGTATTGTCGATTCAGACTCCTTCAATTGTGCAGCTTCATCAATAACCAGCAAGTTCAATGACTCCATTCCCACTGAATATAGCTTGTATGAACTAGAAGCAGTGCACAAAATTAAGGAAGCCGTTTGAAAACAGAAGTCCTTAATTGAACCTTTGACCATAACACTTGGCAGGTCAAGGTCTTCAAAAGAATGTTTAAGAGATTTTAAAACAGAAAGACACTTGCTCCTTGTGTATATCAGAGATTGTGTATTCGAATCTTCAATTGGATATTGGTGCGAAAAAATACCCTCGAGTTCATCAGAAACAACACTCTCTTGAAACAACAAACTTTTCAAATAATCAAGCAAATCAATAAGAGTTACCATTTTCTGGAAATTATGTTCCAAAATGTAACTTCTTGGTAAATGAGTACCGAATCTAAACATACATTTTCTCAGCATTTTTTCAGTAGATTTAAATCTGGCTCTCACAAACTCAAGAAATGATTTGAATTCTTCCTCATCGACTTCCTCTTGATTGCTGTGTTCTTTTTCTATGATCTTTTGATTTTCCACGAAAACATGGTATTGAGAAACACAATCTTCAAGCAACTTTATCATGGAAGTAAAACAATGCCTCCAGCCAGACCCTGGTGCTAAACACTTCTTAAGTTTTTTAACACGATAGTCCAGATAGATATCTTCAATGTCAGAATCCATTTTCAGCCAATCCTTATTCCCAAACAAGAGAATATCTCCCAAAGAACAAAATAAAGCATCCTTTGCAGATTCCCTCACCAACCGTAACACCCTCGAAGCCATTTCATTTATAGCTACATTTGTAGGAGAACAAGTAAGAGTCCGGCAATTCATCCTCAAAAGAGCAAAAAGCATAACACTGACAGTTTTAGTTTTCCCCGTCCCTGGTGGGCCCCATATAAGTTTTGCAGTAGGCTTGTGATCACATCCCATTCTAAGAAGAGCAGCCAAGACTGCCTCTGTTTGGGATTCATTCAGCATAGATAGTAGACTTGTACCAAATCTTTCGGTCAATTGGTACCTACTATGGACACAACAAAGTTCGCAATCCTCCTGAACCTGTTTTTCACAGTTAATGTCAATAAGATCCACCAAAAGTGAAGTATATATTTTACTCATAGAATTCATTAAATTATGCTGAGTGATACCCGAAAAACAATTTACGTTTTCAAATGCACGTTCAAAAAGACAGTACATTTTCATTTGAAAAAGAAGAATTTAACAATATAAAAGCAATTCCAAAATTTTTCCGATATAATTTCTTAGAGAGTTTCCTACTGGAAGAGTTTTTGCATGATCAAATATAAAACAAATAGGCCATAATGCTTCTAGAATTGTGTTTTTACATCATTAATTTGCAACAATATTTTATTGGATGTCTATATAATTGGTGTTATATTTAGTAGTCTTGTAAAGTCTAGTAGTGTGATTTATACAACCCTCCAACTCTTATTGTACCACATTTCAGTGCATGTGGTGAACCTCGTTTTCGTCCCCATTCCTCGTACCAGAACGGTTTGCATTCCAGTTAACAGAGTCCAAATGAAAAGACACAAAACATAGGATCATCTTAAAAATTAAAAACAAGAACATGAAACTCAAACAAAACAATTGCATGCATAATAATCTTTTGTCACAATTCTTACCTCAGAATCAGCAGAAAGAACTTCCTCAATGATCTTCAGATTTCCAAACTTGTGTATCGCACTCCATATTCTTTTGTTTGTAGTTATATTTCTCAAGAAAACCACAAAGAGTGATTGCCGCATTCCACCTTTGACTTCAATGTCTCTCAATGCTTTGACTTTAAAAAAAGTGGATGAATTATTACCTCGTCCAATCTCATCCTCTGTCTCATCCTCTGTGATATTAGTGACTGCTGCAAAAGTCCACGTCCTTCCACCCTGTTGTAAATCAGATACAGTTTCGGGTTTTGCATCTGAAACTATAAAAACATCTCCGGGCAAGGTTTTGTAAGGATCCTTGCCACAGTCACTAAATCTGTTTCTCCAGCAATCAACCTTAATATCATAATGCAAAGTTCCATATGGCTTGCACGCATTGAGTGAGATCACTTCAGCAAAAGGTGCTTCATGAATGATCTCAATGCTTGAAGCCAAGTCTGCCCGTGTTTCCTCCAATAAAGGAAAAACGAATGAACCAAAGTAATGCTTGACTGACTGAAATGATTCTGGAATCTTCTCCACCTAAAAATAAAGCAATGAAAGTTTAATGGAGGTGAAATAAAGCAATGAAAGTTTAACGTTAAGTCACCGAAGGCAAAAAAAGTTCAATTAAACAATATTTCTATGTAAAAACCATAATGAAGGCAATGTTATACCCACATAGGTGTGTGTAAATTAAATGTATAAATTAAAATAAATAATAAAATAAAATAATTCAGAAAATAATTATATAAATTATTTCCCAAATTAAATGCTTACAGAAAATAATGTCGAGGCTTGTGTTGGACACAATCTCTTTAAAGTAGATTTTGCCCTCGCTCCGGTGCTTCGAGATATAACCGGCGTCTACTTCTCAGGATGCAACGACTAACACTTGATTTTACAGCACTATAAAATCAAGTCTGGCTAACCAAACAATATTGTAACTCTTTCTCTTTCTTTCCCTAAAAATAAATGCAAAAATAGATGCAGGAGCAACAGAGGACAAATAGAAGAAGAAAGGGAAGAAGTTTGAAAATTTTCGGATGCAAAATGAATTGCTGGAGCAGACGTTATATAGGCAGATTGGTGGTTGTTCAAACAGGTACCATATAGATATAAATCTGTTCGTACAGATTGAACATGTTCGGTTTTGAATTTCAACAAGTAGAAAACCTGTTCGGATGGAGGGCTCTGTTTGGGTGAGAAAAAATAAACTGGACAGATTTAATTTGAATTTTGAAACCGAAATTCAAAATTAAATAAATAAAATGCAAATGTTTTTGGCCCAAAAAGATAAGTATTGGGCCGAACAATCCCAACCCAATCCTCACATCACGCACTCAAGCCAAGCCCAGTCCAGCCCACCTGACCGACGGTAGCGGCAAAGGCGACACGCGCGGGGTTTTAATTTTGGGTCCAATGGGTCTAGCCCACTTCACCCATCCACAAACTTGGGTACCTCTTGGGTCCCATCCCAAGTATCCCAAGCTAAGGTATATAAACTCATTCAAAACCTCAAGCCTTTCCAATGTGGGACAAGCACATCTCACAAATGTGTAGGAAACCCACCAAAAAACTAGTTCCACGAACTTGAAAACGCGCGTTAAATTCTCATTCATCCGAAAATGATTTTGAGCAACCAAATACATGAATTTATTCAATAGTGGCATTAAACATAAACCCAATTAGAAACTTTAAAAATAACGCTTGGGTCCTACCTTAATTAATGCTCAAAGTTAGCAAAAAATAAGGTTATACAAAAGCCATTTTCCAACACTCCCCCATATGAATGGAATTTACGTTAACGGAGATGCAACAAGATGCAGACACAGAAAGAGTACATTAAGAAGATACACCACATCGAGATAGGTAGCTTTTGGCTTTAAACCTCCTCTAGTGAAAGTCTATCGGACTTATTGGCTAACCAGTGGACGCGATGCCTTGAACTGTTCAGCTGCTTGTGTAAGCCAAGACAATAGACTACACATAGTGTATCCGCAGACACAGTTTGGTTCTTACGGTTGTGTTTATTTTGGCCCTGAACAACACCTAGTAATTCCTGAGTGCTCTAGAAAATTTAACCTTCTCAATTCTCACAGAACCGGCTCAATTCACACTCATATAGGTGATTTCTTATTAAGAGTATCCTACTATACCCCACTTGGATGTCTAAGCTATAAGAATCATTAAAAGCAAAGCTTATCCTACTAACGCTGCAGGTATCACTCTTCTTATCATAGAAATGGGTAGGAGTAAACCTCCTTAGTGATACATGAAGTCATCCATAATTCGGTTGTCCCTTTGAACCTAGATCTTGGGATCTCCAGTCAACTAGGTTGGGTTGCCATTATGGCGACTTTTAAGTAATAGGCTTTAATCTCATTCCCCTTGATAAATGGTACACTTGCTCTCTGGCTAGCCCTTTAGTCAATGGATCCGCAATATTCTCCTTTGATTTTACATATTCTATGGAAATTATTCCATGTGAGAGCAAATACCTAACGGTATTATGTTTTCGACGAATGTGTCGAGACTTACCGTTATACATATGATTCTGTGACCATCTTATTGCTGCTTCACTATCACAGTGAATACATATAGTTGGCATAGGTTTAGGCCACATTGGAATGTCTTCTAAGAAATTACGAAGCCATTCTGCTTCTTCTCCTGCTTGATCTAATGCGATAAACTCAGATTCCATTGTCGACCTTGCTATGCATGTCTGCTTGGAGGATTTCCAAGAGACTGCAGCACCTCCCAGGGTAAAGACATATCCACTAGTGGATTTTGAGTCTTTAGTATCCGATATCCAATTTGTATCGCTGTACCCCTCGAGTACTGCTGGATATTTGGTATAATGTAAGCCATAATTCTGGGTATGTCTTAGATACCTAAGTGCCCTAATTATTGCTTTCCAATGATCGGACCCTGGATTACTTGTGTACCTACTCAATTTGCTTACAACATAGGCTATATCTGGCCTAGTGCAATTCATTAAGTACATCAAGCTTCCGATTATCCGAGAGTACTCTAATTGTGATATACCTACACCTGTATTTTTTAACAAATGAAGACTAATGTCAACAGGTGTTTTAGCAGGACGGTCGTCATGCTTTTCAAATTTCACCAGAATCTTCTCAACATAGTGAGACTGAGATAAAGCATATCCTTCAGATGTTCTAGTAATTTTTATTCCTAGAATTACATCTGCTACTCCCAGATCTTTCATGTCAAACTTTTTGTTCAACATTTTCTTTATGGATTTAATCATGTCATTATTACTTCCAATAATGAGCATGTCATTCACATAAAGACAAGTTATGACATAGCTTTTGTCTGTGCTTTTAACATAGATGCATTTGTCACATTCGTTTATCTTAAAGCCATCCGAAAGCATAGCGTGATCAAATTTTTCATGCCATTGTTTCGGAGCTAGTTTTAATCCATAAAGGGACTTAACAAGTTTACAAGCCTTTTTCTCTTGGCCGGGAACTTGAAACCCTTATGGTTGTTCCATATAGATTTCCTCATCTAACTCGCTATTCAAAAAAGCTGTTTTAACATCCATTTGATGTATTTCCAGATTATACAAAGCTGCAATCGCAATCAACATGCGAATGGATGTTATTCTTGTCACTGGTGAATAGGTGTCAAAATAATCAAGGCCTTCCTTCTACTTGTATCCCTTAATAACAAGCCTAGCCTTGTATTTATCTATTGAACCATCTGCTTTCATTTTTCTCTTAAATATCCACTTATATCCAAAAGGTTTACACCCTAGTGGAAGATCCACCAGTTCCCAAGTATGATTTTGCAGTATCGATTCAACTTCACTATTCATAGCCTCTCTCCACAATGGAGCTTCAGGACTTGACATTACTTCCTTGAAGTTTTGAGGCTTATTTTCTAACAGGTATGTCAGAAAATCTAGACCAAATGATTTAGAGATCCTAGCCCTCATGCTACGTCTAGGTTCATTTGATTCATAATCATTGTGGTCTTCATTGCTACCTCTAGTAGTATCAAAAGTTCTTTTATTTGAACTTATCTCTTCAGTTTCCTTGCAAGGAAAAATGTGTTCAAAAAACAATGCATTCCTTGACTCAATAATAGTGTTTATATGCATATCAGGATTTTCAGATCTATGAACTAAAAATCTATATGCACTACTATTATTTGCATAAACAATGAACACACAATCAACAGTTTTTGGTCCTATCTTAGTCGTTTTGGGACTAGGGACTGCAACCTTGGCCAAACACCCCCACACTTTGAGGTAATAATATGTAGGTCGTCGACCTTTCCATAATTCATAAGGTGTTTGATTGAGTTTCTTGTGGGGTACCCTGTTAAAGATAAAGTTAGCAGACAAAATCGCCTCCCCCCACAAGTTCTGAGGTAATCCTGAATTAATCAACATGGCATTCATCATCTCTTTAAGAGTTCGATTCTTTCTCTCAGCAACTCCATTTGACTGAGGAGAATAGGGTGTAGTGGTTTAGTGAATGATACCATGTTCAGAACAAAATTCTTCAAATGGTGCATCATACTCACCACCTCTGTCACTCCTCACTATCTTTATAGTTTTACCAAGTTGATTTTCAACCTCAAGTTTATATTGCCTAAAAGCTTTTACGGCTTCATCTTTATTTCTCAATAAGTAAACATAGCAATATCGAGTGTAATCATCAATAAAAGTAATAAAGTACTTCTTACCTCCTTTAGTTTGAACAAATTTTAAATCATAGATATCTGTGTAAATTAAACTTAGAGGTTCAATACTTCTTTCAACTTTATTAAATGATGCCTTAGTGAGTTTTGCCTCAACACAAATCTCACATTATGATTAGGATCAAATTCTAAGTTTGGTAAACATTCTAAAGCAACAAGTCTACACAAAGAATTAAAATTAACATGTCCTAATCTACCATGCCTGTAACAACCCTCATACTGTTTACCGATTAATAACTGATTAATTACCGATTACTGCTAAATTAAGACTGATAATTGAATTGATCAGAATACTGAACCGACTGACTGAGATCTGCACTGAATTGACTGCCTGTATCCGTTTAATTGCATGCTTATTTGTTGGAGTGTTTAATTATCTGTACAGTTTTTCTGTTAAACTGTAAATTGAAGGCCTTATCGGCGGCCGAATCAAAAATTGATTGATGATTGAGGATCGTTAGAATTTATATGATTTTATGGTGTATTTAATTGAAAACTGATTTGGTATGATTAAATTGGATTAAATTAGAATAAAATAGTGTTAAATTGCTTGGTTGACTTAATCACCAAATTGCCCTTGTTAGTGGGCCTTTGTTTATTAAAATATTTGAGCCTTATACACCTAGCCAACATTTTACTCAGCTCATTCTTCTTCTTGCCAACCTTTGAGAGAGTGAGAGAGAGAGTTGAGTTGTTCTTGTTGATTTGCTAGAGAACTTGGTAGAATTGAAGGAGTTTTGCAACCTTACAAGACCTAAGGTAGGAGAATCAACCTTTCATTGTTGTATTCAAGCTAATTTGTGCATGGTTTATGTTAGTTTAAAGCCTCAAGCCATGAATTGGAGTTAAATTGTTGAATTAGAGCTTAATTGTTGCATGCATGTCTACATTGTTGCATTTTGAGGTTGATCACATGGAGTTTGGTACATGCATGTTCATACTATTGTTAGAATCCATGTTTTCATCTTGTCCTTAGAGGATTTGAGCTCATTAGAGCATGTTTTGAAGTTTTGAAATGATTTAAATTCATGCATGTCATGATATAGCATGTTCATGAAAATTGGGTTTGAAAATGGATTTAAGTGAAACACCCTTGGGCCTTGATTTATCAAATTGATCTTTGAAACATGTAATATTAGGTGTTTATAAGTGTTTTCCAAGTTTTTAGCCCAAGAGGATCAAAAATTTGGCTTTCAAACTTGATTTTGAGCTTGGGACTCAAATCTGGAATTTCCAGATTTTGAGCCTATGCTCGAGCGAGGAAGTCCACACTCGAGCGTACACTCTGTGATTCTGCCCTCCGCTCGAGCGAGGAAAGTTACGCTCGAGCGGAGAATGCGAGCATCCAGTAGTTTGCATGTGTTCACAGTCCGCTCGAGCGAGGAAACTCACGCTCGAGCGAGGACTTGTGTCTTACGCTCGAGCGAGGGTCGAGCGTCCATCGAGCGTAAAATTGGAGCATCCAGCATTTTTACTGTAGCACGCAGTCCGCTCGAGCGAAGGAATTGACGCTCGAGCGGAGCTCCTTTGTCTGCATGTCCGCTCGAGCGAAGAAAGCCACGCTCGAGCGAGACCCCTATTTTCTGAAAATTTTGTAAAGTGTTCAAAAGTGCATCTTTGCATCCTCTTTCCATCCTAGGCATTCCTAGTGCATATTTAAGGCATCTTAAAGAGGAGATAGATGTAGAACCACACCGAGGCAAATTAGGGATTAAGTTATTATCTTTCCCAACTGTGTAGTGTGTTCAATCTGTAAACTGTGTAGGGTTGGCTTTCCAAGGAGACGCTCTAGTTCACTGTAGCCCAGAACTCTGTGAGTAACAATTGTGTAAAGATATGTTCAAATGATTATCTTTTGAATACTGAACTGAACTGTCTACTGAACCGATATTGATTACTGAATGAATGTATGTCCTTTATTTCCGAACTGTACTGTGGCATCCTTAGCACCTACTGTTTACTGTTACTGTTACAGAGATCTCTGTCGGTTCCCTCGTGGAGCCACTACTGTTTACTGATTGATGGCCATCATTACTGTTCGGTCTTTTAAGACCTACTGTTACTGTTATGCTAATGGATGTACCACAAATGACTGTTTACTGTACTGAGCAACTGATATACTGATTGAATTGAACTATTTTCATTACTGCAAGGACATTCATTCTAAACCTTTTTACGCATTATGTTATTCACTGGGCTTTAGCTCACTGCTCATATATATATGTAGGTGTACAGGCACCGGAACAAAGCTAGGAACGTCGGGGTAGATTCCCAGTTTTGTCAAGCCAACCAATGTGCCTCACTGCGAGGTTCCGAGCCTGCCAAGCTTAGGCTATGGGGTGTTTTAGTATTCCCCCTTACTGTACTGTTTTACTTACTGTATAGACTGAACGTTTGCACTGTACTGTTAATCAGGGATTAAGTCCCTGTTTCTGATAGGTTGTATATGATATGCATACTGTTTTGTACTGTACTGTATAAATGTATGAAAAATCTTTTTGGCATACAGACTGTCACAGCTCATTGGACATTGTTTATTTACTGTATTGGCTTCCGCCATGCCCCTGTACTCTGTTATACTGTCTTATTGTTTAGCAGGCCTTCGGTAATCTCGGATTACTGGCCGGTTACGGTGCTAAACCCATAGGGGCGGGTTTGGGTCGTGACAATGCCATAAAAAAGAAGACGCAACAATATAAATAGAAGATGTGTTCTTATTATTAAAAGCCAAATTAGGTACAACAATTATTACATTGAGCTTAAAAAGCCCATCACTCATATAACCTCGCCCCACATACATTCCACTCTTCGAGAGTACAACTTTATCAGATTCAAAGACTAATTTAAACTCATTCTTGATCAACAATGACCCAGAAATCAAATTCTTGCGAATTTCCGGCACATGGAGTACATTGTTAAGAGTGAGTTATTTCCTCAAGGTCATTTTCAGCATAATCTTTCCTTGCCCTTCTATAATTGATGTAGAGGAGTTTCCCATAAAAAGTTGTTCCCCACTTTCTACCACTTGTAGGTTGTGAACATCTTCTTATCTGCACAGATATGGCGGGTTGCTCTAGTATCCACCCACCATTCCTTGGGATTGCCCACCAAATTTGCTTCAGAGACTACTGTAGCAAGATTGATGTCTGCCACTCCATCGGAAAGATAAAAATCCTTGGCTATGTTGGCTTATGCTAGCTTTTTGCTTGAACTTCCTCTGTCCTTGCGAACGTGACAATCCTTAGCACAATGTCCATCTTTTCCGCACACAAAACACTTGCCTTTGAACCTCTTGTTGAACCTGTTGTTGATCTTACTAGTGGATCCTTGTTTGGGACCATTGCCATCATGCTTCCGCTTCTTGTTGTTGAACTTTGACCCTCGTTCATGTTGGAAGCCTTCTTGTTGTTGAACTTTGACCCTTGTTCATGTTCCACAACATTTGCTTTAGCCTGCATGACATGGTTTCCTGACTTCTTGTTGGAACCACGGTTGTCCTCCTCAATTCGGAGCCGCACTATCAATTCCTCCAATTTCATCTCCATGCGCTTATGATTTAGATAATTCTTGAATTCTTTCCAAGATGGTGGCAATTTTTCAATGATTGCCGCAACCTAAAAAGATTCATTGAGAACCATCCTTTCCGCATGTATGTCATGGAGAATTAATTGGAGATCTTGAACCTGGCTAATAACTGTCTTGGAATCCATCATTATAAAATCCAGAAAACGACCAATAACAAATTTTTTTGTATCGGCGTCCTCTGTCTTATACTTATGATCTAGAGATTCTCACAGTTCTTTAGCAGTGCTTTTAACACTACACACATTATACAGTGTATTATCCAACCCATTGAGGATATAATTTCGACATAAAAAATCACCATGTTTCCATGCATCGACTATGACAACCACTTGCCGGTTAGTCTTTTCCTTGTTCAGTACCGGGGCTTTTTTAAGAGTGAAGCGAGCCAAATTCAATGTCATAAAATAAAACATCATTTTTTGTTGCCATCTTTTAAAATCATTTCCATTGAATTTTTCTGGCTTCTCTCCATGATTTTCCGGTACTGCCGGAGTTATCACTGGCACAACAGGTGTGGGGGTTTAAGTAATAATAGTCTCAGTACTGTTAATTTTTGTTGTCATAATTCTGACGAAATAAAAAATACCCCAATCACAAATTTATATACAAAAAAATTTACACACAAAATAAACAGAATAATATTTTGTAACAAAATTCCAAAGATAAACAGTATATTACTACTATGTTAGCAAAGAAATCATTAAACAGTATATTACTACTATTTAAGAAATTAAACAGTATATTACTACTATTTATTTCCCGAAACAAAATATTTGTCTGTCTATCGCAGAAATATATGAAAATAAAAAATTCTACTTGAAGATTGTTATACCGACATAGGTGTGTGTGTGTGTGTAAATTAAATGTATAAATTAAAATAAACAATAAAATAAAATAATTATATAAATTATTTTCCAAATTAAATGCTTACAGAAAATAATGTCGAGGATTGTGTTGGACACAATCTCCTTAAAGTAGATTTCGCCCTCACTCCGGTGCTTCGAGATGTAATCGGCGTCTACTTCTCAAGATGCAATGACTAACATTTGATTTTATAGCACTATAAAATCAAGTTTGTCTAACCAAACAATGTTGTAACTCTTTCTCTTTCTTTCCCTAAAAATAAATGCAGAAAAAGATACAGGAGCAACAGAGGACGAACAGAAGAAGAAAGGGAAGAAGTCTGAAAATTTTCGGATGCAAAATGAATTGCTAGAGCAGACTTTATATAGGCAGATTGGTAGCTATTCGAACAGGTACCATACAGATAGAAATCTATTTGCACAGATTGAACAGGTTCGGTTTTGAATTTCAACAGGTAGAAAACCTGTTCGGATGAAGGGCTCTGTTTGGGTGAGAAAAAATAAACTGGACAAATTTAATTTGATTTTTGAAACCAAAATTCAAAATTAAATAAATAAAATGCAAATGTTTTTGCCCCAAAAAGATAAATATTAGACCGGACAAGCCCAACCCAATCCTCACACCACGCACCCACGCCCAGCTCGCCCGACTGGCGCGTGGTTTTAATTTTGGGTCCAATGGGTCTAACCCACTTCACCCATAACCTCACCCTTCCACAAACTTGGGTACCCCTTGGGACCCATTCTAAGTATCCCAAGCTAAGGTATATAAACCCATTCAAAACCTCAAGCCTTTCCAATGTGGGACAAGCACATTTCACAAATGTATAGGAAACCCACCAAAAAACTAGTTCCACGAACCCGAAAACGCGCGTTGAATTCTCATTCATCCGGAAATGGTTTTGAGCAACCAAATACATGAATTTATTCATTACGCGGCATTAAACATGAACTCAATTAGAAACGTTAAAAATAACGCTTGGATCCCACCTTAATTAATGCTCAAAGTTAGCAAAAAATAAGGTTATACAAAAGCCATTTTCCAACAGATAATACGACAGAATGGAAAAGCATAAAACAAAGTTAAACATGGTCACTCGACACCTATTAAAAAGATATATAGAATTAGAGTTAGTTTTTGTTAATATTGATTATTTGTGGATGTAATATTAATCTAGATAGCAAATAAAAATATATGAAAATATATTTTATTGTCGTGTTCCCGCCATGTCTCCGCCGTGTCCGTGTCCTTATTTTTTTGAAATCGCAGTGTCCTGTGTCCACATCTGTATTCGTGTCCATGCTTCTTGGCTTATAATTTTTCTTAATATATGTTTGAATTGCCATGAAACAGATTCAACTTATTATTACTTTATCCAGTGACAATGTAATCATTTTTTGTGAAATTAAAATTTTAAAGTAACTTCTCATTACATAGAATAATTTTATCAATTCATATGAAATTAGGTTTATAATTACATAATGTCAACAACTACTAAATTTATAGAAATAGGAAAAAAAAAAATCAAGGATATTAAGTTCAAATTTGAACCTACTAAGTAAAATTCCTGATTGCACCACTGGACGCAAACGGCAACATATAAAACTGTAAAATAGGATAGTTATTTTTTGAAAGGCACAATAACAAATAAAGTAATTACATTTACTTTGATATTAAATAAAGGCTTGAATATGCATATTTATAATCCTATATACATATAACTAGTAACCAAAGAAGAAAACATTCATTAGTTCATACAAATGTAGAAATACATTCGAAGAGCTTGTAAATGAAGTCCCCCCTACAACCATCTCAAGAAGGAACTGAAGTTGCAATTCTAAAGTGAAATCACCACAAAAACTAAAGGTCCTTGTAAGTGAGATATACATATAGATGCTGAAAATTGAAACATTCAAGCATTTTTCAATTCACTTTAAATTCTGCAAACAAACTCAATTTATCCTTGGAATACAAGGTTCTCTAAAGATTATCTTTTGGTTTCGTTGTCTTTGTTTCCCTTTGGAAATATTTCTTCTTTATTTGGGCATAGACCTCTAAAGAAAACCGCAGCCAAGCTGAGTAGAGCAACGACTAATAGACAGTAGGCAGGCAAAGTGAGCTTGTATTTCTATCCACATAATATATCCTTTCCATACAAAACATAAAGTTACTTATAAAATGTACTACCACTCAAAATGTCACTCACAAGTTCCCTCCTGGGCTATTACATTAGTTATGTTGTAAATCCTATATGCCATGATCAAAAGTGTGAGGCCATTGTACTCTCACAATCCGATGCAATGCCTAGACTAATACAACTTAAACACCAAAATTTTATGAACTTTAAAAACAAACGCTAAGATACTTGGAACTATTTTTTGTGGCATGCTTAATCGCTTAAGCATTCAGTCACCCTCAAGCACTTGCTTAGACAAAATTTTGACAACACAAGAATTAATATAGGTTAATTTGACAGCACAAGGATTAAAGTTCAACAACTCAGTCATCCCCGTCCTCAACCTTAAGATACTATTCATGAATTAGGGCTAAAACTACATACATATTTTCCTCCCCAGACCTTGCTTTAGCAGCAGTCTCATGCACCAAGATTTAGCAATAGTCTCATGCACTAAGATGCCCTTTTCTTTTTTAAATTATACTATACAGAATAAACCAATCTGACTTGAACCCAGACCATCCAGGGCAAATAGTTTGGAACCCATGCCTCACTACATCAAATAATTGAAAGAAACAAAAACTTTAAAATTTTATTTCCTTTTAATTATTTTTCTTTACAACAATCCATAAATCAATTTAACTTCTTAACAAACTAAATGAATTCCAATTGTGTAGCAACTATACCAACATTCAAAAAATGATCTAATTACACTACGTTATGAAACCTATTTATGCTAAATAGTTAAGTTAGAGCTATTCCACTGGGCATTGCCAAAATGGCCAATGCCGAAACTATAATTTGGATGCTATAGTGCCAAAATGCCAAATTTTGCAATATTGGACCACTGGTGCAAATGACAAGCAAAATCATTTTTTGCTAGCCACTTTTATTACCATTGATCACATGGATTCCCTCACTCATTGATCCCCTCTCTATCATTGATCTCATCCATTGATCCCGTCATCACATCCCAAAAAATTTCACCCAACCCCTCTCACCATTTCTAACTCTTTCACAATGACACACACACTTCCTCTGTCTCACAGGATTGGTGACACTCTATTATACCTTTCTTACTTCCAATTATCTGTTTTTACGGTCATTTTGGTTTGTATAGTTCTATATAGGTTTTATAGCCTTTTGTTGGGCTGTTCCTCCTCTTTTGGGGTGTATAAAATAGTATACTTCTCTTTGTTGCCTCATATAGTGTGTCCATGCTTTGGTGTCTGTCCAAGGCCCCCTTTCATGTTAAGTTGCTCTAGTACTGTAGCTTCTATTTTTTCTAGTGTAACCTACCTTGAGGGTAGTGCTTTGGAAGCTTTCTTTCTTCTTGTTGGCTGTCTTCTGATGTTAGAAGCAAGATTGGCTTCTTTGATCGTTCCCTAGAATGTTGAGTTGTTCAAGGCCCCCATGTGTCTTCATATGTGGCCCTTGAACACTTTTGTGGTGCCCTGGGGTTTTTAGGTTTGGTAGTTTGTTAGCTTGTTTATTTTGTTTTCTTAGCTTCTCAAGCTCCTCTGTTTAGTTGGTTAGGGCTTGGGGTATTTCCCTTGTAAATCTATAAGTTCATTTGTTTTATTTTATGACTTAGGGTTGGTTTGGGAATAGGTTGTTTTAGTAACTTTTTAGCTAAAATATGAGGTGAAAAAAATTAGTATGTTTAGAATGATTTTTGACTTTTATGAGAAAAAGTGCAAAAAGTAGAACGAAAAATGAATTTTCAACTTTTTGTATAGTTTTTAGCTTTTTAACTTTTTAGTGACTTTTTGACTTTTTTAGTTGGTTGCCAAACCAACCCTTATTCACACACAAAAAATAAATAAATAATATCTAGTGTCTCACAATTTGCATCTCTCTCTCTCTCTCTCTCTCTCTCTCTCTCTCTCTCTCTCACGATCTGTCTTTGCATTTCAACAATCAATCTCCCACTTACATCTTTGTCTCCATCGCCAACAACCAATCTCCATTTCTCCCACAATATCAAATCAAATGCAAAGATGCATATAGTTCTAATCTATAAAGGCATTACATAGAGGACACAACTTTCATCATAATCTTAACAGGACCTTCATCACAAACACACACCCATTCACACAAGTAGGTCAATTTGAATTTTGTGATCTTTTCTATTTCTTGATCAAGAGAAATGCTAATGTTAAAATGTTGTGTTCAATTTTAGAAGAATGTGTTAATTTTTGTGTAGTTTTTGTTGTGAAATTTGTTGAAATTTTGGGTTATTGATTTCTAGTTGTGAAATTTGTTGTAATAGTTTCTTTTTTGTTTTTTTTTTCCCCCCCAAAGAAAGGTGGGGTGGAAGACTTGGAATACAGCTAAGAAGTTGAATTGGCAAATTTGGCAATTGCTTTGGCACAAGGTTAAACATTGTAGACATTTTTGTAATTTGAAGAGCTCTTAACTTCAACTCTTTGCCAAATTTTAGCTATAGCAACTACTATGGTAGACTAATGGAGTGCTTCTTGAGCGAAGAGAAGGAATGGTTGATGATAAAATAAGAAGACAAAGCTATTATATTTGGTAGCAGGAGGGCTTTCTATGAAGTGACGTCTCACATTGCCTAGGTACCAAATTAATGTGCAATATATAAGCATGAGGCGTACCATCACCCCAATAGCAATAGCTACCTTTTGGGGTAGCATTTTACCCAAGAACGTGTAACATGGCATCAAAAGCCACAAAACCCAGAGATGGGTAGGGTGCATGTCCTTGCATTTTACCCAAGAACATGTAACATGACCTTGCCTCAGCTAGCTTTTGGGTTTGAGTCCCATGACCATGCAAAACTCTCTGCATCTCTTACATAGAAAAACAAATATAAAAACTCTCCTTTCCACTACATGCCACGGGGTTGAATTTAGTAAAATATATTCATAACAAATAATAGCATTGTAAAATACATAATCTTGTATGCAATGTATTGGAATGTGCATTGTGCATTCTCGTGTCCATATCCAATACTACAAAAAAAGAAAATTTGTTCTGATGATCCAGTGATCATGATTTAATGAATTTTTGCTGATGAAAAAAAAAAAAGGTGTTTAATGAAAATTTATTTCATAATAAAAAATTTCAAAAGCTAACCGGTAAATTAACTTGGATCGTACATGTTTCACATTTATGATTAATTAATTACAACCAGATGCAATATGTCAATTCAAAAGAGATAAAAGAAACCAGAGATACGCAATAAATTCAGATACATCAACAAATCAAATATCAAACCAGATATCAACCAAAAAAATAAGAGGCTAACCTCTATAATTGTACATTAATTGCTGCATTGGGTTGAAATTTTTGAAGGGCCTGTCACAGAAACAGCCCAGCCCTCGAAGCAGAAGTGGGGTTAGGCAAACAATCATATTTAACTGCTTTTTTCCATTTTGAGAATCAACCACCATAATATTATATTTACACGTATTAATAATTTAATCCCAAAAACTTGAAAAAAATAAAATAAGTTGAACAACACATAAACCAATCACAGAATCAAACAAATAATGTATATGCCCATAAGATTGGCAATAAGATTTTTTATACATGAATCCCATCAATAAATTTTGTCCTGTTTTGTGATCGATTACTGTATTTGTAACAGAACTACAAAATATGTGATTTTAAGTATCTAACATGTCAGTGTACAGTGGAATGGTGAAAAATGGAGCATAAGGCACACCTGGTTCTTGTAAAGATTCTCATTGAAGATGTCTTCAAGAGACCATGAAAACATCAAATCAGTGAAGCTTGAGTAGTAAGGAACCCCTCTCATCATCAATTTCTCACTCTTTTCTATCTCTTTTCTTCCACTTGGTAACGTAATGCTTATCTGAAACAACAAAAAATCAAAACCCCGTTTCACTTTAAACCCTTCTATAAAACCTCACAACAATGTGAGAGAGAGAGAGAGAGATGTACCAAACCCCCATTTCACTTTAAACCCGTGTATAAAACCTCAAAACAATGTCAATGAGATATAAAGGCTATTAACATATGAGAAAGAAATGGGTTTTCTTAGTTATGAAGGAAGGAGGGGAAAAAGAAAGGAAAAGAACCTAGGAATCTCTCAGTACAAGCACTTATGAAGGAAGGAAGTGAAAAGGAAAAGGAAAAGAACCTAGGAATCTCTCAGTGCAAGCACTTGTCTGCTAAAATCTTTCTCTATATTTATAAGATGATCAGTATACTATATATATAAATAAAGTTTATATATATAAATAAAGTTTCCAAAATCCAATGATAAGTGAGAAAGCATAAGAAAAGGGAACAAAGCAGAGTTCTTTTTAGACCCAATGAAAAAGAATTATATTCTCCCATTGACAAAGAAAGTCTTCTCATCTTCTTTTCCCACTACACTACTCGCCAGAACAGAGGACTACTTCCTTCCTTCACAAGGGGGTCAGGGCCAATAACGGTTACAGACATGGTGAAAAAATAGCAAAATAATTAGAATTTTAATCAATTTTTTCATATGTTTTTATAAATATTTTTTTTTTTTTATAGATTAATAACTATAACAATTTAAATTTCACATAATTTTGAATATAATTTTTTAAGATAAATTACATTAAATTATAAATCATTTGCATTTTGCCTCTTGAACTTTAAAACTCAGCAGTTAACCACCTTAAAAGTAACAATGACCTCAAAGTATTATTTTGTTATCGTTATCCTCTTTTTGTTAAGATTCTGTTATGAATTTACACAAAATCAAACCATGTATAAAGCACATGACATATTTATTGAAGTTTTAGGACAATAATGTCATTATCTGATCATTCCATTTGCATTTTGCCACTAAGCTAAGAGAGACAAAGTGTAAATGAGATCCCCAGATAAGAGTATTATTATCTTATAAAAATTAATAAGGGGTATTATTGTTTTAAAAAATAGTAAGTGTTATATATTTTATACATGATCTGATTCCATTTAAATTCTTAATAAAATCTTAATCCAAATTGTTACTTGTAACAAGTTAATAGTTGAAGGCGATATCTGTTGAGTTTTGAAATTTAATAGAATAATAAAGTGCAAATGTTTTATAATTTAAGAAGATTTACCCTAATTTACTCAATTTTTTAAATAAATTATTTCCACGACTGTTTTTACTTTTGCAAATTACACTCTCTCTTCCTTTTCAAAAAATGGGAACATTGTCCCTTTTCTTGTGCTTTGGTGCTAAGCTTCCCTTTGAAGGCTCTTATTCATTGTCGTGTGAAGTTCATCATAGGTTTGATTTTGATGATACAAAAATTTATTTTATTAGAGTTTGTGTCCATATTATTTATAAAAAAAAAAAAAAAATTAAATCTATATGATATTCATAATTTCTTTATTTTATTAAGTTTGTCTCTAAAAAAAATAATGGTCAATATGTTTTTAAAAATAGATCATCCATTTTTTTAGTACAAATGCAATGAAATGAATGTGTTATAAATATCAGATCAATTTAATTTTTTTATAGATTATATATACGCATCAGACAAAATTAACAGTTCAAATTATCAAAATGAAACCCGTGAGAGACCTAGCCAACACCCTACAATCTAAATGATGAACTGGAGAGAAACATACTGTGTCTTGTGAATAGTACACAGTAATACATAAATGGAAATAGGAAAAAAAAAAAATCATATATAATATACCTACCTATCTATCTATCTATCTATATTCAAGCCTTCTCCTCAGGTCATCTGGCATATTTTTCTATCCTTAAAAAATAAATAAATAAATAAACAAAACAAGGTTTGAATCCAAAACCTTCAATTTCATTAAGGAAACTCTTATCACTTATGTAACCTACAAATTATAACATTAATTTTTATTTATTTATTTTTATTCTTACGTATTGGAATTGCTAGTATAAGTAAAGTAGAGCCTTACATTAGAATGTTCTAAAAGGCTTTCGTGTGTGAATCTAAATGGTTGACGTGTGTCATTAAGGTTTTGTTTGGCATGTGCTAAAATAGAACATGATATTTTAGCATATTATCCTACTAGTGTAACTCGTGCGATGCATGAGTGTATATGATTTAAAATGAATAACTTAAAAATAGGATGGCAAAACATATGATGTGTTATGATTTTAGGTTTAATATCATCCGCACTGATTGTCTTTTATTATTTCTTTACAATGAGATTTTAATAACCAAAAACATAAAAAGTAATTCAATGAAACAAACAAATAAAGCAAAAACAATTACAGTGAAACATCAATAAGTATCATATAATTGATAACTACGTTTTGCTATGATAAAAATAATATTCTACTGCCAACACACAAACAAAACAAAATAAAAGACTCAATTATTTAAATTTTTTTTATTAAAAAAATTAATTATCAAATGTAAAATAGAAAATTAAATATTACATAAAAACATATAAAATCACCAAAATATCCTCGAAAGACAAAATTTTAAGCAAAATAATATAGTGGATATTCAATGGCCTAATTAAATTACTCTCAAATTCTCAAAAATGGAAAGAATTTTTTGGGTTGGTGGGAAATTCATTATGAGAATGATACACACAAATAACTTTCTTACACTTTTTTTGTGTGTGGCAATTTTGGTACATAATATTTGATAGGCATAGCCCAAATAAGTGGCCCAATGGGCTGTCCAAACAATTCCTAACCCAACTTAGGCCCAGGGGCCAGACAAGAAGAAGAGACAAGCAACCTCCTTCTGTGAAGTCCACGGCATGACAACACTACCATAGACTTACGACTGATAGGACAGGTCGACTGACAGGGCACGGTAAGCGAAGAGGCCAGAAAGGTGTGGAAGAAATCAATATATACAAGTAATCACTCTCTCTCTAACTACCTTCTACTTCCTCTCTAAGCTAAAGGCTTCCATTTTTCGACTAGAGACTCATCTAACTTAAACATCGGAGGGTCCTCAAGAAGGAACCCCACTTCCGGGGTCCTTCTCGATGGGCTTGGTGCAGGTACAACTGGGAAGACGAGGTTCAATCATCCTGTGGAGCATCCGGACCCTGTCCGACCCATTTCTCATCCGACAAAACTACATAGATCAGTTGGCGCCGTCTGTGGGAAACTCTTCCGATTGGCAGTTGTGCTTATTGTCACCGAAAATAGTTTCCTTTTCACCCACCTTCAGTGTCGGAATGAATGGTTACCACATGATTCATGGCTTCCCAGCGGCGGCGGCGGCGACGTTTTCCCCGCCTATACCTCTCTCGCCGGCACCATGATTCTAGACCGATCCATGGTCGACGATCTCATTTCTAGCCCAGTCCAATCGTACCTCAACTTGGCTCTCGATGCCTTTTCACGCCGCTCTCGGCTCACCTCACCATTGTCGTTGGTGAGCACTGCGGAGGTCTACCTACGTACCAAAATCAACCCCCGCACCAAGCAATTCAAAGTCGTCAAGACTTCAAAAAAAAAAACAACAAACAAACAAGCAAAAAGTTCAAGAACAAAGCTCTGGACAAGTATTTCCCATTTGATCCATATCAAAGGCCCAGATTGCTCCACGTGAAGACACGGGCTTCACTCCCCAAGCCACTAACTCTCTCTCTTTTCCCTACGTCTGTGTCATGTCACATCATCACGTGCATCCCTGCACCTTGAGCCCCGTGCACCACCAACCAACCCAGCTCGGCAACATAGGTCGGTCGGCAACATAGCTCGGTCAGCAACATACGTCGGTCGGCAAACTAACTCGGTCGGCAGTCGGCAACATAGATCGGTTGGCATCATTGGTCGGTCGACAACTCGGTCGGCGGTCGGCAACATAGCTCGGTCGGCAACATAGATCGGTTGGCATCATTGGTCGGTCAACAACTCGGTCGGCAACATAGCTCGGTCAGCAACATACGTCGGTCGGTCGACAACTCGGTCGGCGGTCAGCAACATTACTCGGTCGGCGGTCGGCGGTCGGCAACATAGCTCGGTCGGCAACTTAGATCGGTTGGCATCATTGGTCGGTCGACAATTCGGTCGTTAACATAGCTCGGTCAGCAACATACGTCGGTCGGACAAACTAGTTCGGTCGACGGTCGACAACATAGGTCGGTCGGCAACATAGGTCGGTCAGCAAACTAGTTCGGTCGGCAACATAGGTCGGTCGGCAAACTAGATCGGTTGGCATCATTGGTCGGTCGACAACTCGATCGGCAACATAGGTCGGTCAGCAAACTAGTTCGGTCGGCAACATAACTCGGTCGACAACTTCAGCAACAATTAGACGGAGCCCCAGCGCCTCCGCCATAAACGAATGGTCTACTTCTCCCTCCTCAAGGACATCATGAGTAAGATATTCAAACTTCTTTTATCTATGTTGCACATTTCATAACATTTCAGATCAAAAAGCCTTAGCCAGACTGAGCATGAAGACCTCAGCCAGACTGAGCACTACTGAAAGCCTCAGCCAGACTGAGCATGAAGACCTCGGCCAGACCGAGTTACATAAAGCCTCGGCCAGACCGAGTTACATAAATCCTCAGCCAGACTGAGCATTACTTAAAGCCTCAGCCAGACTGAGCACGAAGACCTCGGCCAGGCCGAGTAATTTAAAGCCGTGAGGGGCATGGTATCAGATCCTACCCACGAAGACCTCGGCCAAACCGAGTTACATAAAGCCTCAGCCAGACTGAGCACGAAGACCTCGGCCAGACCGAGTTACATAAAGCCTCAGCCAGACTGAGCACCAAGGGGGAGTCCTGACCAAATTACTTAAAGTCTCAGCCAGACTGAGCACCAAGGGGGAGTCCTGACCAAATTACTTAAAGCCTCAGCCATAAAGAGCATTACTGAAAGCCTCAGCCAGACTGAGCATGAAGACCTCGGCCAGACCGAGTTACATAAAGCCTCAGCCAGACTGAGCATTACTTAAAGCCTCAGCCAGACTGAGCACGAAGACCTCGGCTAGACCGAGTAATTTAAAGCCGTGAGGGGCATGGTATCAGATCCTACCCACGAAGACCTCGGCCAGACCGAGTTACATAAAGTCTCAGCCAGACTGAGCACCAAAGGGGAGTCCTGACCGAATTACTTAAAGCCTCAGCCATACTGAGCACTACTGAAAGCCTCAGCTAGACTGAGTATGAAGACCTCGGCCAGACTAAGCATTACTTAAAGCCTCAGCCAGACTGAGCATGAAGATCTCGGCCAGACCGAGTTACATAAAGCCTCAGCCAGACTAAGCACCAAGGGGGAGTCCTGACCAAATTACTTAAAGCCTCAGCCATACTGAGCATGAAGACCTCGGCCAGACCGAGTTTACAAAAGCCTCAGCCAGACTGAGCATGAAGACCTTGGCCAAACCGAGTTTACAAAGTCTCAGCCAGACTGAGCATGGAGAAGACTCCAAACCACACAGATAACCACTCCTCTAACATGAGCACAAGCAACAATGAAGGAGTTCAATATCATGACTTGGGACCAAGCTCTAAATATACGTCAGTCTGCTGTCTGCCCTAGATCATTTCTAAGACCCCCACGTGGGAGACCAATCGACCGATCTCAATGGGCGACTGACAACCATATAGAAGACCTCCATGAGGAAATCCACTATATGGGAGGACAGCCACCATGCGAAAAACCACCATATGGGAGACCTCCATGCGAAAGGCCTCCATGTGGAAAACCACTATGCGGAAGACAAACATTTGGGAGGCCACCAGCTGCTCCACGGCTTGAATGCCATCAACATCAAACGGAGACTAAGCACACTGTAAGTGGGCATATATTGCTTTCATGGCTGAAATATTGGCAAAAGCCTCCATCACCACTCTGTTCTGGAGCTTCTCATCGTCATTGTCAGCATACTGAGACCCATCATTACTCATGTTATTATCATATTTGACTGATGAAGTACCTTCTCCGACCAAAATATTAAACTCTGAAGAAGGTCCACCGACATGGCCTACAAAAAGCCAGCACCGTTCACACGGACTCACGAGCACCATCACATTAGATCGAGTAATGGCTCGACGGTGTGTCCAAGCACGCTCACGCAACAACCAAGCCCTCCAAGGCACTACAAGAAGGGCCCCAGCCGAGCCTCCTAACCTAAACAATCCATCTCCATACTTCACGAAGAAACGCTGACAGCGTTAACCACTTGATTGAGCAAAACCAAGCCATGTTCCAATGAGAACTACCAGTTTCTACCCCTCTGCCTCTATAAATCGTCCGTCAAAATTAGGATCAAGTCCAAAACAGCCGTCCTCAGCAACAATAGGGACCGCTTCTTCCACCACTCGCTCTGCGAACAATAGCCGACCATCTAAAATCCATCGGCCTACTGCCAAAGAGCACTGGCTGACCACCAAAGTACTCCGCCAACCTCCAAAACTGCTTGGCCGACCTCCAAGGCTTCCAATAGTCATCGGCCGACCTCCAAAAATTAGCCAACCTCCAAGACTTCCAACAGTCATAGTCTGACCCCCCGATCATCAGTCGACCTCCAAAACCATTAGCTGACCGTCCAACGCGCTCTGCAAACCGAGTGAGACCCTGCGGGCTAAACAAACTCAACAAGACTGGGTCTAATTCTACAAGTAAGGTATTCAACTTCTTCTACATCGGCTGACCGTCTGAAGCCTCAGTTAAACTGAGCCCAAAGACCTTAGCTAGACTGAGTGTATAAAAGACTCCCAGACCGAGCACCCACAGAGCCTCAGTCAGACTGAGCACTACTTAAAGATCTCGGCCAGACCGAGCACCAAAAAACCTCAGTCAAACTGAGTACAAACTTACGGTACGAGCTAATCCATCAGTCGACTGCCCAGGTCCTCAGCCGACCTTCCAAAGGCCTCAGCCTCGGTTGCATTGCTCTACACAAGGGCTAGCACTTTACATTCCTCACAATTTCGCACATGCCGACTTCTCTCGGCGCACGCAGTCTGCGCCGCTTTGCGCCGGCCCAAAATCTCCAACTTTACTCCCTTTAACTCTCACTGCGCCTTGCCCAGTTAGTTTTTGAGCGGTCCTACCTCTATCGCAGCACCCACTCATTTGCTCAATAAATTTGGCCACCGTCGCCCTACCTCCTTCCGTGACTTGGGGGACTACTTTACTCTTTCTTATTCCCTTTGTTGGACTAAAGCTGCACTCGGGAATAGGGGACTACTGATAGGCATAGCCCAAATAAGTGGCCCAATGGGCTGTCCAAACAATTCCTAACCCAACTTAGGCCTAGGGGCCAGACAAGAAGAAGAGACAAGTAACCTCCTTCTGTGAAGTCCACGGCATGACAACACTACCATAGACTTACGACTGATAGGACAGGTCGACTGACAGGGCACGGTAAGCGAAGAGGCCAGAAAGGTATGGAAGAAATCAATATATACAAGTAATCACTCTCTCTCTAACTACCTTCTACTTCCTCTCTAAGCTAAAGGCTTCCATTTTTCGACTAGAGACTCATCTAACTTAAACATCAGAGGGTCCTCAAGAAGGAACCCCACCTCCGGGGTCCTTCTCGACGGGCTTGGTGTAGGTACAACTGGGAAGACGAGGTTCAATCATCCTGTGGAGCATCCGGACCCTGTCCGACCCATTTCTCATCCGACAAAACTACATAGATCAATATTCAACATTGATGCAATAAAAATAAATTCAAAAACTCTTTAGCCATCAAGTTTGGTATTATATTTATGATGTCACCTACAAAAAAAATAAAATTTAGAAAAAATTTATAAATGTGTAGAACATTTCAGCCGTACCTATAATATTTTTATTTATTTTTTTAGTTTGACACTCATCAGCTTGGTTAGCAATACCTAAGGTTGCAAACGAATCGAGTCGAGCCGAGCTTTGCTGAACTCGAGCTCGACTCGTTTACTTATCGAGCTCGTTTGTTAAGCTCGAGCTCGCCTCGATAAGAAACTAGGCTCAAGCTCGGCTTGAGAATTTTTTTTTTATATTATTTAATATATAAATAATGTATTTATTATATAATTTAGATAAAGACAAACGAGCCAAGCTTGTGCGACGTCAAGCTCGGCTCGTTTACTAAACGAGCCTAATATTCAAACTCGAGTTCGGCTCGTTTAGTAAACGAGTCGAGCCGAGATTGTTCATGAACAACTCGATTCAATTACAGCCATAGCAATACCTATCTTCTAGCTTGGTTAGCAATACCCATCTTTTAGCTTGGTTGTGCATGCTTTCGGTCATGCATCTTTGATTCTGGCTTGATGTTATTGATGAAAGTGTTTGGTGAGTCATGCCTTGATTGTTATACATGGTCATGGAATATATATTTCTTTTTTTATTTACTTTGCACGTAGATTAACGGGCTGTTTGGGGTGTTCTAAATAAGTGTGCTTTTTAATTTTTTGGACTAAAAAGTTGAGGAAAAAAAGATGGTTGTTTGAGATAACTTTTTAACTTTTTACGAAAAAATATGTATTAAAAAATTATATAAATTAGTGTATAGAAGAAGATTGGATGGAATAGGCTGTACAATAGGCTGAATTGAGGGACAGCGTCAGAAGTGTAGAGGCTGGGAAATGATTCTCTGCTTTTTGGGCATTAAATTGAAGGTGTTGTTCAGCCCATGGGGGCCCACCACGGGTCCCGTTTTGCTAATCAAAACCGTTCAATGTGTAGAACTCGTCGAGTACTATATTCTTGTAAAAAATCACGTTGATCGGATATCGATAGTTATCTGATCGGATTAGTTTGTTTTCAACCATTAACTATAACACCATCTATTTTATAAATTTTAACTGATTTGATCATATAGTTACCGATATTTGATCAATGTGATTTTTTACAGGCATATAGTACTCGGCGAGTTTTACACATTGATCAGTTCAGATTATTAAAAAGGGACCCATGATGGCCCCCCATGGGCCGAATAGCTCTGTGCTATTTGTACACCTAAATAAGTGCAATTTTTCCCAAATGTCTGCTCCGTTGCTGTGCCGTCAGAGTTGTTTGAAAAGGAAGATTGTGTAAAATTAATTTTTTAATATTTTTTTTGGGTGAATAGTAATAACTTTTTAACTTTTTGAGTAATTTTTTGACTTTTTTGTAAGTACCCAAAACAGGCCTAATTGAGCAACTTGATGGTGGGCCGAGCAATTGGCTCACTTTATTTATTCCCATTCTTTATTCTTATTCAAAAATACATTGGCTCACTTTATTTGCTCGGTCCCATTCCTAAAAAGATAAATTGGTATTGATCCTATTATTTGGTCAGCCAAGTCTTCATCTTGTTAGAACCCACTTGCACAGCCATTAGCTTGGCTCAACCCCCGCAAGTGAGCTCGGCTTAATTTGCAAAGATCAAATCACACTGCCTATAACCACGTTTGTAAGACAAAGTTTATCGAAAAACGCTGTGAAGGACGAATAATGTTATATGTATTAATTAATATATAAAGATGGGTCTTTGGATTTCAGGTTGGGATGTACTTTGTTGGGCAGTATTACCAGGTACTTCAGTAGCAACCAGATTTTGTTCACCAGTTTTACAGTGAGGCCAGCACTATGCTTTGTATTGATGGGAACTCAAGAGAGACAGCCACGACAATGCTGGTATTGTCTTTGTAGATTCTCTCTGTATGTTTGTGAGTGTGTGTATGTACTTGAATTTATGTATTTGAATTATAATTGAGGGTAGATTTCCAACAATCAAATAATGAGAACTACACTTTTGAAGCAGGGAATGTGTTTTTGTTGTCTGTCATGCAATTCTGGTATCAAATTTACTGATGTTTTGCTGAATTATACACAAATTTGTGGAAATGTCCAACAATCAAATGATAAGAAATTCACTTTTTTATTTTTTATTTTTTTATAACAATTATATTGAATTTTATTCACAACAGGTATAGAATAAGGTAATTCAGTGATTTTAAATGAATAAAAAACCATGGCCACAACACACAACAAAAATCCACCAACCGATGATAGAATACAGGACACAGCCGAGAAAACTTACAACTGTATACCTGGGTTTACCTACAACTCTAATAGACTCAGTCAACCTTTTTGATCTTCTGGACACTACGAAGCAGCAGCCTCGATCTCTATTCTCGAACGGATCCAATTACCCAATCAACCTTGGGTGTAGAACACAACAATGCAAAGGTATGTAAGGTTTTTAGAAAACTATCTCAAGAAAATTCTCTCACAATGATCAAAATATTTGCTCATAATTTTTCTAGAGTTTACAGAATTTTGTCTGTGAAAAAACAATGGTTGGGATATAGAAAACCGAGTTATAGAGGTGTTTATGTAGAAACTCAGCTTCCAAAACCAATTTAGGACGGATTTGTGAAAACTGGGGTGGCGATCGATCACAATTAATAAGGGATTAATCGCTTTCAAAGTGAGGGATCGATTTCACATCAATCACTGTTGATCGCATGCTTCTGTTGAAACAGGGCTTATTTGGGGATTGATGCTTCCGTTGAAAAATTTTCATTTGTGCATTACACTTGATATAGCAGTATATATACAGATATTTTCCTTCCTTCTGTCAATTTTGGATGATTGGTGTTGTTTCTTCCTCCATGTGTGTGATTCAATTGTCTGAATGCTGTAGATGGCTAATCTACCTCATTCTTCTCACTTACAGTGTGTTAGAATTTTCTTCACGGCTTTAGTCTTACTAATTTAATTTGTTTGGTTATCACTCTGTTGTGAAGTAATTTAGGAATCCAATTGTTCCCTTGATCCTCTCTCTCTCTCTCTCTCTCAGGATTGGTCTCCCATTATTAATTTTATTGAAAAGGCCATCACACGCTTGTGGACTGAAAAATTTTCTTAAGGTAAACTGCTAAATTTGTGAATAATCTTTTTGCCGTCTGTTAACATTATTTTTGTCGATTCATTTCTTGAACTTGTCTTGACTTTTGATATGTTTCAAGGAAATTCTTCCAGTCGTGGTACTGTTATGTCAGGAGAAGACAATACCTGGAGGGAAGGTGATGATGTTTCATCATCAGAAAAAGGTAGGATCTATATTTTATTATTAAATGTCTTGCTTTTGATTATTCTTTATATAGAGTTTGAATACCCTGATCTAGTTGTTTCAATAGTTACATTCCTCAAAACTATTTGGAGAAGAGAGAACACATTTACAGAGTGACAGAATTTCATGAATGATGTTTATAATATAGCTTGCTTGTGAACTGGAAAAAAATCCGTTTGGGTAAATTATATTGTTGGTCCCTCAAGGTCCAGTGAAGTTTTCACGTTGGTCCCTGTAGCTTCAATTTCATCAATTTAAACCTCACACTTTCAATTACATTTCAATATGGTTCCTCTGTCCATTGTGGTTAGCATTTTGGATGGAAAAAGGCAACATGTAGAAATTTTAGCAGTTCCTGCACAAAAAGTATTTAAATTGTGCCCACCCAAAATAAGTATGATAAATAGTGCATTTTTATATATAGAGGTTTTTTGATTTGATCTCAAAATGACTTATGTGCTTCAAAATTTATTGAATTTAACCTCTTTTCAGGAACCTTAACTGGTTTTTATTATCTGATTTTCCTCATCTTTGGATTTCTGTGAGAGAGAGAGGGAGGATGTGGGTAGTTCTTCGACTGAGTTGCCTCTTGTTGTTGCAGAGTTGTAATTGAAAATAATACTTGCAAGGATGCAATTGTTATCCAGGTATGACCTATGCCTTCGCTCTCCGATGATATGGTTAGCAAGGTTTCTAAAAATTGAGGTTGAAAATTATCTGGTTCTGCTTTGGTTGGTCTATTTGCTTTGCTACTTTCCCATCTGATTTGAACCTTGTTATTAGGAAGGTATATATCTCATCTGATGGTGGTTGGCTCATGGATAGTATGGTTTCTTCTTTAACTGTCACAAGCAAATTCGAAAAAAGATTTATGCGCTTCACCCCTTTTGTTTCTTATATTGTTTCTTCTTCAAAATTTGATGTTTTAGTGTTTAATGTGGTTGACCAAGATGGGAATAAAATTAGAGATGAAGGGGTCATCAGTTACATCCAGAAGGTGTCTACAGTTTTGTAATTCTATTACAATTAAGCACCTCAATTTAGATAGCATAAATAAAGTAATTCGCTTTGCAAACTAGAGAGGTTAAAGATTGTCTATTAGGTGCTTCTGTGCAGTTGAATATGACCAACACAGCCATGTCACTTCCTTTAATAAGTGATGAAGAAAAGAATGAAACAGAGCAACCTAGAGGGAGTTTGCTCCATTATTTGATGATTGATTTTTTCAAGCACTTCTGAAATCTTTTAAGCTTTTTGGTAAATTCACCTTGTTGAAGTGCAACTGTCATGCTGCTATATTTCCTGTTAAATTTGGCAAGTCAATTAATTTTAATTAATTACTATATCAAAATTAATTTTAATAATGCTTGAACTTCACGTGACAGAACTTTTTATTACAATATTTTTAATTTGTTTTTTTTATTCAGAGTTTGAACTCTTGGACAGTGTGTTAGAAAGGTGTAGCCCAGACTTAAATATCCATATAATTGGATTCTTCACAAAAAGGGCACTAGGTTTTGTTTGGATGTGCCCCTGAAAATGCATTATCTGATCTTCTGGATGCAATAAAGTTTAAACCCCTTAGCTTACTACCTTGAATTTGTTGTCCTCTGGATGTCTTTTACTATCCCAATTTGCCCTTTTCTACAATCACATGGCACCCTACTTATTTTGCATATTTATTATTATAATAATTATTATTTTTAATCTTTTTTAGATTACATCATCATCAGTTTTCAGGTATAGACAATCTATGAGGAAATTTTTTTTCCAGCTAGTTCATTGTTTCTCTCTGATTTCATTAGCCCTAACAGTGTTTTTTTTTGGGGATATATTTCATGTCCAATTTAGTTGATGATGGTTGATTGTTTCAGGCATCTAGAAGTTTGACAACAACAAGCACGTGGATTGAAGAGTACATACATTTTGTGTAGTAAAAATCTCATGAAATGTGTAATTAATTTGGTTCATAGACGAGTTGAGTACTTTTATGTACTTTTTTTCAACTCTGTATAAGGTTTTATGATATGTTGATTACAATATATTAGATGTATAAAAATTCTACTTAGTTTGATGCTTAGTTGGCGCATGGATATGTGAATTTTTCCTATTTGTGCTCGTAGTTAAATTTTCATGCTGCCTTCTTTAATTAAATTCTTTGATTGGTAATATATTTTAGAATCAGCAGAGGAGGGGAAAAAAAAAAAAAGTGATGTTTTTTGAAAAATGCCACTAAATGATGTCATCATGACGTCACATGTAGTTTGTGATGGAAATTGAAGTAAACGTTAAAGATTTTGCAACGTTTTCTAAAGCGCCGTCTAATATATTTAGCGGCGTTTTTCAAACGTTATAAGGTTATTATGGCGGCCGTATTAGCGATGAAAATATTAAACGTAGCTTTAACTTTTAGCGGCGTTTTTCATGCTTTTAATGGCGTTTTTAAAATGCCGCTAAAACTTAAATTTCTTGTAGTGTCATCACCTTGTTCAGCCCACCCAACTTGGTTCAATTTCATAGTGAAATCGCATCTTAAACATGCGATTTCTTATTGACATGACCAACATTTACACACTAGTAAGTCAAGCTAACATGAAATCGCATCTGATACGATTTCACCATGAAATCGCATTTTGAACATACAATTTCATGATAAAGTTTCATTTTGAACTTGTATTTTTAAAAAAGTTAGTTTGATAAATAGTTTAAAAAGTGAGTTATTTTGATAAATAATTTATTTTTTAGAATATTTAAAAAAAAAACTCCTTTTGATTTGATATAAATTTAATGAAAAAATTGAAACTTGTTTAGTTATTTTTTTTATTAAATTTGAATTTAATTAAAAAATTAATAAAGAATTGATAAGCTACTGAAACCTACAAATGCCACAAGTACCACGCACATTACGCAATAAAAAATGGGAACATTGTCCCTTTTCTTGTGCTTTGGTGCCAAGCTTCCCTTTGAAGGCTCTAATTCATTGTCTTGTGGGGTTGGCCTCCCCTTTGTTCTGAACCCAAGGATGCTATCAGCTAACGTAAAGTTCATTATTGGTTTGATTTTGATGATTTAAAATTTTATTTTATTAAATCTTGTGTGTATATTATTTATATATAAAAAAAATTAAATCAATTCGATATTCATAATTCCTTTATTTTATTAAATTTATCTTTAAAAAAAGTAACGGTCAATATATTTTTAAAAATAGATCATCTATTTTTTTGGTACAAATGCAATAAAATGAATATGTTATAAATATCGAATCAATTTGATTTTTTTTTTTTTTATAGATTATATATACGCACCCGACAAAATTAACAATTTGAATTATCAAAATAGAACTCGTGGGAGACCCAGCCAATACTCTCCAATCCAAATGATGGATTGCAGAGAGACACGCCCCGTCTTGTGGATAGTACATAGTAATACATAAATGGAAATAGGAAAAAATTATAACAATTCTGGTTTAGACCCGACCCATCTTGCATTCTGGACTTAGGTTTCATGATTCTGTATTGTTGTTCTTGTCTTACCTTCCTTATATTTTCTTGAGTTTGGCTATTGGTTGCGTTTGGAACAGATTGGTTACTTGGTTTTCAAACTCTTGTTGTCTAGAATTTAACTCCTCCGCTTGAGTGTCACTTCTTGTGCTTGAGCGGGCTTTGTGAACTCTCAGTACTTTTGCAAGTTTGCAAAACTACTGGGAGGGCGTATTCTACGCTCGAGCAGTACTTTTTGTGCTCGAGCGGTCGTAGCTCGAGCATCCTTTCTTGCGCTCAAGCATTGGTCTGCTATCTGCAAAACTACTAGGAGTGCGTATTCTGTGCTCGAGCAAAACTTCTTGCGCTTGAGCGGAACAACTTATTGTGTTTGACGCTCGAGCATCACTTCTTGCGCTTGAGCGGACTATGCGTATATCAGTCCGAGAAGATCATTTTTTACATCACTTTTTCATATCTTTTTCTCTCTAAACACTAGATCCATAGCCTCTCTGTCTCTAAAACTCACACTCTCTCTACATTTTCACCTAGATCTAGTAGTCTCTCAATCCATGTGCCTTAGTAAAAGAGGTAGAGCATCTCAAGGGCTACGTTTTCATCTGATTAGAGTTGGGTTTTGACTTGTTTCGAGCTCCTTCATTGCTTAGCTCATCTTCTAGCTTTGAGGTAGGGATTTTCTATACTCCTATGTGACTCTTAACTTAGTTATTTGTTTTGTATAAACATTATTGTGAGTTTTGGTAGATTTTGAACAAACCTAGGGTTTTGATTTAAGATCAAAAGAGGGGATTTTCAAATGGGTGTATTGAGAATGGCCATGGGAGTGGATATGAGATTGGGTTGTAGTAAAATATTTGATTTTGATACTTGGGTTGGATTTTGGTGGAAAAAAAAAAGAGAAAGGAGTTTGTCAAAAAATGTCTCAAATATTTATTTTGTATAAATAAATAGAATTGGTATTGGAAATGTGAAATTGGATGGATGTCTATATAAATGGTGGAGTTGGATATGTATTATCACTTACCTATAGGAAATTTTGATAGTTTATCTGTCGTGGAGATTGTATATATGTTTAGAAATATTTGTTTTGGGCTATCGGTGGAGGATAGTTATGATTGTTGTAGAAATTGCAATAGGATTAGGTAAATTGAAACTAATTTCTCACCCGTTGTCATTGAATATGGTTATGTCTTTTAATACATAGTATATGTATGATGTTTGAGAAGAGAAATGAGATGTACTCCAGTGAATTAAGTTAGCCAGAGTGTCTAGGGTGAAAGTCCCGAAAACCACGAGTATACATGGGTGCCGATTCCACCATACGAAATATCCGTAAAATGGCAAATAGAAGTGATGGTATGATGGTTGTACTGGTTAGAGATCTATTGAGTTGTATTCTCAGCTTAGTTGTCTGAATGAAATAGAACTGACTGCATGAATTAAAATATACAGATGGTACTACATGGTTTGCAAAAGAATTATCAAATGGTTTATCAATGGCATTGTATTTGCGTCTTACCCTTATATCTTCATTAAGTTTTATATGTTGTACTGGATTTTTCTACTGGGTTTTGGCTCATCCTATATTGGAAAAATATTTTCAGGTGCTGGTGATATGCACTCGCCAAGGTAGTAGCTTTAGAAGATTTGGGGCAAGAGCTTCTCTTTTTATTGTATTCGTTTTGTATAGCCAAGAGCTTAAAATGTATTGGACCTACGTCTACTTTTGTTGTAACCAAGAAAAATCTTGGAAAGTTGTAAGCCTTTAGGACACTTATTTGTTTTATTTTTAGTTCTTGTCTCATGTGGTGATATATGCTGTAGATTGTAAGGTAGGCTTGTGAATGTATAATTGCGTATGTCACACTTTTGTAAACTGAACTTGGATTTAATAGGAGACAATCTCTTTATTGTTATGGACATTATGGTTGGTTTATTGTAATTTAATCAGGGTGTTACAACTTGGTATCAGAGCGTACCGGGTTTGAATACTTTGGGTACGTAGGAAGTGGTTATTACCATAATGGGTTTGTCTTGCTTGATAGGGACATTAGTATGTATGGTATATTATGTGATAACATGCTTATATGATTATATGGGTGTGAGATTTGGTTCCTAAGATATTGATTGGGCCTATGAGTTTCTAGAAGTCCTGTTAGAAGAGCTCTTGATCACTACTATTTCTAATCAAAACTCTGGCAACGCCGCGGGACGGTCTTTATCTAGGAAGGAAATTCATATGTGTTTATGTGACTATGTGCTTACGTGGAATGAATTATTATTGTCCACCATATTAGGATGCAAGTGAGTTAGCTTTAGCACATTTGTAAATGTGCTAATTTTTTTTTTGTTACCTTTATTAGGATGTCAGGACGTAGACGTGGTTGCCACACCTCAAATTTCGAGACCGTAAAAGGAATGTACAAAATACAACTCAAACAGGATAGATAACCAAAATATTTTAATATACACATATAAGCAGAGTTATAGCATAGATAATTCATTTGTGTTTCGCTATAGGATTACAAAACATTGTCAAACCAAAAGATAAAAGAAAAGAAAAGAAAAAAAAAAAACTATTAGTCTAAATCTTCAAGTGAACCACAGCTCCAACACTTCATTTTGATTGCTTTCGGGATAACCTTCACCATTGTAAATTGCTTCCTTACCTAGCATGACACGCCATGAGCTTGGAATGCCCAGTAAAGATACACACACCCTCATATCTTCTATCAACCAATCAACCATGCACAGAACAAATCGGGTAACATAACATACAATATTACAATAAGGTTCTATGAATTAGTAGTTAGACTAGACATCTATAATCCCTCAAAGAGATCCTTCTACCTAACCACAAGGACTACTCAGAACTCCTCCTTTTGCTGCTTTGCAGACCTTACCAGCGACATTGATGGATCTCAAAAGGGACGGCCAAACAAGTGGGTTTGCTTACACCCAAATCGTGTCTAGAGCTCGCTTACACCCTGTAACACAGCGTAGAGTTTGAATACATCTATGTCATCCTAGAGGTTCGCTTAGACCACTTGCGCAAGACTTAACTCATTTGGTATTAATCCCATCATAATTCATGTCATTTATATGTATAAATTATTTCGAAACACTAATGTGAACATCACCCATTGCCAAGCCCCTTATCATTTCCTTTTTATTAGATTTTTTGATAAATAAGTTAGTCACATTCAGTAATATAAAAGAGCATGAGCCAATATAAAAGAGCATGAGCTAACATAAGAGAGGAAATATAGCCCATTATAATCATACATAAGTGTGGGGACATATTTTGTGAATGACAGCACGTGGCCAAGGTGACGCTGAAGTGTCAGTCGAGGTGTCACATGGCTTGGTCATGTGCCGAGATGATCTCGGGTAGGCCGAGGTTATCTGCGGAGATACCGGAATCCGAGAGCGGATAAGAGACAAGAGTCCTAGAACATAGAAGGATCTCAGTCTGGATAAAGATAAAGCTCTTAGGAGTTTATCCCTATCTAGTTGAGAGTTAAGGATGAGCATTGGGCCTGAGTCCACTAAAGTGAGGCTTCTACAGGGATCAGGTCAGTGTTGGCTATAAGAACAGGGCACCCTCGTGGGTTTCAGGTTTGTGTGATGTACTGTTATTTCTTGTGAGTTAAGTACAATTTGCTATCTTTGAGAGATATTCGATTTCTGACTTGATTGTCGGAGTGCCCCCCCGGGTGGACGAACCACCGCCGGATTTTTATATTTCTGTGACAGGTTGTTTGGGCTTAATCTATTCTGCCGGTGTTCTCCAGCTAAGTGTAACTCGACTTTTCGTGCCCTCTTTCGGAAGATTGAATAGCCCTACAGTTCGGACTCCACTTGTGGTTCTGAATCTGATTTCACAAGTGCAATGTGAAATAGTGAAAATACAAAAAGAGCCCAAATCTAGCAATTCTTTTTGGAAAATCGATATTTGAATCAAATGCTAAAAATGGACTACTTTGCCAGATTTCAGAGTTACTACCTAAATATTTTGTTTTGGGAAATTTAGGAAACCCTAGACTCGTGCCAAAGGCCACTTATCCGTCATCACCAAAGTGTCTCAGCTCGGGAACTTAGGTACGAGAGGGGAAGGTCATGAATTGAGCACCCCACTCGCCTGATCAAAGATCGGCCTCTACTAATCATGATGTGATTTTTATTTACAGTATATGCTCTTGTTCCAATTATTAAGTTAACTTTACTATGTGATGCATACAAGTATAGACTAATTTTGCAAACAATGGAACATTTGAATCATGTTTGTTTTGAAAAAGTGTTTTGAATATGTACCACTTGAAAAAGTGATTACATCTGAACATTACTCAAATTATTCCAATTCAAGCAAATAGCCTTCATCCACAGGCATTCAAGCAGTTTATCAATTAAGCATTTAGCCTCGCGGCAAGCATGCTAGATATGACAATAATCACATTCATGCAACGTGCTAAAACAAATAAAAGCTTACCTCGTACTTCAAGCCAAAAGAGAAACTAGTTAGAAAAATGCATGATTCTTATGCAATATGACTAATGCAACACATGCGGTATGTAATCTAAATAGGCTCGGCTACTTAGCATGATATTTGAGTCAATTTGATAACATGTGATCTAAACATGTGTTCAATGAAGTCTTTAACTAATAATGCAAATTAGAATGATGAACCGAGCCTTGGTGCATGCAAGACAAGTGGACGCAAGCATGAGTAATGCTAAACGAAACGTGATGCCTTAAACTAACCATCATAAACTAGTAAATAAAAGGGAGAAAGACGTGGGGTTGGAAGACATACCCATTATTATAACATTTATCCTCACGCAGGAAGGTCCGAATGTTCGAGTGTCTGAATTAACTACTTATTACAAATCCAAATGAATAAATGACTAAATACTAAGCTATTATTAACGAACTAGCTAATTACGAATCCAAGGATGCACAATGCTCGCATGCTCAACGTCCAGAAACTGCTTCTGTCTACCTCAGACTATTCTGTTTCACCTTCAGCCACTGCCCTCTGCTTCTGCACAACACACGGCCTTACCAAACATTGATACCAGGCCGGCCCTCACTGACACCCGGTCGGGCCTACAGAAGGCTGGCTGTGCCTCAATCTTATGCAAAATTCCGTTTTGTGCTCTGAAGTGAAGATAGTGCAAACAGAGTGTTCTGGACTCTGTTTGTCCCTTTTACACTTCGCTGTCATGGAAAAGCCTTGAGAGAAGGGTAAAATTGTTTCTAAATCCATCAATGGGCAAATTGATTGGTTGATGATTTCGGATACAATTTGGACAAAAATCAATAAATGAAATGAACATGACCACCACTCCCTCTTATCATGGAGTGAACTCAAAGAGGGTGGTAGAGACGTTTCAAGAATTATCAAAATGCCATGAATTAGCATATGATCATTCTTAACTCGATTAACTTGGCATAACGTCTGGCCAAGCCTAAGCAATTTGAGTCATTTTCTTTATGTGTGTTGATCCAATTTTAAACCAATTTGTTTAGTCATTGCCATTTATTAGTCTATTCGTCCATGGTGATATTAAGTCCTCTAAAAGGAGAGAAGCACCAAATGGGAAGTAATTCTTAACATGAAAGAGAGATTATGCCGTTGACGATGAATCTCCACAGAGATTAAGCCATTAAGCGCGAAACTCTAGTTCATGTATTGAATAACCATCGACCATTTGAAACAAATCTCGAATGAAATAAAGGAGTGACAACTTGATTATTAAAATGAGGTTATTAAATATGGAAATGAGTTGAAGAAAAGCTAGAACAACATGCAACAAGCTATACAAGTGAACTTATGAGACAACAAATGAACTAATCAAAGCATGAACTATTTAAATAAATTAAAACAGCCCTAAAATAGCCCCTATAGTGTAAACAAACAGTAGATAAAACCATGTTAAAAGAGCACAAGAAGATAGGCAAAACAAAGAGATACAAAGCTAGTGAGCAAAGTTAAGAAGGGGTGGTTAACCCCTCCACTTTTGGAACTCTTAAACCATATTTTAGCCTCTGAAATTAGTCCAAAAACAGTATGAAAATAAGAGAAAAAGATGAACAAAGATTAAAATGAAAGCAAGGGAGAAGATAGTAAGCTTTTACCTCTTGTAGAGAAGGTATTCTTGTTGTAAACCAAACTTGATTCCAAAGCACTCTCAAGTTTTGAGTTATGGTTTTCAACTCTCAATCAAAGTTCCAAGTACAAGCTCTTGATATGGTGTGTATGAATGATGTGAGAGCTTAAAGATTATAAAAGTAGGAAGATGACTTACAAAAGAAGAATTTCAACTCTTTTATCTTTTCTTACACTTTGATATCTTGATATTTCTAAACCTTGATCTTTTCTAACTTCTTCTAACCTCTTAAATGCAGTCCAGCAGCCTCCTATTTATAGAATTCGAGCTGCAGATCAAAAATATCTACAAAATAGACAGCTAGCAGGTTGTTGCTCAATTCTGCCCAGAAAAGTCAAGATGCCCGGCTGGGCATTGGTATCCACGACCGACTTTTACTGAGGCACGATCGGGCCTCAGTGTAATTTCACTGTTTCTCACTTTCAGGTTTAATACAGGTTGGTAGAATGTTCAAAACTGAGTTTCTGGGGTAGAAATACAGTGGGTATAGCAGGATGGGATTGTTTGGAGCTTGAAATCGGAGTTCTTTATTGAGAATTCAAACCACTTACACAATGTAACCTTCATCATCGAGTGCTCGGAATAAAGCGCCTGAGTCTTACGAGCGATCGAAATTGGGGTGTCTACAGTTGCCCCTCTTTGACAGAGCTCGAAGTCATGAAATAACGTGAGTGAATGTCAAAGCCCGAAGACGACCCATTTGATGAGGTCGTAAGACTTGGGCAAACAAACAAAATGCAGATGCAGTTGGTTGAACCCGAGGGTTGTCTATGTATCCCTTTGCAAGGAATCAAACTTGCGTAGTTCAGGGGAAAAAATGTAAAATGATACACAATGCATTGAAATAATTCAAATAATATACAATGTAAGCAATCTAAACCACGAGCAGTGCTTACCGCACAAATAGCATGAAGGAATGGGGATGCAAGCCAAACTACGTTTTATATAGAAAAGAAGTGATGGCATGAGCCAAACGACGCCTAACATAGGCTAAGTGCCTACATCCTCAATACTGGCCTCAGCACAGCATGGATGCTTACACATAACAAAACCATGTTTTAATGTGAAAGGGGTGCGAGCACATGCAAAACTATGTTTTTCGTAGAAGGAGAAAGAGTACAAGTAATTGGGTGGTATGATATAAGTGAGGAATGATTTGCTGAGGAAAGATAATGATCCTAAATGTTGAATGCAACAAGACAAAGTACGATGCTATGGATGCAATGAATGAAGTGAGTAAGGCGTACGCCGAACCATATTTTACCTAGAAAAGGTATGGACACAAAACAAACCACGTCTAACATAGAAAAGGTGCCGAAACCCTCCATACTAGCCTCAGCGCAGCATGGGTACTTACACATGACAGAACTATGTTTTAACGTGAAAAGTATGGGCATATGCCAAAATAAGCTTAACATGGAAATGCTGCAGGTGATAAAATGGATAGTGATGTAATGGATAATGCAGTAGATGTATGCGATAGATGTTATATGCAATGTTATAGAGGTAATAAATGTGATGTAATAGATAATAACTATGATGTAGCAACTAGGAAGTGAAAGTACCTTACAGGGGCAATTGGCGAGGACTTACCTTATGTTGCTGGGGAGTTTTCTTTTCTTCTTGATTGCGCTTCCAAACCACAGGTATTACCTTTTTTTTTTTTTCTTATGTTTTTTTTTTGGTTATGTTTATGACTTTCCTCATTCTTCAACAGGGTGACGGACTAGGTTGGTTCAGTATCCAGAATTGAGGCGCATATAAGCTACCTTAACCTATGGGGCTGCCATAAAAATTTCAAGTCGAGGATACACCCCTGGGTATTAAACCAGACTTTAGTCTCGGAAATCCCGAACCTTTGCGTTCTAGGCATCGCCATTCGAACTCTAGTTTCCACCGTCTCAGTTGATCTTCTTGGAACTCACTACAAACACAGTCAGGTGGTCATACCAGACCGCCTTCGGGCACGACAAACACCAAAGGAATTGCACCTTTAGAGGATTTAAGGTCTTCTAGACCATATGAATGCACAAGATAGTGCGATTGAATTGGAATTATGCGGTAGATGCTCTAAGTGAGATTATTGTGCGATAGATACACAGAATGAAGGGAGGAAAGATCGTGTGAACACTAGGCGCACCTGATGTTTTTAACCGATTTGCTATCCTAACGCGTCGCATGCAAGAGGAAAAGGGGTGATGTGAACAGACAGGCGCACTTGCTGCTTTTAATCGATTTTCAATCCTAATGCGTTGCACATGAGATGAGGAGGGATGGTGTGAAAAGATAGACGCTCTTGCTATTTTTAACCGATTTTTAATCCTAACGCGTCGCACGTGAGAGGAGGAGGGGTGGTGTGAACAGACAGACGCACTTGCTGTTTTTAACCTATTTTCAATCCAAACGTGTTGCACGTGAGAGGAGGAGGGGTGGTGTGAATAGACAGGTGCACCTGCTGTTTTTAACCGATTTTCAATCCTAACACGTTGTATGCGAGAGGAGCATGGGTGGTGTGAACAGACAAGCATACCTGCTATTTTTAACCGATTTTTAATCCTAATGTGTCGCACGCGAGAAGAGAAGGGGTGGTGTGAATAGACAGGTGCACCTGCTGTTTTTAACCGATTTTCAATCCTAACGCGTTGCACACGAGAGGAGGAGGGGTGGTGTGAACAGATAGGCACACCTGCTGTTTTTAACCGATTTTCAATCCTAACGCGTCGCATGCGAGAGGAGAAGGGGTGGTGTGAACAGACAGGCGCATCTGCTGTTTTTAATAGATTTTCAATCCTAACGCGTCGCACGCGAGAGGAGGATGGGTGTAGAAGCCACAGATGCTGCTTTTCTTCCTGATCATATTCACAACTTTCCCTATTCTCCAACAGGGTGACAGACTAGGTTGGTTCAGTATTTAGAATTGAGACGCATAGACACTACCTCAACCTGTGGGGCTGCCATACAAATTTCAAGCCGGGGCTACACCCCTGGGTATTTAAACCAGACTTTAGTCTCGGAAATTCCAAACCTTTGCGTTCTAGGCATCACCATTCGTACTCTGGTTTCCACCGTCACAGTTGGTCTCCTAGGAACTCATTGCAAACACAACCAAGATGTCTCTAACAGGGAACGTGTTCGGGGATATCACAAACACACACATACATATACATATATATAAATATACATAGATATTTACATACAGTATACACATATAGATACATATGCAGATATATACAGGTGGGGAATATTCTATTGCTGATAAGGAATATTTCGTTTGCGGAAGTCAGCGAGAAGATACCGTCACTGAGAAGGCATATTTCATTTGTTGACGTTTGCGTGCGCACGCAAAACACGCAAAAAGAAATGAAAAATGCAAATGCAAGGATACAGGGGCTCGAACCTCTGATCTTAAGCTTAGTCTTCGAGTCTTTAACCATTGAGCCAAACCACTGAACCAAGCCACTCTTATGACAAAATATTCAAACAAATATATATATATATATATATGCCTATACAAGACATATATATATATATATATATATATATATATAAAACCAAAACAAAACAAAAGAAACACTCATTACTATGGGAGTTCGAACTCCTGACCTTGGGCTCAACCTTTCAGTCTTCAACCACTGAGCCCAAGCCACTCTTATGACTTAATATTCGAACAAACAAATATATATAATTATACATGGATATACAATATATTTATATATGTATACAACCCTCCTGCCTTTCTCTCTTCTTTCGAAAATTGTGTCTGACACGTGGCTTTACCTTTTGCATCAGCCGGTTGACAATTGCCTCGGCTCTCTCCCTCTTTGTTTTTCTCTTTCGTCTTCTTCTCCTTCTCCTCTTCTATCTCCTTCTTCATAATTCTTTTCCTTCTTCTTCTTCATCATCTCTTCCGTCTTCTTCTTTGTCATTCTCTGAGAGAGATAGCATAGAGAGACTGAGAGAGATAGAAAGGCTGCCAAAACTTAGTCTACTCTCTGCCATTTCTCTGTGATTCCTTTCTTTTACACCTTTCTCCTCTCACACATGGCTTCCTCCTCCCCTCTTACTCTTTTTCCAGACCTTAATAACCCCTTAAGCTCTCCTGGGCAGAGTGCCCTTGCTCCTACTCATCCTAACCATCCTACACTAACAGTTGAGCAAATAATGGCCGTTCAAATTGACATTAAAGCCAACCACTACACACTGAAGTCCTGTATGGAGACAGTGGTCACGATCTCCAATTGCAAAATAGGACATGCGAGGTACACCGGGTCAACGCCCAACTCTCACTACTCCAGCGCATGTACAAGGATGTACGAGCAGAGATTTGCGTGCTGAAGGCGGAGAACAAAGAGCTGAAATGGCAGGCCACTTCCATGGCCCGATTTGGAGCACCGTCGTACTTTGCCTTTGATGGTTGGCGGGGAGTTTACTCTCTTAGCGGAAGTGCTGAGGCAGGGCCTTCAAAGGTCTCCCAAGACGAAATCGAGATGAAGAAATCGGCGGGTAGTCGAGCAAGTGAGGTTGGCGTGTGGCCATTGTCGAAGGTCGACATGCGGCCATTGCCAGAGAAGGAAGAAGAAAAAGATCCCCCCCTCTCTCTTTTTTATTTTGTATTTTCTTATTATTATATTTTTTTGTTTTTCTTTTTATCTTCTTCTTCTTTTTTTCTTTCGATTTTTTATTTTTTTGTATATATGTGTATACAAATTTGATCGGGGTTAATCCCTGATATTAATAAAATGAGTTTGTTTCTTTTTTTTATTTATTTATTAGTTATATATTTATTTATTTATTTTTTGTTTGTGCAAATCCAAATGGCAAATCTGAATGGTATGAATATTTGGATTTTAGGAATAAGTATTGAACTGAAAATTGAGCCTCTCACTGATCATAACACAAAGCAAAACTTGATGAAATAACAAAACTTGATAAACTAGACGCAAAATGGACACAAAACAGACACAAAATAGAGCAACATTAGTCGATCACCTGGTCTGTTGCTCATCGAAAAATCATCGCCGGCGATAATTATTGTGCATTTTCTAGCGATAAAAATTCGATAGTACGGGTATAGGACAAAATACCAACTTACGAATTATTGGAATAAAACAAATCAAAACAAAATTTAAGGTGTGAACACAACACACACGAAATAACGGAACAACTTATGAATTATTGGAACAAAACAAAGTTCCTCCTCTCCTCCTTTTTTTTTGTTTAACATATATGAAATAACGGAACAGAAATAATGGAACAAATTAAAAATAAAATAAAGTTCCTCCCTCTTTTTTTATTTTCTCTTCATTTGTTTTTATGTTAAACACTTATTTTTTATTTTCAACACATATGAAATAACGGAACAAATTAAAATAAAATAAAATTCCTCCCTCTTTTTTTATTTTCTCTTCATTTTTTTTTTTATTTTATGTTCAACACCTTTTTTTATTTTCAACACATGAAATAAGGGAACAGAAATAATGGAACAAATTAAAAATAAAATAAAATTCCTCCTTCTTTTTTATTTTCTCTTTTATCTGTGTTTTTTGAACTCTCTCTTTTTCTTTTTTTTTTTATAAATTTTTTTTGTTTTTATTTTTGCTTATTATTATTATTATTATTATTATTATTATTATTATTATTATTATTATTATTATTATTATTATTATTATTATTATTATTTTTGTTTAAAACCCCATTTTACATAAAATAAAACAAATAAATACAGAAAAAAGGAAAAGAAATAAAGAAAACAAACAAAAAAAACTGGACAGAATTTTCATCAAGGCCCGGCCGGGCGTCGGTGAAGCACGGCCGGGCATCGCGATCACCGGCCGGCCTTCGATGGCGGCAGGGGCAGTTTTGTCATTTTTCCACGATTTGTTTGTTTAAAACAAAATCAAAACCTTATTTCTTCATACCTTAACATCCGAAACCTTCTTCATCTTTCTCTAAACTCCCTCTCTCTCTAGATTTCCCCTTTTCTTAGATTACCCAAAAACCCTTGTCATTTTTTTTCTTGAAACCCTTCTCCTCCATTACGCTTTGAACCGAACAAAATTTGATTTGGTTGAGTTTTGGGTTTCTCTTGTTTTCTCTCACATTTTGCCCACATTTTCCCCCTTCTCTCTTTGATTTTTCACATTTTCTTCACTTTCTCTCCCCTAGGGTTCGAAATTTGGGATTTTACTCATTTTCACTCATCTCCTCATTTTTCTTCACCTTTTTTTCTCTACTTTTCATCTCCTCTCTATGGCTAGTGATGAAGTACCCATTCCCAACCCTGTCATAGGCATTGGGGCTGCCCTGGGCGTGGACATAGAGGCGAAGGAGGCTGCTGTATTGCTTCCTCTTGTCGAGAGGCCATTTGATGCTGCTATATACCAGCCGCGTACACATGTGCCACCCCCTGGCGGCATATTGAGATTCGAGGCTTTCATTCCAGGGATGGATGAGGACATCCTACTACGAGAGCCCTCAGAGCATTTGTCTGCCAACGCCTCCACAGTAAGCAATATTCCTTTGTTTTTGTACTCTTTGAATTTCTCTTGAACTTGAATTTCACCAACTAAAACCATATTCCCCATTGATAAGTGGTAGTTGGGAGGATCAGTGGCTACGAATCCATATCCGGTCCTCTCCACTGGTATGAGAGGCTTCCTGTAGCGGTCCGCATAGCGGTTGACGTGGCTGGCTTTAGGCCCTTCTACTCTAGGCTTATTCAGATGAGGGCAGAGTCATGGCTCTATGGGGCCCTAGTGGAGAGATGGTGGGATACCACCGATTCATTTCACTTCTCTTCGATCAGGGAGATGATGCTGACCTTGTATGACTTCTCGATGCTGACCGGATTGCGGGTTGGGATTGGCGGCCCAGTCTCCTTTGATCCAAACATGACCTAGTAGAGAGATGTATAACTCCAACTTCTCGAGGCGATCCCAGACACCACCAGCCACGGGATGGTGCGCTATAGCTAGTTCTCCGAGCATTTTTCGGGCACTCAGCCAGCTACACCAGAGGAGGTCGCTCAATACACCCGCGACTTTCTTATATATCTTCTTGGTACTACCCTGTTTGCTAATAGGGAAAATACCGTGGGGCTATATCTTTTGGGGGCACTGGTGTACCTCCCCCAAGTAGCAGATTATGATTGGGGTGGCACCGGCCTGGCCACCCTATATTGCTATACGAGCTCTGTCTCCCACCGCAAGGTGGATTCACTTGGTGGCTACTGGAGGGTTTGGGAGGTATGCCTTACACTCATATTTTCTGTTTCTGTGTTTCTATTCATTTGTATTTCATTTTCTGTTTATTTACTTCATCCATCTTTATATGCAGCTCTGGGTGTATACCTACTTCACTTCTTTGGCTTTAGTCCCTGTGAGGCTTATTGAGTTGTCAGTACCCCGTTCTCGGTACTACAACTCGTGGTTTGAGCGACGCCACCTTGTAGACCGCACCTTCCCATACTTCTGTTGCTTTTTCGATATGATTACCACGGATCAGGTAACAAAACATCATACCCTAACCGTTCTCATGCTGTATGTATACTGTATTGTTTCCCATATGATAGGGTCATTCTCATACTGTATTGATTTCTGACAGTGCATTGATTTCTCACATTGTACTGATGGCCACTTTCACAGGTTGACTGGCACCCCTGGGCGAGCATTCCCCAGGTGCCGAGGACGACCTATGCTGTTGCATGGCAAGCCTCCACCATGTGGCTTTTATTCGAGGGTTCTTTCTGCCGGGCCTACTATCTGGGGAAAAGGTTCGTCCGTTAGACACGCGGGGTAGCAGATCCTGACATCCCACATCCTCCTCCCAAGATCAATCTCCTGATGATAGGCGAGGATGGCGACAGTCATCATGAGCCTGGCGACTTCACTACCTTCTTGCATTCTCGGGTGATGGCACCTCTTACTCTAGGCGTGGTTCGAGCTGTGCCAAAGGTTGCTGCTGCTGCTGCTACTGGGGCTGGCGATGCGCCTGCTAGAGGTGCCCCTGCTGTTGCTTCCATCTCTGGGTTTCTTGTGATCGCCACCGAGGTTGCATACATGCGTCCGGACGGAGTGATCGAGCAGATCCCACTAGATCATATTGAGGAGAGGGACTACAGGCTCGTGTTCGCCCCTGGCATCGAGCAGGTACACATTCCTTTATGCTAGTCCATTTTGCACTTTTGCTTGTTTTCTGCCATCTTTTTATTCATTGTCTACTATTACTTCTGTCCACTTTTCTCAAATTCTATTCCTTTTGCAGATACCTGTGGCATTTGGTGACGAGCTTTTTCAGACGATCAACCGACTACTCTTGATGGTACGGAGGAGGCAGATTGCCTTGGTCACCCATAGGATCGAGGTACATTCTATCTATCCTTGTTGTTGCCATACTGTACACTTTGTTTATTCTTACTGATATCTGTCCTCCTTTTAGCTTGAGCCTATGCCAGCAACGCCTGCAGGACTTTCTGGAGCCAGTAGGTAGAGACGGAGCTAAGGGAGGGGCCATGAAGGAGCTGATCGAGGGAGAGGTCGAGTGAGGCAGCACTCGCCTTCCGAGGAGTCCATGGAGGAGTACACAACCTCCGAGGGTGAGGGAATAGAGGTCGACTTACAGTCGAGCAGCCCTAATGATAACAGTGATGCACATCCTCCTCAGCCAAGGAGGAAGAGGGCGAGGATGGTCTATTGATGATGATGTTGATTTGCTCTTTTGTTTTTTTTGTTTCTTATTTTTGCTTTGTAGTTTAAACACTAGCTTTAGATAGACCTTTTATTTTTTTTTTGAAGACTTTTATTTTGTTGTTTTTGTTGTTTTCTTTTTTGCTTTGTAAAACAATGATCGGGGTTGGTCATGTTAGTTATAAAAACAAGTTTTTTGGTGAATGATTTCCTTGCACAATATGATGATTAGCATTTGCATATGATGAACGGTGTAATCCTTGTATTGCAACCCTTGGATCTATGAATGCTTTGTTTTTGAATTTGAATCATGAATCGGATAATGACTTACAACCGGTCAAAATGTAAAATATAACTCGATAATAGAAAAACGAAATGAAAGCAACTCGAAAAAGCTAAAAAACACTTAGTATAAACAAAAAAAGACTCAAAAGTACAATCGTGGTCCACTCGAATGAAGGTTGACTTCTGCTACAACTGCATTGATCTAGATCAGTACCAAGACCCAGCCGGGCTTCACTAATCCACGGCCGGCTGTCGGTCAGTGCTGTCCAGCTGTCTTGCATAACTCCATCTCAAACTCTATAAATGGTGCTCTTATGCTGTTTTTCTGATAGATTCACAAATTTTTGATATTTTGCTCTTAAGATGGAGATGTTACTTGTTAATAGGCTTCAAGACTGGATAGCCACTTTAGATGGCTCGGAAAAGGTGGATTTCTGTAGTTTCGGCCTAAACACCCTTTTTCCTTTGAGTTGCACTTCTCTTTGCTTTCTATTCCTTCATGTCGCGGTTCGATGTTGGAACCCAATCGCACATGTATTTCAATTTGGATCTCAAGAAATGTGTCCAACACTCGAAGAATTTCAAGTACTGATGGAATCCTGACGCGGCGAAGAAATCATGCCTCAACCCCGTTTTGGCCATGCCTAAGCTTTGGGGCAAATGTGTGGATTATCAGTGCACGAGGCTCGGTCTTTGGTACATGATGGGGAGCTGGACATTCCCGTTTTAGTTCATCGGTTTTCCACTATTGGAGATAGGAGCGATCTTCTTTGGCACAGCCACCGACAACATGCTCTTTGTTTATGCCTACTTGCGCAATTCCTAGTTGCCCCTAGTTTTGGTGGAGCTAGTATCCGGTTGATCGAAACAGCCCAATGCCTGAAAGAGGGTAAGAGTTGTATTGGTTTGGCACTGGCCGAAACCTTGATGGCCCGGATGTTGTTCATCGGCGGAAGACCACCAGGTTTGCAGGGAGTCCGCTACTTCTCCAGGTATGATTTCCCACCCTTTTGATTTATGAATCTAATGTCACTCAACACTCAAACTCTGTTTTTCTCTCAAAGCCTCTTTTTATTTTTCACTCAACGTACACCTCTCTATTTTTTTAATCTCTCTGATTTTGCATCCCTCCCTAGGTATGGTTGATGGACAAACTAAAAGTAGTATACCCTTGCCCTGAGTACTCGACTCGAGCTTACTGCTTTTGCCAATGGTTAGTTGATTTTCCTTTAGAAGGGTTGTGGTATGACTGGATGTGTAATTGATCCGCAACTGACATAGCTTGGCATTGCCCTTGGCTTGATTTGGCCGAAATGAGTTACAACATGACATGTCAGCCCGACATACAGTTGATTGGTCTGACACAGTGCATGTTCTACTTCCCTTTTCGGTTTAGACGTCAGTTCAGACATGATTAGATTTGTCTAGATGAGGGAGTAAAATACACAACTTCATTCCCTGTTCGTGCTTCAAACTCGACTTGGTATCTCACTGCTTGGAGAACAAGAGAGCTTCTGGCCCCTGCCCTAAATTTCAGTTACATCCTTCCTAGTGAGTGCTTGGCTTGGTTCAATGATAAGGAACAGATTGGGTTGACTTTGGCCACAGAGACTTCCACGGGTGCGGGTGCGAAGAAAAGAAAGAGAACTGACACTTGACTCATCTATGCCCGTAGCTTTCTTGCTTTGACCTTGCTTTTCAAGTTTTATGTAAAAGTAACTTTATTCGTATTAGAAAGTTGGAGAACTTCGTGTTGAAATCAATAAAATTAAAGTTGTGAGCACTGAAAATTTTCTTCCTTTTTTTTTTGGTCTAAAATGTTCTAAGTTGTAAAAGGTTGGGAAAAATCAATTCATGATCACTGCCCGACACGCATGGAATCAATCCTTAAAATGCACAGCTCCAAATCGGCAAATCATACCACTACTGCTCTGCATTGTAGCCAACTCTTCTTTCCATAACGAAGATCACAATCGAATTAATAAATAATGAACGAAGATGACTTGATCAAACAAGACAATTGAGCTGGAGATAATTGTGACCGAACTTTAGGATGAAGTTGCCTACGTATCCCGAAGATGGGAATCAGGTCTTATGTAGTTCGGTTGGGGTTCACTCGAGTATTGACTCTCTCTTTTTACGCTCTAACCCTTGCCAAAGTCGCCCTTTAGGGTTCTTCAACCTTGTGAGCTTAATTTTTCTTTATTTCTAATTTTTCATGCTCTAACTTTTGCCTAGGTCGCCCTTTTGGGTTTTTGGCCTAGCGATCCTCTCAGGAATAATATTTCTTCAACTTGTCCATGTTGATTGGTTGTGAAAATTCCAAGCCATCTAGGTCCACGAGAATGACTGCTCCTCCTGACCAGACAGACTTGATGATGTAAGGACTAGTCCAATTGGGTCTGAACTTGCCCCTAGGGTCGTGGATAGGAGCTCGGTTGTCTTTGAGCACTAGATCTCCTTCCTTGAGATTCCTAGACTTAACCTTCTTGTTAAAAGCCTTAGCAATTCTGCATTAGTAGCCTTGGACATGATACAATGCCTTCAGCCTTCTCTCATCAAACAATATTAACTCCTCAAATCTACTATGTTGCTAGTCGGCCTCTGCTATCTGACACTCAGCCATAACCCGCAGTGATGGTACTTCAATTTCAATTGGCAGAACAGCTTCCATGCCATAAACAAGAGAATAGGGAGCAGCCCCTGTAGATATCCGAATCAACGTTTTATAGCCCCAAAGTGCAAACGGCAGTTTTTCTGGCCAGTCCCTATAGGTTTCCACCATCTTCTGTAGGATTTTCTTGATGTTTTTGTTTGCAGCCTCAATGGCTCCATTGGTCTGCGACCCGTATGTTGATGACTTATGGAAAGCCACGTTATATTTCTCAAGTAGGTTTATTACCTCTTTCTTGAAGTGAGAGCCATTGTCTGAGATGATCTCATTGGGCACCCCATATCTACAGATGATGTTGTTCTTGATAAACATAGCCACATGCGACGCCTTTAGCACAAAATAGGACTGAGCCTCCATCCACTTGTGAAGTAGTTGATCGCTACCAGAATGTATTCGTGTCCGTTTGACCCTTTTGGCATAACTGCGCCGATAACGTTTATTCCCCAGATCGAGAAAGGCCATGGTGAAGTCATCTTGTACAGTTTTGATGGCGGGATATTCATGCGATTAGCATGGATTTGGCATTTGTGGGATCGCCAAACAAAACCAATACAGTCTTCCTCCATAGTGGACCAGTAGTAACCTTGCCTGAGAATCTTTCAGGCTAGCATCACTCCGTTCATGTGCGTTCCGCACTCTCCTCAATGGATGGCCTCCATTAGGCGCTTTGATTCTTCTTCTTCGATACACAACTTATGCATTCCCAGATGACCTTTTTTGTACAGTTTACCTCCGCAGATGATAAACCGAATGGCTATATGCCGTATTTCCCATTTATCTTTGGCATTTTCCCCTGGTGGATACACCTTCTTTTCTAGAAAGTTCCAAATGTCGTAATACCATGAGTTCGTGTCTTGAACCTTATCTATCACGGCAATGGTCTCATAAGAAGGTGTATACCTCTGTTCAATAATGATTGGACGCATCTTTACTCCAAGTGGGATGTCCACCATGGAAGATAGAGTTGCCAGCGCATTAGCAAACCGATTGTTCTCTCTTAGCAGATGCATAAACGTCAATTTTTCAAACCTCAAAATTAGCACATCTAGGGCCTGATGATAAACCTTCATTTTCTCTTCTTTAACCCACCAATCTCCGTTGGCTTGAGAAACAACCAAGTTCAAGTCTTTAATGACGTCCAACCTTATTGCCCCTAGTTCTAAGGTAGCTTCCAAGCCAGCAATACACGCCTCGTATTTTGCTTCATTGTTGGACACTTTGAACTGGAGTTTGAAGGCTAGAGGTATATCTGAATCATTGGGTGCTATGAGCAATACACCTATCCCATAACCATATTGATTTGATGCTCCGTCAAAGTACATTGTCCATGTTTCCTTTTCTATCTGCAGGATGTCTTCATTTGGGAAACGATACTCCACTGCTTCATCTCCTTCTATTGGTGTGGTCTGCTAGAGATTTCGCTACGGCTCTCCCTTTGATAGATTTGCGCGTGACATACTTGAGGTCAAACTCGGAGAGAAGAAGCAACCAACGAGCTAGCTTACTTGTAAGTGCTGGTTTCTCAAAGAGATATTTGATGGAATCTAATCTCAAAACCAAAATTACAGAATGAGCTAACAGGTAGTGTCTCAACTTCCTTGTTGCCCAAACTAAAGCTAAACAAGCTTTCTCGAGTGAAGTGTAGTGGGTCTCATAATCCAGCATTTTCTTGCTTAGATAGTAGATGGCCTTCTCCACCTTAGCTTTTGATTCTTTATGCTAGCATGCACCCCATGGTTGTATCTGTTACCGACAAATACAAGATCAGTGGTTTCCCTGGTTCTGGTGGCGACAGTACGGGTGGATTCTGAAGGTACTGCTTGACCTGTTCAAAGGCAAACTGACATCGATCATCCTATTAGAACTTCTTTCCTTTCTTCAACAGACCAAACAGTGGTTCACAAGTCAAGGTTAATTTTGATATAAATCGTCTTATGAATTGCACCTTGCCTAGAAAGCCGCACACCTCCTTTTCAGTCCTTGGTGGTGGCATTTCTAAGATGGCCTTGATTTTGGAAGGATCTACCTCAATTCCTCTTTATGTGATCAAGAATCCCAACATTTTTCCTGTTGTTATGCCAAACGTGCATTTTTGCGGGTTCAACCTCAATCTATACTCCCTGATCTGCTCAAAGAATTTCTCCAATGCAGTGTAGTGGCCTTCTCGCTCTTTAGACTTGACAATCATATCATCCACATATACCTCAACTTCTATGTGGATCATATCGTGCAAGATGGCGGTCCCAGCTCTTTGATAAGTTGCCTCGGCATTCTTCAGCCCAAACGGCATGACTCGGTAGCAATAGGTGCCCCATGGAGTAGTGAAAGCTGTCTTCTCCCTATCTTCGGGTGCCATCAGAATTTGGTTATACCCGAAAAATCCGTCCATGAACGAGAGTAATGCATGGCTTGAGGTGAAGTCTACTAACTCATCAATATGCGGCAGTGGGAAATCATCCTTCGGACTAACCTTATTCAGATCTCTGAAGTCGACACAGACTTTGATTCTGCCATCCTTCTTTGGAACTAGGACAACATTAGCCAACCACGTTAGATATTCAGATACAAGTAAGAACCCTACCTCAATCTGTTTGGTAACTTCTTCTTTGATCTTTAAAGCCCAATCTGGGGGAACTCTGCAAAATTTTTGCTTAACTGGCCGGGCCTCAAGGCCAAGAGGAATCTGGTGCTGTACAATCTCAGGATTGATTTCAAGCATGTCTTCGTAGGACCACGCAAAAACATCTTTGAAATCTTTTAATAAAGTGATTAAATGCATGCGTTCCTCCAAAGACAGCGTGGGCCTGATCTGGACCAAGCGAGGATCTTCCTCAGTACCCATGTTAATTGATACGATTTCATTTGTACAAGGTTTAACACACCTCTCCTCCTCATGATCAACCAAATTTTTAAAAACCTGAGAAATTTCTTCATCTTCATTTATGTCAAAATTTTGAAAATTAAGGTCGGTACAACAAACCAAAGGCACAGAGAAGTAGGCAATATTCATAGCATTCCCATTCAAGAAGTCCGAGTCTTCGGTTATAGTGGACTCAAAAGAAAAGCTAAAAGACGACTTAGACAGGACTTTGGTATCCAAGTTACCATTCCTAGAAGTACCACACTCAGAGGAACTCGAATCTGACCCCAACTCCTCAGACTCAATGGAATCAGATTCGGACTCGTTATCCGATTCAGAACTGCTGATGGTGCCCTTTTCAAACTTCCAAACCAGGCGTGGAGTTTCAGACACATCCACGATAAGATTAGAGAAATCTACTGCTAGGTTTTCCCCGGTCATTAAGATAGTAAAACTATCCCCCAACTTGGTGGTCTTAATTTCAGCAATAGAACTCGTCAGTAAGTCAGCCAGCGCTTTTCCCAAGCAGTCCTACCTTGATCTGTATTAATGCTCAAGTCCGTCTGTTCAGCCTTCTCTTCTGGTAACTGGTGTTCGAAGAAGATCTCGAACCCCAGATACCTTGTCTTTGTCTCCTGGTCAAACCAAGGATCTGGAAATCCACAGAAGGGGAAATCTTCCCCTTGACAAACAAAGCGCCCGTTCAGGGTTCCTCATATTAGTTAGTGGACTAACTCATACTTCTTCCCAGCCCTCTTTGCTTTCAGCCTTTCTCTCAATTCCTGCCCTTTTCTTTGCCAATCTGTGGCTGTAGGTTTGTATCCCAGCCCAAATGTGTGGGGGTTATGGCTCATCTCCTTAGCAATAGTGCTTCCCTATCTGCCACTTCGGCCTAGTCTTGATCCAGGCATATGTCCCTATTTGTTCATCATGTAGATGGATTGAGCACTCACGTAAGTTCCGTCGTCTTCTGCCATGATGGATTGGACCACTCAGGCCTCTGTCGGCGAGAAGCCAGAGAGGAATACATCCTCTTCCCCATGTATGATTTCCAACACTGGTGTGGTAGTTCCCTGGGGAGGACGGATTGCAGAATTATCGTACACAGTGGTAATCCCGCATTTGAAGGGGTATTTCACCAACTGATGGATTGTTGATGACATAGCCTTTATCTGATGCAGCCAAGGCCTTCCCAGTAGTAAATTGAAGGTTGCCGATACATCCATGACATGGAATTCCATCTCATGTTCAGATGGGCCAATGAGGATATTGCTCTTGAATGTTCCCATAACATCCCGACTTGTATTGTCATAAGCTCGAACGGCTTGGGTTGTGGGTGTAAAGTCAATTAGCCTCAAACTGATGGCATAGGCAGTCCTCATTGGACATATGTTGATTGCCAATCCGGTATCCACTAACACCACCGGGATCCATTTCTTTCGACTTTCCAAGGTTACATATAAAGGACAGTTGTGGTTGGCACCCTCAGGTGGTAACTCCTTATCTGTGAAAGATATTACTAGCATAACATCCCCAGACGTAACCAACAATACTAATTGGTCTGCAGTGGTATCGATAGGCAGTTCAGTTCGGTTCATTGCCTCTAACAGTACCTGCCTATGCTCTTGGGATACCATTATTAACCCCCAGATTGATATGTCAGCCTAAGTCTTCTTGAGCTATTTCAAGATCAAGTTTTCTTTAACATTTTTCTCTTTTGCTATCTCAACTTCTTTGTTGGAGGATTTTGGCTGATCTAAAGCCATGGATTTGAAGTACCGACCACTTCGGGTCATGTGATTAATCTCGCCTGTATACCACGTATCATCGAGGGTAGATTCCCACCCATCGTCTGTGTATGCATGACTTAAATCATTATCTTCCCACCACACCCCTGCGATCATGGCCAGGCTATTATCAGGCTCTACCTGGAGCATGTTCACATCACGCCTTTCATCAACAAACCATTCCTTTTCCACGACGGTTTTGGTTTTTGCATCCCAGTATTGCTTGAGCATTCTTGGCATTCTTTTCCTGTCACTAGGTTCCTATTCAGTCTTTTTGATGGTTACGGTTGACTTGACCTCTTCTTTCCCTTTTCCTTTTCCCAAGGCCATCTGCCTTTGGATCTCTTCTATCCTTTCCTCATGGAATTACTCCAACACTTGTTCTTTTCTAGTTAGGGGTGTAGCCTCAGCCTTTTCTACCTCATCTATCTCCTCTTCATTAGACCACCCGTTGCTTGTTTTTGGTTGGTTTGGACTCCACCATCCCATCTGTACATAGCTTGTATCTTCTTCTTCAAAGAAGTAAAGATCCTCCAGATCCTCGTCCAATTCTGCTAGATCCTCCTCTAGGTTTGCTAAGTCATTCAAGCCTTGCTCGGACCACTCATTCTGATTTTGTGCCATTTGGTCTTCCCCGATAGCATTAATGCTGAGAAAGTCCGGCAGTATGACTACTGGCTTCAGCTGGTCGATAGCCACAATGTATAAGCTGGGGTCATATTCCTCTGTAATTGAAGCCCCTTTTTCTTTGACAAGGGTATCAGACGACCCTGTATTTAGTGCATTCTCCTCTTTCTCTATTTCTACTGCCACAGGCTTAGATTGGGTTTATGATGTCAAATTCATCATGCACATATCTGTGCTTTCTGGAATAACCACCTCTGATTTTGGTAGGTGAGATGAGGTAATGTATGTGCTAGGGTTGAAGGTGGGCGGTAGTGTATGGATGTGGTTAATATTTCTGGGTGGGGGACTTGGTTATGTGTAGGAAGTGGGTTGGTTGTAATGTTTGGTTTGGAAGGTGGGGCGATGACTTTGTTGTCAATGAGATCCTGGATCTCATGACGCAGACGGTAGCACATGTCTGTGGAATGGCCATGTTGTTGGTGGAAGATACAATATTGGGTGGGGTCATATTTGGGTGGCAATGGGTTTGGAAGTGGACAAGGATCAAGAGGCTTGAGATGCCCCTTTTGCATTAACAGCTTGAGGGCGTGGGTCCGGCTCATATGGAGGAGGGTAAAGGTTCTTCGATTTTGGGGTGGACCGATATTTTGTGAAGGTTGCGAGGTTGTGGCAGCAACAAAGGGATCGGCCATCTTGGCCGATGTAACAACGGTACTGACGTCTGCAGATCGTGGAATAGTGCTACTACTAGTATTGGCATTCCTGGTGAATGGCCTTCTTACAGGTTCACTAGTTCTGTGGATGATCCCCTTTTTAAATGCACTTTCAATTTGGACCCCCAACTCGTGTAGTGAAGCAAATGTAGACAACGATGCTAGTATCATTGTTTGTAGCAGATTGGGCTCGAGATTCAAGACTACCAGCCGAACTTGTTCTCTTTCAGAAGGCCTATATGTCATTTGGGCTGCCTTGGCTCTCCACTGGCGACAAAATCGATGAAAGAGTCTTTGGGGTTCTGGGTAGTGGCCTCCAACTCACTGATGGTTACCTCTATCTGAGTGTTATAAGAGTATTGGTTCATGAACCCTTTAGACAGCTCTTCCCAATTCCGCTTAGTAGATTCTTCCAATTTAGCATACCAAATGGCTGCTACATCAGACAGAGTTCTCCCGAACAATGACAATTTTTGAACACGAGAAACACCCATTGGCCTCAAAACTTTCGAAAATAGGTGGACATGTACAATTGGATCCCTACTTCCATCGAATCTGTCGATGTGGGGCATCTTAAACTTCTCTGGTAATCTGTCAGAAGCCTCAGTGTACTTGTCTTCAATATCCAGAATGGAATTGAAGCCTTGGGACTTTTTTAGTGCTTTCTCTAGCCTGGCAATTTTTATCATTGCTAGATCATGGTTGATGTCAATGGGAAGAAGTTCCCCATAGGGCTGTGCCAAGGGTCTATAAGCTGGAGCCTGTGGAAACATTTCCTGGGGATCTGGGATCTGAGGAGTTTCCATTAGTGAAGGTGGATTGGGATTCGGATGAGCAGCCGAGATTGGATGTACTGTAGATGCTGATGCCCCAGATGGGCATCGCAGATCGACGATGATTTCATCCTGTGTGGCCATCCTTTGATCCATGGTTCTCAAAGTTGCCATCATGGCAATAATTTCTTCCGTGTTTTGTGCCATTTTTGGTCTAGGTGGGTGGGATGCTGGTGAATTATGTGCATAGACAGGTGTTTGCAGAGCGCTTTGTACTGGTGCTGATGCCTGTTTGTTCCTTCTTCGTCGAGTAACCGGTGGGAAAGAGACTAACATTGGCTGACCACCAACAAGGTCTTGAATTTTGCAAAGCCTGCCAGATCGAGTCCACACAACTTAGGGAATATTGGGTCTTTCTGAAGCTATGATGGTAAACTACCCAACAAAAATGAAAAGAAAAAGAAAACAATGATCAAAATCGGACAACACTTCGGTCCCGATTCTCAACAATCATGACACATAGCTGAGATGTAATTCCCACTGAACTCTGTTCTCAAACTCATACTGATATGAACCATTCTGTGCAGTCTCACTATAAAAGTACATATCAAGTAAAAGAACCAAAACACCCTTATGAGGAGGTAGGGTTATCCTATCCTAGATTTTCGGCATGATCTAGGCTGTACTATTTCAAACAATGAGTTTCACACAATCTTGAATTTGGGTGAGCATCCTGTCCTAGTTTGGAACAGTTACTATAGCTTTACTATATGCAACTAGGTTGAATGGTCAAAACAGGGTACCTCAGCAAGACTACCTAATATACCTCTCACACCTAACACCGAGAAGTGAAAGGAGGATCAAACGGTATAGCGGTAGTCCAGATCCAAGGGTTGTGTTCCCAACAGGGTAGAGCCCACGGCCGGTTAGCCTTTTGGCAAGCTCTTAGGCAAGCCTCTGGCAAACCGTCCAGGATAGTAGATGGCAAACACAATGACTTAAGTGCACCAATGCAAATGCAATGCACAGAACATATAAGTGTAGATAAATTTCACATCATGATTTTCAAGTCAAGTTCTCTAAATCCCCAGCAGAGTTGCCAGAAATTGTAGCTCGACTTTTTGTGCCTCATTTCGGAAGAATTAATAGGCCTACATTTCGGACTCCACTTGTGGTTCTGAATTTGATTTCACAAGTGCAATGTGAAATAGTGAAAATACAAAAAGACTCCAAATCCAGCAATTCTTTTTGGAAAATCGATATTTGAATCAAATGCTAAAAATGGACTGTTTTGCTAGATTTCACAGTCGCCACCTAAATATTTTGTTTTGGGAAATTTAGGAAACCCTAGACTCGTGCCAAAGGCCACTTATCTGTCATCACCAAAGTGTCTCAGCTCGGGAACTTAGGTATAAGAGGGGAAGGTCATGAATTGAGCACCCCACTCGCCCGATCAAAGATTGGCCTCTATTAATCATGATGTGATTTTTATTTACATTATATGCTTTTGTTCCAATTATTAAGTTAACTTTACCATGTGATGCATAAAAGTATAGACTAATTTTGCAAACATTGGAACGCTTGAATCATGTTTGTTTTGAAAAAGTGTTTTGAATATGTACCACTTGAAAAAGTGATCACATATGAACATTACTCAAATTATTCCAATTAAAGCAAATAGCCATCATCCATAGGCATTCAAGCAGTTTATCAACTAGGCATTTAGCCTCGCAGCAAGCATGCTAGATATGACAATAATCACATTCATGCAACGTGCTAAAGCAAATAAAAGCTTACCTCGTACTTCAAGCCAAAAGAGAAACTAGTTAGAAAAATGCATGACTCTTATGCAACATGACTAATGCAACACATGCGATATGTAATCTAAATAGGCTTGGCTACTTAGCATGATATTTGAGTCAATTTGATAACATGCGATCTAAACACGTGTTCAACAAAGTACTTAACTAATAATGCAAATTAGAATGATGAACCGAGCCTTGGTGCATGCAAGACAAGTGGATGCAAGCATGAGTAATGCTAAACGAAATGTGATGCCTTAAACTAACCATCATAAACTAGTAAATAAAAGGGAGAAAGACGCAAGGTTGGAAGATATACACATTATTATAACATTTATCCTCACGCATGAGGGTCTGAATGTCCAAGTGTCCGAATTAACTACTTATTACAAATCCAAATGAATAAATAACTAAATACTAGGCTATTATTAATGAACTAGCTAATTACGAATCCAAGGATGCACAATGCTCGCATGCTCAACGTCCAGAAACTGCTTCTGTCTGCCTCAGACTATTTTGTTTCGCCTTTAGCCACTGCCCTCTGCTTCTGCACAACACACTGCCTTACCAAACATTGATACCCGGTCGGCCCTCACTGACACCTGGCTGGGCTTAAAGAAGGCTGGTCGTGCCTCAATCTCATGTAAAATTCTGTTTTGTGCTCTAAAGTGAAGATAGTGTAGACAGAGTGTTCTAGACTCTGTTTGTCCCTTTTACACTTTACTGTCATGGGAAAGCCTCGAGAGAAGGATAGAATTTTTTGTAAATCCATCAATGGGCAAATTGATTGGTTGATGATTTCGGATACAATTTGGACAAAAATCAATAAATGAAATGAACATGACCACCCGTCCCTCTTGTTATGGAGTGAACTCAAAGAGGGTGGTAGAGACGTTTCAAGAATTATCAAAACGCCATGAATTAGCATATGATCATTCTTGACTCGATTAACTTGGCATAATGTCTGGCCAAGCCTAAGCAATTTAAGACATTTTCTTTATGTGTGTTGATTGAATTTTAAACCAATTTGTTTAGTCATTGCCATTTATTAGTCTATTTGTCCATGGTGATGTTAAGTCCTCTAAAAGGAGAGAAGCATCAAATGGGAAGTAATTCTCAACATGAAAGAGAGATTACGCCATTGCCGATGAATCTCCGTAGAGATTAAGGCACTAAGCGCGAAACTCTAGTTCATGTATTGAATAAACATCGACTATTTGAAACAAATCTCGAATGAAATAAAAGAGTGACAACTTGATTATTAAAATGAGGTTATTAAATATGGAAATGAGTTGAAGAAAAGCTAGAACAACATGCAACAAGCTATACAAGTGAACTTATGAGACAACAAATGAACTAATCAAAGCATGAACTATTTAAATAAATTAAAAAAGCCCTAAAAAAACCCCTATAGTGTAAACAAACAGTAGCTAAAACCATTTTAAAAGAGCACAAGAAGATAGGCAAAACAAAGAGATACAAAGCTAGTGAGCAAAGCTAAGGAGGGGTGGTTAACCCCTCCACTTTTGGAACTCTTAAACCATATTTTAGCCTCTGAAATTAGTCCAAAAATAGTATGAAAATAAGAGAAAAAGATGAACAAGGATTAAAATGAAAGCAAGGGAGAAGATAGTAAGCTTTTACCTCTTGTAGAGAAGGTATTCTTGTTGTAAACCAAACTTGATTCCAAAGCACTCTCAAGTTTTGAGTTATGGTTTTCAACTCTCAATCAAAGTTCCAAGTCCAAGCTCTTAATATGGGGTGTATGAATGATATGAGAGCTTAAAGATTATGAAAGTAGGAAGATGACTTACAAAAGAAGAATTTCAACTCTTTTATCTTTTCTTACACTTTGATATCTTGATATTTCTAAACCTTGATCTTTTCTAACTTCTTCTCACCTCTTAAATGTAGTCTAACAGCCTCCTATTTATAGAATTCAAACTACAGATCAAAATATCTACAAAATAGACAGCTGGTAGGTTGCTGCACAATTTTACCCAGAAAAGTCAAGATGCCCAGCCAGGCAATGGTATCCACGGTCATCTTTTACTGAGGCATGACCGGGCTTCAGTGTAATTTCATTGTTCCTCATTTTCAGGTTCAATACAAGTTGGTACAATGTTCAAAACTGAGTTTTTGGGGTATAAATATTGTGGGTATGACAGGATGGGATTGTTTGGAGCTTGAAATCAGAGTTCTTTGTTGAGAATTCAAACCACTTACACAATGTAACCTTCATCATCGAGTGCTCGGAATAAAGCGCCTGAGTCTTACGAGCGATCGAAATTGGGGTGTCTACACTGAGTTCCCCCTTTGGTTGTGTGGTCGGAAATCAACACCTATAATTTGGCACCACTTGTGGGAATGTAAGGAGAATAAATGGCCAACGACGGGCAAAAAGAGAATATTGGGGACGACATCCCTAGTGGGAGTGGTAAACATGTCCATCCTAATGTGGAGGAGGAAAACTGTAATGAAGGACCTTAGGATCAAAATCCCAAGGAGAAAGACGTCAGCCAAGAGGGAGACGCACCGAAGAAAATAGGTCAAGACGAGTATTACAATGAAAGCGACCTCCAGGTATGGAAAGATAGATGCTTGAGGAGGGACAGCAAGATGAAGGGAATGGCAAACAAGTTGGCAGACCTACAATTGGTTGTCAACTTCATGATGCAGAACAATGTCATGCAACCATTGTTTCCATGGAAGGACACGCCAATTCCAGTGGCCAAGAACGACGCCCAGAAAGGGGGGTAGAAAGCAATCCCAGTAGTCCCTCAGCATGACAGGGTGAAGGAACACTCACAACGACCTTCACGGGATGCCGGGCAAGCAGAGTCGGTGAGAAGAGAGTCTCAGAAGATGCCTCGTACCAAAGGGACTTACGTCAAAGACCATCGGCACGTTCAGGGAAAGAAACTTTTCTTTGATACGGTGAATAAAGAGAAGTCTAAGAGGACACATAACGACAATGGGTGTAGTGCACCAAAAAGGCTGAAATCCGTTGACAGCTGAGCTCATGGTCAGACTAAGGAGGATTTGAGAGACTACCTCTAGAGGAAGCAGCAGAATGCCAAGGTCACATCCCTCGTCAAGCTGAGAATGCCGTTCTCAGTGGAGTTGGATAGGTTTAAGGCCCCAAAGCGGTTCCATATGTCGAGGTTTCAGATATACGACGGTAAGTCTGATCCGAACTTTCACGTCGGCTTGTACCTGAATTCAATGGCCTTATATGCTGGGAACGAACAGTTGCTCTGCAAAGTGTTCCTTTCATCCTTTGGGGAAATCACGTCAGATTGGTTTCACAAGTTGTCAAAAGGAACTGTGAAGAGTTGGGAAGGCCTGGCCGAGATGTTTGTGGCCAGGTTTGTTACAAACAAATTGCAGCCATTGTGGGTAGACTCTCTGATGGCTTTGAAAATTGGCGAGGGTGAAAGCCTCTGGGCTTATGCCAAAAGGTATTATGAGGTGTTCAACCGAATGCCAGGATGTCACTAGGAGTTGGCAGTCGTGTCTTTTAAGAACGGCTTGGAGGATGATTGCATGCTTCGGAAGTCATTAGCAAAGACTCTGCCAAAAAGTATGGAAATAGGCCAAAGTAGAAGAGGATACACTAGGAACGAATGTGCCAAAGCAAGAGAAGAGGAACGACTCGTCGAAGCGAGGCCGAGGTAATACAAGTTTTAATGGACAGGAAATAGGGCTGAGAGTTGCACAAGTAGTCACCATTGTGTTCCGGATCTTGATTTATAAAGTTCTAGAAAGGATCAGGAATGGTGAGAAGTCTTGGGAAGCACTGTGCCTACCACAATGAGGATGGACACCTAACTCAGGGGTGCAGAGCCCTGAAGACACATTTGGAAGATCTGGTCAGACAGGGTCACTTAAGGGACCTGGTAGATGAGGCCAGAACGAGGGAAGAGCAGGCAAGATTGCCCCAGGCACCAGCACCACCATATCTACTACCACCACAACAGCAAGCAGATGAACCTTGGGTGATCAATATGATTCATTTGAGGGTCAATGAGAACGAGGAATGTGGGGGGACTCAGAGGGTAAAGCACTTACAACGTGTGTATCAGGTCCAGCAGAAGAGGCCTAGGACAAACGAATGCCAAGGGCCAATGGTGTTCTTTATTGAGGAAGACTTAGACATAGTGCAGCATCCACACAACGATGCTCTGGTAGTGACCCTCAAGATTGGAGAATGCCAGGCAAGGCGCATTCTGATTGACCAAGGCAGCTTTTATGAAATCATGTATGTTAGATGTTACAAGGAGCTCGGCCTTCACTGAGATGATTTGGAGCAGTCCGACAGCCCAATGGTCGGGTTCAATGCAATGCCGACATGGCTTTTGGGTGTAATAAATTTGGAGGTGCAAGTAGGCACCAAGAAGGTAAGCACAAAATTCACAGTAATTGACATCGCCTCCCCTTACATTGTTATCTTGGGAAGGCCATAGTTGCATGCAATGAGGGCTGTCCCTTCAACATTACACCAACTGTTACGGTTCCCAATGAAGCATGGAATAGAGGAGGTCAGAGGGGATCAGGTGTAAGCGAAAAATTCCTCCATAGCAGCAATGAAATCCACCTACAACGTGCGAGAGGCAGAAATAGTAGAAATTGAAGACGAGGACATGGAAGTTATAGATGATGTCGACAAAGAACCAGTTGAGAAGAGTGATGAAGCCATGAAGAAAATTTGGGTCCAAGAAGGGGATGAAGAGCGCTTCTTCCTTCTCGGCTCAGGCTTGGCCGAGAATGAGGAAAGAGAGTTGGAAGCTTTCTTACGGGCCAACATAGAAGTATTTTCCTGGACGCCATATGAGATGCCAGGCATTGACCCCGAGGTCACATGCCATATGCTCAATGTAGACAGGTCGGCTAAACCAGTCATCCAGCGAGCGATGAGGCTGATGTTGATGCATGTTGAGGCAGTAGAGGAGGAAGTGGACAAACTGCTAGAAGCCAAAGCTATTCGTGAGGTGAACTACCCTACTTGGTTGTCTAACACCGTGGTGGTGAAAAAGAAGAACGGCAAGTGGAGGGTTTGTGTTGATTTCACCAGCTTGAATAAGGCTTTCCCCAAGGACAGTTTTCCACTTCCCAAGATTGACTAGTTAGTAGATGCCACTTCAGGGCATAGAAGGATGAGCTTTCTGGATGCTTACAGGGGATACCACCAGATAACAATGTATCCCCTTGATGAGGAGAATACTGCATTTATCACCCCAAAAGGGTTATACTGCTATAGAGTGATGCCTTTCGGGGTTGAAAAATGTAGGAGCAACTTACTAAAGGTTGGCAACCAAGATGTTCAGACATCTGATTGGCAAAATAGTAGAAGTGTACATCGATGACATGGTCGTGAAGACCAAAGAACCTGAGAATCAACTGGCCGACTTGAGGGCAGTTTTTGATGTTCTGAGAACATATCAGCTTCGACTTAATGCTTCAAAATGTGCATTTGGAGTCAGGTCTAGTAAGTTCCTAGGGTACTTGGTTACTAGAAGGGGCATTGAGGCAAGCCTGGTTCAGATCAAGGCCATCCTTGACTTGAAGAGCCCAACGTCGGCAAAACAAGTGCAGATGTTAACTGGAACAGCTGCAGCCCTGAACAGGTTTATAAGTAGAAGTTCAGATAAATGTAAACCATTTTTTAGTTTGTTAAAGATGGCCACGGACTTTTTATGGACAGAAGAGTGCGAAGTCGTCTTGGCCGACTTAAGACGTACCTGACTACAGCCCCAGTTCTATCAAATCCAGTAGCTGGAGAAGAGCTGTTCTTATACTTGGCAGTTTTAGAGCACGTAGTAAGTGTAGTGATGATCAGAGAAGAGAAAGAAGAACGAAAGGAAGTATACTACATGAGTAAAACCCTAGCAAGTGCAGAGACCAGGCACTTACCCCTGGAGAAGTTGGCACTAGCCTTGGTGATGGCTTCGAAAAAACTAAATCACTACTTCCAAGCCCACAAGATTGTGGTACTAACTGAGCATCCTTTGAAGTCCTTACTACAACTAGGAGATTTAACAGGCAGGGTGGCCAGATGGCCAGTAGTGTTGGGCCAATATGACTTAGAGTATAGGCCCAGAATAGCAATTAAGGGCCAGGTTCTGGCCGACTTTGTGGCCGAGTTCACCCCTGGTGCCATTCTGCGTTGGACTCCAGTGAGCCGAGGATTGGGATGCCCAGGGGAGCAAGAAGAAACCCAATTGGGGCCAAAGGACCCCACTCAAGCAAATGAAAAGAAAGAAGAGAAATCAAAGCCTTGCGACATCTACATTAGTGACTCCTTCTGTCTGTTTGTTGATGGAAGTTCAAACCATCAAGGCGCGAGGGCAGGAGTAGTGCTAATATCACCAGATGGGAGAATGTTAGAACAGTCTATTCGTTTGGGGTTCAAGGCCTTAAACAATGAAGTAGAGTATGAGGCACTGATTGCAAGATTGAAGTTAGCAACAACAATGGAAGCCGATGAGGTGGTAGTCATTTGTGACTCCCAACTTATTGTGAATCAGGCAATAGGCAAGTATGCAGCCCGAGATGAAAGAATGATAGCCTATGTCAAAGAAGGTGTTAGACTGCTAGCATTGTTCCAGGATTTTCGGCTACAACATGTTAGCCGAGATGATAACAGTCCTACCGATGCCTTGGCTAACCTAGCTAGTGCAATGAAATCAGGGGAGGCAAGGACAATAATGGTTGATTATTTGTCGGGCCCAAGTGTGGACGCACTAATCACAGAGTATGAAGCAATGTGTGTGGAAATGGGCCCAAGTTGGATGGATGCAATAGTGATGTTCCTTAGGAATGAAAAGTTGCCAGACGACCGAAAAGAGGCACATAAGACCAGATTAAAGTCAGCCAGGTTTAGCCTAATATCAGATGGCCATCTTTACAGCAGATCCTTCACTGGTCCCCTTTTGAGATTTATGCATCCCTCCCAAGTTGAAGACTTCTTGTATGAAATACATGAAAGAGTATGTGGAAGCCATGCTGGGAGCATATCACTTGCTCATAGGGCCATTACTCAGGGGTACTGGTGGCCCTACATACAGAAGGATGCCGAAGCCTACGTCAAAAAGTGCGAGAAATGTCAAAGGTTTGCACCTTTGATACATCTACCAGCAACAGATTTGAACCCAATATCCAGCCCTTGGCCATTTGCTCAGTGGGGCATGGATCTTGTTAGATAACTGCCCCAAGCAACTGGGCAGAGGAAGTTTCTGCTAGTAGCAACTGATTACTTCATGAAGTGGGTAGAAGCTGAACCCTTTGCGAAGATTCAAGATATTGATGTGAAGAACTTCATATAGAAGAACATCATCACCGGGTTTGGGATCCCAAGGGCAATAATAGCAGATAATGGTATACAGTTTGACAATAAGCTAATCAAAAGCTTCTGTGCAAAGTACAAAATCAAGAACTACTACTTCACTCCAAGTTTTCCTCAGAGCAATGGTTAGGCAGAGGCATCCAATAAGACTATCTTGGATGGGATCAAGAAGAGGCTGGAAGCAGCAAAAGGGAGGTGGGTGGAAGAGTTGCCCAATGTGCTCTGGGCATATCGGACTACGCCGAGAAGATCAACTGGAGAGTCTCTTTTTGCCACGGCTTATGGCACTGAAGCAGTTATCCCACTGGAAGGCGGCATCCCTGGGATTAAAACCCAGGGAGTAGAGAATGGGACTAACGAGGCATTCTTGGCTTGAGATCTAGACCTGCTGAAGGAAAAGAGAGAGAGAGCAGCAATTCGGCTGGGGGCATACCAGCAACAGCTTGCTAGAGCATATAACAAGAAGGTCAAGCCAAGAGAGTTTAAGGTCGGGGACCTCATCCTAAGAAAGGTCGTCGACAACAAGAAGGATCCTAGGGAGGGCAAACTTGGCCCAAACTGGGAGAGACCTTATAGAATCATCTCGGTAGCTGGCAATGGGGCATATTGGCTTGAAGACAGTGATGGCAAAGAGCTGCCAAGACCCTGGAACACTTGCAACTTGAAGTTTTTCTACCATTAGAGTTTTGGCTTTTGAAGTTTATGTCATAATTTCATTAGTCGAAATAATAATAAAATTCTAGTTTGATTTTTATTGAAATTTGTGTAATAAGATTGACCAGTCCTATGGCGATGTTTCTGAATGAAACATGATGAATAACTTAGACTTATTATATGGCAGAGTTGAATTATACTTACATATAATAAAGTTGAACTAAGTTGGCAATGTTTCTGAATGAAAAATGACGAATAACTTAGACTTATTATATGGCAGAGTTGAATTATACTTGCATATAATAGAGTTGCACTAAGTTGGAGATGTTTCTGAATGAAACATGACAAATAATTTAGACTTATTATATGACAGAGTTGAATTATACTTGCATATAATAAAGTTGAACTAAGTTGGCGATGTTTCTGAATGAAACATGACGAATAACTTAAACTTATTATATGGTGGAGTTGAATTATACTTGCATATAATAGAGTTGAACTAAGTTGGCAATGTTTCTGAATAAAACATGATGAATAGCTTAGACTTATTATATGACAGAGTTTAACTACACTTGCATATAATAGAGTTGAACTAAGTTGAATAAACCTGGACTTGCCATGTCAGCAGAGTCAAACTTGGGATGGAACTAAGTTCGTTTCAGTTAGATTAACAGAGGAACCAAGGTTGGAACACCTCAGCTAGTCTTTGTTTGAATCTGACTTTGGCGAAATACCATAGACACGTGCTTAATGTGAACTTAAGTGGAATTTAGGTTCACATTAGGGGGCAGGGAGTAGGAATGATAAATAAACTTAAGAGCTTGGGACTTGTTGAAAATTTCAGAAAAATTTACAAGTTAAAATGGGCTTAACACTTACTGAAATTTTGGAGAAATTTACAAGTTGAAGTTCGCCGTGGTAATTATGAATGAAGTATCCGAGATACATATTACCCGAGGTGACCAACCAGGTTGTTAAAGCTTGGAACAGTGAAGTCTTAATAGAAGATAGCATATGGAGGTAAAAAAGCAATGCTTGACTGAACAATACTAGTAAAAATATGTTAATATCTTTAAGTGTTAGCCAAGATATTCCAATTGTTGGCCGAGGCAAATAGTCAAGGTTTATATTCGAGTTATTCTACCCTGAAGTTATTATACAGTTAAGGTATACTTTGATCTAAGTATGGAAGCATGAAAGGCATGAAAGAAACCAGTAGACATGTATGAAAAGAACATTAAACACTTAGAAAAAAAGAAGACACGCATTCAAAGGAGAAACTTGTTCAGAAACAAAAAGGCACTTCGGCCTGAGAAACAAGGGATTACTTATCCAGGAGTTACAAAAATTACGAATTATCCAAAAGCAAAGTTCAAAGTCAAAATTCCTAAGCATTGGGATTGTGGGCATCGATCTCAGATTGCTCAACCTCAGCTGTTGACTTTGTGTCGGCCTCGGTTAGCAAAGTGGCTTCCTTCTCTGTAGCTATCTTGGCGTGAATTTCCAAAAGGGTCTGGTCTAAGATTTTCGTGGCTGAAAGGACCTCGGCTTCAGAAGTTGTTTGTTTGCCACCCTTGGAAACCAAGTCTTCTTCCTCGTCGTGAGTCAAGTCCAGGACTTGCTCATTTAGAGTAGGGGACTTGGCCCCAATAGCAGCCTCTTTTTATCAGCATCATCAGCCTCGGGGTCTTCATCCTCGGTTTCGTCCTCAGAATTGTTGGGAGCTGGAGAAAATGGCAATTGGAGTTGGTTGGCATCTCGGAAAGAAGAGTCCGCAGGGATAGACAGTTTGTCTAAGGCCGCAGTCCAGTCGAGGAGAAAGCCTCAGTTATAGGCTTGGGTAACCTGGGCTTTGTATGCATTACCGACGGCAACCTGCCCTTCTGAGAAAGCCTTCTCGTCGGCGGCTTTGATTTTGGCCTCTTTAGTGGCCAAGGCTTCTCGAAGCTCTTCTTAGGCTTCTGTGGTTTTGGTTTCAGCTTTGAGAACCTCGGCCACAGCCTCCACCGCCTCTGCTTTTTCCTCGGCCTGGTCTTGGGCTCGTCTGGTTGCCTTGGCTTGATCCAACAGAACTTTCATCTTGGCTTCGGCGTTATTTAAGGAAGTGAGGAAGCTAGCAGCCTCCTTGGTCTTGTGGACCAATTCTTTCTTCAAATCCTCGGCTTTCATCGCAAAGGAATGAGAATGCTGGATCGCCTAAGAAGAAAAGGAAAGGACTGAGCAAGTTAGTAAAATTTTGAAATATGAGAACTTGAAGTAAAAAGCCAGAAAAGACAAGAGTTGAAAACTTACTAGAATAGAGTGCTGCATCATTAAAGCAAAGTTTTCATACCCTCTGATCTCGGCCATATGATTTAGATCAGTTGGGAGAAGAATAGCGATGGAAAGAGTGACACCGACCTCGATATTGTCAATGGCACTGTTACCAGCCCTGATTGGTTGGTCCCCTATCGTGATAGTAGGAGCCCAAGGATCATCGGCTTAAAGGCACTTGGGCTTGCGGTTGTCTTAGACTTCGACTCTTCGATCGCGAGGTATCGGTTGGATCATCCTCGGCAGGCCTCTTCTCGGCATTAGAGGCACTCTTCTCAACCTTGGCCAATTTTGAGATTGACACTATATCGTCAGTATCGACTTGGGTAATAGAGGCTTTTGCCTTAGCCCTCTTTACCCTTTTTGGTTTTTGTTTGGGATGGCAATGAGATGGTGAAGAAGGGGCAAAATGACCACTCCTGGCAAGTCGGCCAAGAGGTCCTTAATAATGGATTTTTGGCCCATGTCTTCGGTGGTAACAGTGAGGATAACTTTGGTGTCGAAATAGATTGCTGGCAAGGCTGTTGGTGGATTTGCTGGATCGAAAGCCGACGCCTCAGAGTCTTGACGTTTGCAGTTACGAGTTCTGCTTGCTGGTACGTTTGCTGGGGCACGACGACGACATCGGCGTTGGGATATCAGGATAAGTTGGGGGACGGATGTTGATGGCAACTCAACTGGATTAGAAGAGGAAGCCTAATCAGCTCTTGGTGAAAAAGTAACTGGAGGGGTTGAGGTAGACGGTGGGTTAGACTTCTCCGAGGGATGTCGGGCAAAGCCGACTTGTATGTTGGGATATAATTGAGTAGTAGAGGAGCTTTGCGCTGGTCAATAGGCAGGCCTAGCAGCCTATTTAGGTCCTTGCTGGGGAAGAAGGATTGGCGGAAGTCTTGGAAGGATTGGCGGAAGTCTTGTGACGATTGAGGAAGAGTTGCGAAGAACAGAAAGCATACATTAGAATAGATAAGGGAAATAAAGTGATAAAGTCTAAAGCAGAGAAGTTAACACTTATTTCTTACCCTCATCCTCTTTAAACACCGATCGACGCAGAGGGAAGAGATGAAGATCATCATCAGGAGCAAACTCCCAGTTACCCGAGACGATAAGGTAATCATCTCCAGCACCCATGTTGGAGTCTGGGAGGTCGGCTATGATTTTGTAGGCAGTAGATCTCAGCTTGAGGTAATAAATGTAGCCTTTTTCAGACTTTAGGCCACACATGGTATAACAATATTGGATGTTGGCTAACGTTATCCTAGCATTTTCTCGACGAGCTAAAGCAATTATACCATTGATAACCCTATAGGAATTAATGGCTAGTTGCATAGGGTTGAGTTTGTAGTAGTGAAACTTCCCTAAAGAGAATGTCTAAAAGAAGCTAGAGTCAAATAGTGAGAGAGATATCTATAATAATAACCATAAACACACACACATATATATATATATATATATAAAGGCGAGATGTTTCGGGGAAATTTAGGGGCGGGGTCAGGCCGGGGCCGGGGGAACTATCACCGTCCTCAGCCTGAAAATCATCGGGAATGTATTTTTCAATACCAGCCTCGACCCTATGGGGAATAATTTTTGAGGAAAATCCTATTTATCGGGATGGGGCTGTCCGGGTCCTCGTCGGGCTAGGTTCATATTGCCATCCTTACTCACTAGTTTACCACCTCACCGAGAGATAGAGTTCTCAATTGACTTAGTGCTTGGCACGACACCGATTTCTATGGCACTATATAGGTTTGCACCTGCCGAGTTGAGTGAGTTGAAGATTCAACTCCAAGAGTTACTAGATAAGGGTTTTATACACCCTAGTACTTCGCCTTGGAGAGCACCGGCTCTCTTTGCTAAGAAGAAGGATGGCACTTTGCGACTGTGTATTGATTACAGAAAGTTGAACCGGGTAACAGTTAAGAATAAGTACCCAATGCCTTGTATAGACTATTTGTTTGATCAGTTGAAAGGGTCTTGTTGTTTTTCTAAGATAGACCTGAGATCGAGTTACCATCAGTTGAGGTTAAACGAAGAGGATATCCGGAAAACGACATTCCATACGCGGTATGGCCATTATGAGTTTCTAGTGATGCCCTTTGGGCTAACCAATGCACCAGCTGTGTTTATGGATTTGATGAACTAGATTTTCCATAAGTTCCTAGACCGTTTTGTAGTCGTCTTTGTGGATGACATCTTGATTTACTCACCATCAGAGAAGGAACATTAGGAACACTTGCGGGTAGTACTTGAGTTACTTAGAGCCCACAAACTATATGCCAAGTTCGAAAAGTGTGAATTCTGGTTGAGGGAAGTGAAATTTCTAGGCCATATGGTATCTAGGGAAGGGGTGACTGTAGATTCATCCAAGATAGAGGCAGTATAAGATTGGGAACGACCTAGGAATGCATTTGAGATCCGTAGTTTCTTGGGGTTGGCTGGGTATTACAGTGGGTTTGTGAAGGATTTCTCTAGAGTAGCCTCACCCATGACTAGACTGATGAGGAAAAGGATTAAGTTTGTGTGGAGTGAGACTTGCGAGAAGACTTTTCTAGAACTTAAGGTTAGACTTACCACCGCTCCAATATTGATTATTTTAGAGAAGGGTTTGGGTTATTCGGTGTATTGTGATGCTTCATGGGAAGGTTTGGGTTGTGTATTGATGTAAGAGGGGAAAGTAGTAGCCTATGGCTCACGGTAGTTGAAAACACATGGGAGGAACTACCCTACTCATGACCTAGAGTTAGAGGTAGTGATCGTTGCCTTGAAGATTTGAAGGCATTACCTGTATGGTGAGAAGTTTGAAGTGTTTTCTGATCACAATAGCCTGAAATATCTATTTACACAGAAAGAGTTGAATTTGAGGCAGAGGAGGTGGATGGAGTTTATAGAAGATTATGATTTTGAGTTGCATTATCATCTGGGAAAGGCCAATGTTGTGGCCGATGCCTTGAGTAGGAAGTCTGGTAGCAGTGTAGCTTGTATTGCCATCCGAGAATGGGAGATGTTGAGTACCATTGGTGGGTCTGACTTGCATCTTGGCGAGTCCGTGGGGTTTGTCGCCTTGTTTCCAGTAGTTGCACAACCTACACTTGTGAACTGAGTGATAGAAGCATAGAAGAGTGACCCTGAGGTGGAAACCCTTCGGGAAAATATCTCCAGTGGGAAAGTAGAGAAAGGCTTGAATGTGTATCCCGATTTGAGCATTAGATACCATGACCGCCTTTTCGTGTCGGAGTCATGCCGAGAGGAAGTACTCCAAGAGTTCCACCATTCACGCCTTGCAGTGCATCCGGGAGGCACAAAGATGTATCACGACCTTAGTTGTCAGTTTTGATGGAAGGGAATGAAGAAGGATGTGGCCGTATTTGTAGCTAGGTGCCTTACTTGTCAGCAAGTGAAGGTTGAACATTAGAGGCTAGTGAGTTTATTGCAACCCATGCCTATAGCCGAGTGGAAGTGGGAGCATGTCACATTGGATTTTGTTGTGGGCCTTCTGAGGACTCAACGGGGTAGTGATGTAATTTAGGTGGTAGTTGATCGGTTTACCAAGTCGGCGGACTTTATACCTATGCGTGTGAGTGAATCAGTAGATTATCTTTCCGACCTTTATATTTAGGACACGACCTTTATATGCGTGTGAGGTTGCATGGGGTCCCTGTAACAATCATTTCGGATAGAGATCCGTGTTTCACGGTTCGGTTGTGACAAAGCCTATAGAGTGCCTTGGGCACGAGGTTGACCTTTAGCACTGCATACCATCCTCAGACTGATGGGCAGTCTGAGCGTACTGTTTAGATCCTTGAGGATATGCTTCAGGGTTGTGTTCTTGACTTTAAGGGGTTGTGGGAGATGCACTTTGTAGCTCAACTTTTCGTGCTCCTTTCGGATACAACTAGTCCTACAGTTTGGACTCTCGTGGTTCTAAATCTGATCTCACAATTACAATGTGAAATAGATAAACACAAAAGAGTCAAAATCCGGCAAATCTTTTGGAAAATTGATTTTGAATCAAATTGCCAAAAATGGACTGCTTTGCCGGATACAGCGTCGCCACCTAAATATTTTTGAAAAATTTAGGAAACCCATGACTCGTGCCAAAGGCCACGTGTTCGTCATCACCAAGATTGTCTTGGCTCGGGAACTTAGGTACGAGAGGGGAAAGTCATGAATTGAGCACCCCACTCGCTCGATCAAAGATCGGCCTCTACTAATCATGATGTGATTCTTATTTACATTATATGCTCTTGTTCCGATTATTAGGCTATTGTTACTTTGTGATGTGCACACAAGTATAGACTAATTTGTAAAAATTGGAATGCTTTGATTTCATGTTTTGTTTGAAAATGTTTAAATATATATCACTTGAAAAAGTGATCACATATGTACATTACTCAAATTATTCCAATTCAATCAATTAGCCTTCATCCATAGGTATTCAAGAAAATATAGCACTTAGCCTCATGGTAAGCATGCTAAACATGGCAACAATCACACGCATGCGATATGCTAAAGCAATAAAAATGCTCACCTAGAAGCCAAAAGAAACAAAAGAGTTAGAAAAATGCATGGTCCTAACTAACGCAAAATATGCCTAATGCAACACATACAAGATGTAATTAATAGGCTCGGCTACTAATATGACATTTGAATCAATTTGATAGTATGCGGTTTAAGCATGTTTTCAAAGAAGTATTTAAACAACAATGCTTGTTAGCATGATGAACCGAGCCTTATGCGTGCAAGACAAATGAATGCTTTTATACATGGAAAATGCTAAATGAGACATGATGTGCTACACTATCCATCATAAGCGGATAAATAAAATGGAGAAAGACGTGGGGTTGGAACACATGCACGAATTATTACAAGTTTGCCCTCGCGCAGGAAGGTCCGAATGAATGGACTAGCTAATTGCTACGAATTAACTAACTATTACAAACCAAATGAAATAAATTAACTACACTAGCTAATTAACTAATTATTACAATAACAAATTTAACTAGTTATTCTAGCTAATTAAATAAGTACAACACAAGACTAACTAGCTATTTTAATTAAACTAACTAATTAGTTACAAGCTCGCTACTTTAAGTAAAACATACATGTGGATTTCCATCCGATAATGCTCTCCGTTGTGCTACTGGAATGCCTTTGTTGCACAGTTAGAAAATTGCACTGCTTTTCCATCTCAGCCTCTGCTCTGCTAGAAAAAAGGACACTGTCTGCCTGGAAAAAGTGGGTTGTCGTCCAGTAAAAGTGGCTGGGTTCTTTCCTGCTGCAATAGAGAACAAACAGAGCATTCTCAAGGGATGTTTGTCCACCCTGCCTCTCCTTATCATGAAACAACTCAAAGGAGGGGTAGGCTTGATTCGCAAGTCAACAATCGGCGCAATTTCATTGCGTGATGACTTATGAACCAAGGGATACAATTTCAATAAATGCATAATGAAAGACTCGCAAACCTCCTCCTTATCATGATTTGATCAAGGGAAGTGGTTGACCTTGGAAACTTGAACCATTTCATCACTAACAAGTATGAAATGACTCAAGTCTCCATGTGTTCAATTAATGTCTGATTCAACACCAAATTATTTATTATTTTGGTCCATTTTAAGGCCAATTTTAATTACCTCATTTAATTACCTTTCCATTCCTTAATTCATTTAGTCCAAGAATGAGCATTAAGTCCACCAATGGAGAGGAGTGTCAAACCAAGGGTTGTTTTAGGCATGAGAGAGATGTCATGCTGTTGGTAATGAACCTCCGAAGAGATTAAACTATTAAGCACAACGACCTTAATTTCAAACTTGAACAATCCATCGGTTGAAACAACTCTCAAAGTGAATGAAAAATCAAGAAATGAGGGCGGTTGCAAAGATGCTTAGAGGTGAACACAAGTATGGAAAGTAAGAAATAAATGCTATCAACTCAAATAGATTGGTGGCTAAGGCCTAAACCACCAAGCCTATGAGGACCATCATATTACAAGCATGCTATACAAAGCACAAATGAAACAAACACATAAAAATAGTCCTAAAATAGGCTAAAATAGTGATGGAATTGAAGTCAAAAGAGCTAAAGGAGTAAGCTACAATAATGAAGAATTTAAGCTAGTAAACAAGACAAGGGAGGGGTGGCGAGCCCCTCCATTTTTGAGACCTCAAAACATGATTTTTAGCCTTCGAAAGCCTCTGAAAATCAGTTGTAAAAAGCTCAAAAAAAGTGGATGAAAAGATGGGAAACACAAGGGTAAAGGCCTAAGAAGCAAGGTTCAAAGAAGGGTGGTCAACCCCTCTACCTTTAATGGCCTTAAACCACAAGTTTCAGCCCATAAAAATAGCTGAAAAATAGTTCAAAAACAACAAGAAAAGACAGCAAATAAGTAGTGTAGAGATGCTCAAAATTATACCTCTTGAAGCAAGGTAACTCTTTTGTTAACAAACCCACAAGTTCCCACTCTCAAGGGCTGAAATTTGGACTCAATAATCTCAGCAAGGAGAGCTCCAATATTGGTGTAGGAAGTGTTTGGGTAAGGTGTGTGTGTTGCAAGATAGAGATAGAGAGAGAATTTCAAGTTTTGGGACATTTGGAATTTTTCGTAACCTAAAAACATGAGGGTTAGCCTTGTATATATAAAGAAATAGCCTCTTAGGTCAGAAATATCTGTATAGGAATAGTTGGAGCTTTGGGGGACAGCTGGCCAAAATATCTGCGTTTTTGACACAAGTGGCCGGCAAGACACTATTAGTGGCCGGCCCGACAAAAATCTACTTCCAGGCCCGACTTCAAACGGGCAAATCTCCTTCATCCGGACTTGGTGTTAGGTCTTTCTTGAGTCTAAATTGAAGCCTCGGAAGTCTAATTTTCAATGGTGGTGGCCTCATATCTAAATTCTAAGTATGCAAAGACATATGACTATTTTAGTGAAGGATGCTGATTTTTATCCTAACGGATTAATGCCTAACTTCCTCCCCAACTAGTTTTCTTCCCTCTCCTCTTATTTACTTCAACTCAAAACCTAAAAATAAGATGTTTTTAAAGATTTTTCAAAGAGTTCACCTCGCTTCCACTTATGTCCACTTTGTCCATACTCGGTTTATCAAAAAGTGCAATATTTTAAACGAAATGCATGCCTCGGGACATCGTAGAAACATTTGGAAAAATATTTTGAAAAAGAGGGTTTTAAGGTCTAAAAAAAGTTTCGGTCTAAAATAGTTTTGGTCAAAAATGGGGTGTAAGGTTGGGATTTAGAAGCTTTTCTTGCTGAAGAAATTGAACGTTTGTACAGTGTATCTTTCATCATCGAGTGATCAACTTAAGGTGCCCAAGTCCTAAGGGTGGTAAAAAATGGGGTGCCTACACACTTGCCCTTAGTGGAGTTTGCCTAAAACAATAGCTTCCAGTCGAGTATTGGAATGGCACTGTTTGAGGCTTTGTATGACCAATTGTGTAGATCCCTTGTGTATTGGGCCGAGGTGGGTGATGTACCAATGTTGGGTCCAAAGTTAGTCCTAGAAATGACGGAGAAAGTTGCCCTAATCTGTAAGCGGTTGGTTACGGTCCAGAGTCGCCAGAAAAGTTATGTCGACCATAGGAGGAGACCTTTGTCTTTTGAGGTAGGAGATCATGTCTTTTTGAAGATATCACCTAGGTGAGGTTTGATGAGGTTTGGGAAGAGTGGGAAGTTGTCCCTTCAATTTATTGGGCCTTTTGAGATCCTTAAGCGGATTGGAGAGGTAGCCTATCACTTGGCCTTGCCGCAACAACTTTCTGGCGTTCATGATGTGTTTCATATTAGTATGCTTCAGAAGTATGAGCCGGATCCATCGCACATGTTGGATTGGACCGACTTAGAGGTAGATGAGGATGCCTCGTATGAGGAGTGACCTGTGAGAGTCTTGGATGCTCAAGACCAAGTCTTGCGAGGCAAGACCATTCCTTTGGTAAAAGTGTTATGAAAACATCACGAAGTTGAGAAAGCGACTTGGAAACATGAGTTGGAGGTCCGTGAGAAATATCTGGACTTATTTGTTGATGTTTAAGTTATGTATTGAAATTATGTTATGCTAATGAAATATGGAAACATTATATATGTTGTATATGTTTTGGAAACAAGAGTTTAATATAAACATTGTAGATGTTTTGAGAAAATGTGAATTGTACCTTCAATGTTGGAACTTATGTATTGAGTTTATGAGAATGGATGATCGGAGAATGGGTCATGGTGATGAAGAGGATTGATTATCATTGTTGTTATTGATTTAATTGCAATTTTAAAGTTTGATTTGAAATTTCAGGGACGAAATTCCTTAAGGGGGGAGATTATAACGATTCGAGTTTAGACCCGACCTATCTTGCATTCTAGACTCGGGTTTCATGATTCTGTATTGTTGTCCTTATCTTACCTCCCTTATACTTTCTTGAGTTTGGCTATTGGTTGCGTTTGGAACAGGTTGGTTGCTTGGTTTTCAAACTCTTGTTGCCTAGAATTTAATTTCTCCGCTTGAGCGTCCCTTCTTGCGTTCAAGCGGGTTTTGTGAACTCTCAATACTTTTGCAGGTCTGCAAAACTACTCGGAGGGCATATTCTACGCTCGAGCGGTACTTTCTGTGCTCGAGCAATCTCGGCTCATCCTTTCTTACGCTCGAGCATTGGTTTGCTATCTGCAAAACTACTTGGAGTGTGTATTCTGCGCTCGAGCGGAACAACTTATTGTGTTTGACACTTGAGTGTCACTTCTTGCGCTCGAGCGGACTATGTGTATATCAGTTTGAGAAGATCACTTTTTACATCACTTTTTCATATCTTTTTCTCTCCAAACCTTAGGTCCATAGCCTTTCTCTCTAAAACTCACACTTTCTCTACATTTTCACCTAGATCTAGTAGTCTCTCAATCCATGTGCCTTTGTAAAAGAGGTAGAGCATCTCAAGGGCTACGTTTTCATCCAATTAGAGTGGGGTTTCAGCTTCCTCTGAGTTTCTTCATTGCTTTGCTTGTCTTCTAACTTTGAGGTAGGGATTTTCTATACTCCTATTTGACTCCTAACTTAGTTATTTGTTTTGTATAAACATTATTGTGAGTTTTGGTGGATTTTGAACAAACTTGGGGTTTTGATTTAAGATCAAAAGAGGGGATTTTGAAATGAGTGTATTGAGAATGGCCATGGGAGTGGATATGAGATTGGGTTGTAGTAAAATAGTTGATGTTGATACTTGGGTTGGATTTTGGTAAAAAAGAAAAGAAAAAGGAGTTTGCCCAAAAATGTCTCAAATATTTATTTTGTATAAATAAATAGAATTGGTATTGGAAATGTGAAATTAGATGGATGTCTATATAAATGGTGGAGTTGGATATGTATTATCACTCACCTATGGGAAATTTTGATAGTTTATCTGTCGTGGAGATTGTATATCTATTTAGAAATATCTGTTTTGGGTTATCGGTGGAGGATAGCTATGATTGTTGTAGAAATTGCATGAGGATTAGGTAAATTGAAACTAATTTCTCATCCGTTGTCATTGAATATGGTTATGTCTTTTAATACATTGTATATGTATGACGTTTGGGAAGAGAAATAAGATGCACTCCAGTGAATTAAGTTGGTCGGAGTGTCCAGGGTGAAAGTCCCGAAAACTATGAGTATACATGGGTGCCAATTTCACTGGACGAAATATCCATAAAATGGCAAATAGAAGTGATGGTATGATGGTTGTACTGGTTAGAGACCTATTGAGTTGTATTCTCAGCTTGGTTGTTTGAATAAAATGGAACTGACTTCATAAATTAAAAGATACAGATTATATTGCATGGTTTGCAAAAGAATTATGAAATGGTTTATCAATGGCATTGTATTTGCATCTTACCCTTATATCTTCGTTAAGTTTCATATATTGTACTGGATTATTTCTATTGAGCTTTGGCTCACCCTATATGGGAAAAACATTTTCAAGTGTTGGTGATATGCATCCGCCAAGGCAGTAGCTTGGGAAGATTTTGGGCGAAAGCTTCTCTTTTTGTTGTATTCGTTTTGTATAGCCAAGGGCTTAAAATGTATTGGACCTACGTCCACTTTTGTTGTAACCAAGAAAAATCTTAGAAAGTTGTAAGCCTTTAGGGCACTTATTGGCAGTGCTTGGGAACATGGTTGGCAGGCTATTTTAAACCTCCAACGGAAAAAAATTCAAAAAGTCACACAGTAGCTGAGTAATGGAGCTGCAGTCCAGCTATATGGCTTTATCTGGGTAAAAAGATATTTTTACCCTCTGTTGCTCCTATCTGTTTGGAAACGTGCTCATATCTCTCATATCTCTCATCTTATCACTTAAACTTTGGGTCTAACTGGAGGGTTTCACAGAAGAGTGCAATACCTCTCTCCGGTGGCTTACTCTAGCGGAACTGTTACGGAAAGACCAAGTAGACGATTGTCGAGGATTTGCGACAGGTACGGTGGCCAAACCCAATTTTTGTGCTTCTTCTTCGTTGACGAACTTGGTCTTGTTGGTTTTCAACCCATTGTTTCAGATCTTACTGTGATTTGGCAAATATTGATGGTATTTTCTTTTTTTCTTCACCGATCTGCACCTATGATGATGTAATCCCTTTCAAATATTTTTTTTTCTTGTTCCAACTTCGGTGGTTCAGTCACCGATCTTGCTGGTTTTCTTTTCTGTTCTTGTCCAACAAAAAATAAAAAAGTATATCTTGTTTCTTCTTTACTCAGCAAACATATTTTTTTTTCTTTTGGGTCTTCCTTTATTTTGGTTTTTCTGGAGATTTCACTGTCATTTTTTTTTTCTTTCTTCCATCTAAATAAAAACTAAAACAAACATTTAATTGTTTAGAGCATCTCTCACTCTTCACCAATTTTTTTATTTTTTTTTATCTGATTTGATTTTCAGTTTAAATAAAAAACTTGACATGATAAGAATTATTTCAATTCCTTTATTAATTTTTTGTTAAAATCTTTTTAAAAATTATTCTCATATGTTAAAATTTTCTTTTCATCAAATTTAATAAAATTTTTAATTTAAATTTGATGAATTATTAATTTGATAAAAAAAAAAATCTTCTTTCATTTAACCTTTTTTCAGTGTACAGAAATTTTTAAAACTAGTGGACAAAAAAAAGTGTAAACTAATGGACAAATCAAGTGCCAAAACACTTGAGTTAAGATGCAAAATTACCAAATCAACCAATTTTAAGATTGGAGGCTGATCAATTTTAAGATTGGAGGCTGATCAAGTTGGGGAAAATGCAATTTGTTGGTTTATTTTTTAAAGTGTAAAGATTTTCTCCGGTTGGTCATATACAATACTCTATTTTTTTTTTCTTTTTCTTTCAACTCTGTTCTTATAAATTTGATCTGTACATAGTGAATTTGAATTGCACAAATCTGTTGGAGTTAACTTAATTACCTATTCACTCAATCTGTTATGCTGTTAACAATCAATTGTTGTTATAAATTAAATACATATTCCTTAAATCTGGTATGCTGTTATAAATTAACTGTTACATTTCATTGAATATACGTGTATTGTAATTATAACCCCAATCTGTGGTGCTGTTTTACTCATGTGTTTGGTCTGTGTATAGTAATATGGCTTCATCTTTTTCCACTGCCACGTCAACATGGCCACAGCGCATGTGTGCTTGTGGCTATGGTCGTTGTTTTGTGAAGGTATCAAGGTCTCACAAAAATCTTGGCCATGCATATTATGTTTGCCCCCGGCCTATGGTGAGTTGTGACAATTGATTATTTCTCACCCCATATGTTTGCAAACTGTAATTCCCATAACTAATAAGTGTTATGTTTCTTACTCATCAGCAATGTGTTAATTGGATTAGTTGGTGTGACGAATCAGGGAGACGGAGCCCCGACCATGACTCATCAACAAACGATGTCATGCAGTTACGGGTTGATGTCGTGCACATTATTAATACTTTACGTGTAATGAAAATAGTGATTTGTGTGTTGTGCATCATGGTCATCATCTTATTATTGAGAATGTAAGCCCCGTAAATCATTACCCTTGTACATAAGTAATGTTTTGAAGAAGTAATTGTAGACAAGCCCGCGGGGGACCTCGCTACAGTTCGGACTCGATTTGTGTCACGGTTCTTAATCTGAACCAAAGAGTCCAAATCCGGCAAATCGTTTTGAGAAAACAGATTTTTTTTGAAAGAAGTGCCAAACATGGACTGCTTTGCCAGATACAGAGTCGCCACCTAAATATTTTGTTTTTGAAAAATTTAGGAAACCCTGACTCGTTTGCCTAAGGCCACGTGTCCGTCATCACCAAAGTTGCCTCGGCTCGGGAACTTGGGTACGATTGGGGAAGGTCACTTTGTGAGCACCCCCGCTCGCCCGATCAAAGATCGGCCTCTACTAACCATGATATCAAGTTTTGAAAACATTATGTGTTCTTATTCCAGTTATTAGCCTAGATTTACTATGTAATACGCACAGCATACAAGTATAGACCGGGTCGCCCGAATTGGAACAAAACATTTCATGTTTGTTTTTTTTTTTTTGAAAGATGGTTTGCTACTCGCAAGTAGGCTTTAAAATGTAGATTTTGCCACCCTCGGGTGGGCTTAGAAAAGATGGTTTTGCCACTATCTAGTGGGCTTAAAACTCACAGTTGATGATTTGTCCCAGTCCAAATAACCGAATCTTCACCCACAGGCATTCAGGCAGTTTATATCACATAAGCAAATAGCCTCATGGTAAGCATGCTATTCATGGCAGTCACTCACACGCATGCAAGGATGCTAAAGCATAAAAACTCACCGAGTACTCCAAGCCAAAACAAAAGCTAATTAGAAATCCATGCATGATCCTAGTTATACAGAAATGCCTAATGCAACACATGCAAAAATGCAATTATAGCAGGCTCGGCTACTCTAAACATGGCATATGAGATGCAACAGCTATCAAGTATTCAACTCGGAATTGAAACACAAATGCAGTTAGTATGATGCGCCGAGCCCGGTGCGTGCAAAACAGATGAATGAATGCAAACATGCTATCATACTGTATGCTAATTGAAACATGCCCTAATCTAACCATCATAAGCAGGTAAATAAAAGGGAAGAAAGACGTGGGGTTTGGAAGACATACATCACACTCACGCACACTTATTACAATTATGCCCTCGCGCAGAGGGTCCGAATGAATAATATACAGTCCCAAATGAATAGTACAGTCCAAATAAATAATACAGTCCAAATATGTACAAAACCCTAATTAATTAACAAATTTAACTAGGAAAGCATTAAATTGGCGTGCAAGCCAGGGACTGCCTCGACTCTGCTCCGGATGATGAATGATGCATATCCGGGTTGCCTTTGCACGGAAATCCACTGTGATGCCCCAATTAGCCTCTGTTTTGCAATAGTTTTTGGAAAGCGCGCCAAGCCCCGAAAGACTGCTGATTCTTGATTTGCTGCAACAGAGAGCAGGAAAGGGGCATAGCAATGTATTTTCACAAATGTATGCATGCCTCGATCCTCGTGCCACCAATCACGTATATCGATGCATGATGGCCGAGGAATCGAATTGCACAGCTCAATATGGAATGAATGCACATGAAAATACAACTAAGTCCTAACTCCATCATGGACAATCCGGAGTGTCGGTGACTGGGGAATTGAGACACGTTCCGTCACTCGGAGTACGAAACGCCCCTCGTTTCTCGCGCTCGGGCTAACTCCTATCCCGAACACAATACAATATGCATGACATGCATGAAATGCAACTAAGATACAACCTAACATGCAACATGCTATGAAATGGCATACACGATGCACGAGGTAACATGGCATACACAATGCGCTAATATAAAACCTAGCATACACAACGCTATGGAATGAAATGGCATACACAATGCGATATGGACTTACACTAACGCAAGTGGACCTCAGCCACACTCACATAAGAGGCCATTAGATGGAAATGAGACACTCGGAATGCACGCACGCGTGCACGCAAACCGAGGACCGGACCTAAGGCACGGAATGCCACTCTAACAAGACATGACAAGGCATGGAATATGGCATACTAGCATGCAAATTTCAGTAGCAAAAAGTGATGCAAAACAGCCCCGAAACATGGCAAAATGGCATCCGATGCATGAAATGGATCCCAAAACATGAAATTAGGTACATGGAATGACCTATGGCTATGCAATGCATGCATTATTTGAATATGAAGTGTGAAGACAGAATCAAGAAAGCCCCAAAACAAGCATATTTACAGTTTTAAGCAAGGCCAAACAGTGAACACAAATGGGGCTAAATCAATATGCAAAAATGGCCCCGAAAGAGAGATAATGAAGCAAGTGGCAGCTGCTGACCCTAAACAGAGAAGGGCCCTTCTACAATGTTGAAGAGGGGCCAAAAATATGGTATTTTACAGTTTAAAACAAGCCACAAAAACAAACACAAGTATGGCTAAGCTCTCATGCAAGAAATGGGCCAAAAGAGGGACAAAGAAGCAAGTGATGGTTTCTGGACTCAAACACAGGAGGGCCCTTCAACAATGTTGAAGAGGGGCCCAAAATATGGCATTTTACAGTTGATGACCAGACCCAAAACAGTGCACAAGCATGCTTAAAATACTATGCAAAATAAGGCCTAAAAAGAGGTTTAAACACAAAGAACAAAAAGGAAGCCTCAAACATCAAAAGACCCTTAATGAAACATGAAGAAGGGGTCAAAATAAGGCCATTTACAGTTCGGACCAAAGCCCAAAAATACAAGCATAAGGGGGTAACAAAGCATGCAAAAATAGGAGCAAAAGATGGATACAAAGGCAAGTGATATGTGGAAGCCTCAAACAGTGAGGAGCCCTTCAACAATGTTGAAGAAGGGCTCAAAATAAGCCACTTTACAGTTTACAACATGCCTCAAAACAGTTTAAATATAGGCCTAAAATACTATGCAAGAAAGAGGCATACAAGAGAGGTAAAGAAGCAAGTGCAAAAAGGAAGCCTCAAACAGTGAGTGGCCCTTAATAAAACATGCAAAATAGCTCAAAATAATCCTATTTCTAGTTAGGGTCGGAGCCCAAAAATGTAAGCACAAGGAGCTAGAATATTGAACAAAATGAAGCACAAAAGAGGGAAAATGAAGCCTACCCTTGTAGACCAAGCTTTGGCAGCCTCTTGGCTTGAGAAGTGGTGCCTCCTAAGCTCTGAAAAGGTCTTCCAAGCTGCTGGAATGGAGTGGTGGTGTGGTGCTAGGTGGTGGTGTAGAAATGGGTATAGGATTTGAGAGGTTTGGAGGGTTGGAGTGTAGAGAGAGAGAGAGCTTCAATACAAGAGGCTTAAGGGAAATTTTTTTCTAACCCCTTGCAAGGGGGCTGGGGCTGCTGGATATATAGACAAAAGGGTGGAAAAGAGGGGGAAAAATGGGGGGGGAAACAATTCAAGTTTCCCCCCAAAAAGGCACCCTCCCGGATACAAAATCTGGGGGGAAAAGGAGGGTAGATTTGTAATGTGCCAACCCTGAGGATTCTGGCCGGCCAAGTATTTAGGTTGCAGGTGGCCGGCCGGCTCTCCCCATGGCCGGCCGGCCAAGGGTCAAAAGGGTCAAGTGGTATTAGTGGCCGGCCACCACAAATTGGTGGCCTCCCATGTGTGCTCAACACAGCCATGTGGTCAAAAACTGGAAACAGTGAACCAGGAGAGAGAAAAGGCCACTTTTTGGAGGGGTTCAAAAGGGTCACACACAATTACTGGCCGGCCATGTAATATAGGTGGCCTCCCATGTGTCTACAACACAAATATGTGGTTTAGGGCTAGAAAAAGTGGTCCAAGGGTGGTCAACATTGGCTTTCAAGTGAGAAAAACGGGCGACGGAGGGCGATGAAGGAATAAAACTGGTTGTCGGAACAATTACTAGCCTCCCACCCTTCTACGACCTTCCTGACAATGAAACAGAGGTCCCTGCCAAAAATGAACTCAAACCGATGCAAAATGAAGGTTCGGGGGCCGAAACGCGCAGTCCGGGGCCCCAAAAACTGACTGTTAGGCATCGGGAGTGGTGTTCGACCACGAAGTTGGTCTCTCGGACCACAGTGTCCCTCAAAAGGGAGTAAACAAGATGCATACCAAAAACCGGAGCAAACGGAGGTGGTTAAGCGGTCCCGAACCGAGGCACACGGCCGACGGCTCCGAAAAACCAGAAACCGGACTCCAAACGGGCAAAATGGCCTACGACGACGAAACGTAGCCTACGGCCACTGAGAGATGATCTACGAGACCTCTCCCTCCCTTCTGGAAGAGAAACAGAGAAAACCGAGCCTGGTTCACAAACCGAGGCAAAGCATGAAAGAGTCTAGAAGTCCGGAGGCAAGGCTCGCAGCCGAGACTCTGAAACCTCTGAACGAGCACGATATACAATCATCACCAAGCGCTCAATCGGTGACGTCTGAGTCTTAAGGTCGGTCAAAAATGGGGTGTCTACAGTTGCCCCTCTTTGACAGAACTCGAAAGTCATAAGTGACGAGAGTGAATGTCAAAGCCCAGAGACGACCCATTTTTGGCAAGGCCGAAGACTTAGACAAACAGGTGAGATAAACAGAGATGTGCCCGCAGGCAGGGGGCAAAATGCAAAACGGTATGCACAAGGCTAGATGTGACTTGATGATCATGCAAATGCAGCAAGTTGTAATGAAGCAAGTATTCGCAAATAGATGCAACAGTTTTAAGCAAGAATGCAAAGCAACAACTACATTTCATGCAGTTAGGAATGCAGAGAATTATTCAATTCTCGTCGCGTCTCATACGGAGAAAATACGATACCTGCGCGATTCGTCTGGTCGCACTAGCTTCAAATGAACCGTACATACAATATCGTGCCTGCAAAAGAAAGAAACTCAACAAGCACAACATATCTAACAACATATGCTCAATGTGATATCGAATGCGGACAATCGCGGTGTCGATGGAAAAGTGTATCGCAATGCGAGAAGAAACGCGTGTGACAACGCGAGTTTAAGCACGGAGGCTTGGTGATATCAGAGAGACGTGCATAACAATGCAAGTATGTGCATGAGAATGCAAGTTATGTGCATGATAATGCAGAACAAGCGTAAACCAGGATGTATGTTTGTCACAAAACAACGAGCAAGGAAATGCGCATTTCGGCGAGGGTGACTCGATCGCGGCCTCCGGTTCACCTCCCGGAGAGGTTACAACATGTTCACAAGGATACATCTCACTTTCGATGAGTAATGATGAGACACGCATCGGAAGTTGAAGCTGAGGTTCCGGCGGAGCGATTTCGCGACAGAAAGTGCACTTCTCTTGTACTTTTTCAGGTCCCGGGGACTCCAATCCTCCTCAAAATTTGCAGAGAGCTTGGTGGGCACCTTGGGAACACCACTGGCCAGTTTTCTTTCCCAGGGGAGGCCACCGGCCATTTTTTGAAAAGGGAATGGCCGGCCTGCTAGAAAAGGTGGCCGGCCGGCCACTTTGTCAAATCCGCGGGCATTTTGGTCTTTTCATCCTCTTTTCTTTAAATCCACTCATCCAAACACTTTGTGCTCACAAGTGCAGCTCCGAAAACATCCATTCTACCTTCCCAAACCATTTTCTCTCTCAGATCTGTGCTCTATACGCGTTTTCCAACGCCCCACGCAAGTTGTTTTCGCGAAAACTTTCAGTTTTAAGCACTTTGAACCGATTAAATTTTGATTTCGGGGCTTCTTTTCTCATTTTCGCCACTTGAGGTGAGTTTGTCTCAATATTTGGAAGATTTTCTCGGGAGTTGACTTTTGTTGACTTTTCCATTTCCCGAGAGTTGACTTTTGTTGACTTTTTCCAATTTTGGCTCATTTTTGCTCCTTTTGCAGATTTTCTGAAATGACTGGTCATTCCCTCCACGGTGGAGGTCCTCCGGATGCCGGGGATGATCCTGACATTATGGCTCTGCCCCCGAGGGTTCGACCCTTCATACCCGAGAGGTACGACCCACCGGCACATATTCTTCCGTGGGCCATTTTTTTATCACTTCACCGATTTCGACGAGCGAGCACCCGGGGATCTCCTTCTGCGGGAGCCAGAGTATCACCTCTCCCATGAGGCACGAGAGGTATTTACTTTGTTCTTACCTTTTTCTACAACATATTATGAATTTTTCGTGCATTCTGTTTGCATTCTGAACACACGGTTCAATCACTTGAATTTCTGAACACTCAGCCTATAAACTGATTGTGAACACACGGCACACACTGGTTGAGAATTGAACACACGGCCCAAGCACTGATTTTCTGAGCACACAGCCCGAACTAGAGGTGAACACGCAGCACACACTGATTTAGAGTTGAACACACAGCCCAAACACTGATTCCCTGAACACGCAGCCCAAACTGAAGGTGAACACGCAGCACACACTGATTGAGAGTTGAACACGCAGCCCAAACACTGATTTTCTGAACACACAGTCCGAATTGAAGGTGAACACGCAGCACACACTGATTGAGAGTTGAACACGCAGCCCAAACACTGATTGAGAGTTGAACACGCAGCCCAAATTTGAAGGTGAACACGCAGCACACACTGATTGAGAGTTGAACACGCAGCCCAAACACTGATTTCGAGTTGAACACACAGTCCGAATTGAAGGTGAACACGCAGCACACACTGATTGAGAGTTGAACACGCAGCCCAAACACTGATTGAGAGTTGAACACGCAGCCCAAATTGAAGGTGAACACGCAGCACACACTGATTTAGAGTTGAACACGCAGCCCAAACTTTGATTTTCTGAACACACAACTCGCTTATTTTACTTTGCACGCAGCCTATTCATTTTATTTGCACGCAGCTCATTCCTTCCATTTGCACACAGCTTATTCATTTTATGCTGAAATATGTATTCATTCTGAATGCAGGTGACTTCTCGCACCGTGCGGGGATATGGCTCTACCGCGGCGAGGGATTGGTATGCCGAGCTCCTGGAGGCTGTCCGGGATTTGGTTGACTTGGCGGGGTTTGGGCCCTTCTGTACTGGGCTATCTCGTTGTACTGCTAGGAGGACATTGATGGCTGCCTTGGTAGAGAGATGGTGGGACACCACCAACTCCTTCTATTTTTCTGCCACGGGGGACTTGACTATGACCCCGCTTGACTTTGCCGTATTGACTGGCCTTGACGTGGGAGGTTGGCCCATCCCTTACGACGAGGACATGGGCCAGTGGGAGGCCGCTTGGATATATTTACTGGGGGCTCGCCCGCCTGTTGATAGATCTTCGGGTAGAGTCCGATACACCTGGTTCTCTTCCCATTTTCGGAGGGTGGAGATGGAGCCCGGGACTCCTGAGGAGGCGGCACAGTACGCCCGTGGTTTTCTGATGTTCCTCTTCGGGACTACTTTGTTTGCCGATAGGGGGAACACTGTTGGGCTATATCTGTTGAGTGCTTTGGTGGACCTATCACAGGTCAGACGGTATGATTCGGGTGGCGCCGGCTTGGCTACTCTTTACTGCTACATGAGTGCGACCTCCCGCGAACGGGGGGACTTACTTGGCGGCTATTGGAGAGCCTGGGAGGTACTTTCTGCCCTCTTGATTTACATTTCTGCTCCTCATTACTTGTATATTGCACACACGACGCACTTTACACTCTGTATTTTGCCCTCAGCACTTTGCATTTACATTCTGCACTGTTTTCCACAGTTATGGGTCTATGTGTATTTCCCGGTATTAGCCCCGGAGTTGGTGGTAGAGGGGGCCCCTCGTCACCCCGTACTCACTTGTATTCGAGGGCCAGCACCGGCCGAGACCTCGGGAGTCTCTCCTTTATCTACGGCAGTATTTTGACACGGTGCGGTCGACGGAGGTATTTCAGAACCCTCGGTTCTTTGTGTTTTCATCTTTGATTTGTCTTGTACTTTCCCGATTTCTGATTTGACTTATGCATTGGTTATTCGCAGATTACATGGCAGCCCTGGGCGCCCTTAGGTGAAGGTCTCCAATTCCAGTTTGCCGGAGGGCGGGGCGCCTCTCAGTACAGGATCCTATTCGAAGGACCAGTTGGTAGGGCCTGGTTTCTGGGGGAACGCTTCTTGCGTCAGGTATGGGGGTACACTTCTCAGGATCCTCCCTCAGCACCCCCAGTTGATATGCGGATTGCCGATAGGCTCTCTTCCCGGAACGTTGCTAGTGCTATGCTGGGTACTGATGCTTTACTACATCTTGAGGAGGGGGATTACGCCACTTACCGTCACATATATCTGATGCCTCCATTGACGGGAGTCCGTACTCCATCGATGAGGCCTGTTGGTGTGCCACCTTCGAGCCAGTCCCAGGCTCGGGCTGCAGACGCCCCTTCCACCAGCAGGGCTGGTACATCCAGAGGTGGGGGCGGATTTGTTCCCCCGATTCCCCCGACTTATCATCATCCTGGATGGCCGGATATGCCGACTGAGCTGATGGGGTGGCAATATGGGACTACCTCTCCGGTTCCGATCCCGATAGAGCCTCCGATGCCTGGCCACCGATATGTCAGAGACCCCGACTCACCCCCGGTATGCTTTACAGCTTTGATTCATTTCTCAGATACTTGGACATTTATTCCTTTGCTGATATTCTTGCCTTTGCATCTGCAGCCTCCTGTCGAGTACATGGATGAGGTGCTTGAGATGGTAGCCTCACTTGAGGGGATGGTCCTACGGAGGGAGGCACAGTTGTCCATCATGGGCTTCCAGGTACCCTTTAGTTTTTTTTTTTGGCATTTATCATACTTCTGATGACATGCTGATCTTGGACATTTTACTGCGTTGATAGGTTGTCTGTGTAGAGCACATCTGACACACACCCCACTTACACACTGTATTTACATGTACCCGCTTTATGTAGTTTTCCTGTATCTGCATCTGATATACATTTTTGAGCTGATGTATTCAAATTGAACTCTTCATTTTCAGATGCCCCCGGTATATGCTCAGTCGCAGGCCGGACCACCTGGGCCTTCTCGGGGAGGTGGACCATCTGGGCCTTTTCGAGGAGTTGGGCCATCCAGGCCTTTTCGAGGAGCTGGGCCATCCAGGCCTTTTCAAGGAGCCCGAGGAGGGGGGTCGTCTCGCAGACGCAGAGCACACATTATAGAGGAGGAGCCCGGTGAGGATGAGGAGGAGGATGCTGCAGATCGTCAGTCAGAGACATCTGCTGACAGAGAGGAGGGCTCCGGTCTTGGTTCCGGGAGTAGAGGTGAGGCTGAGGGGGATCCCGAGGATGGCAGCTCTGACTCGGATGGTGATGGTGGTGCAGAGGCTACTTCGCAGAAGAGGATGAAGAGGGCCTCTTATTCCTGCTCTTGAGAGCATTGCAGCTGTTCCCTGTTTTATTTACCTTTTTGCTAGTAGTTTGTAGCACATTGTATATTATTAGGCAGTTTCATTATTTCTGTAAAACTCTTGCCCTTTGTTTGTTGTAACAAAAAGAAGCATGATGGAATGAAACAACTTTTGAAAAAGTGTTGTATTTTAAACTCTTAGCATCATATCGCATCATTTTGCACCATAATGAGATTTGAATGGAAATGTGCACTGTGTATTCACCAAGTTAGGTAGTGAGCCGACGCAACAATCTAAACAACTTAACTTACTAAGACTTTAACAAAATCTTAGCAAGTTTACAACTCGATAAGCAAAACATAACAATGCTGACGACTCGATAAACAAGACTCAACAAAATTGCTTAAACAAAGAGTAACAACTCAAAAACACGAAACACGACAGCTCGACAAACAACTCGATAAGCAAAACGACAACTCGATAAGCAAAACAACTACTCGATAAACAAAACTTAACAAAATAAAGTGTACTTCGGACGATCTGGGCAACGGAACGCATCCGAAACAGAGGGAAATGGAGGCCTTCGACACACCCGTTGCATGGAAATGCTTGAAACTTCCTCCCGGGGGCTAAAACAGGGCCAAAGACATACATTGAAGCATGGCCGGCCACCTCTGAGAGCCGGCCGGCCAGCTTTATTGCAAAGGGGGGGCCACCGGCCAGGTTTTAAAAAAGAACATGGCCGGCCTGCCAGAAAAGGTGGCCGGCCGGCCACTTAGCTCAGCAACCGTCAAATTTTTGACACGTGTCCCCCGAATAGTGTCTTTTCCTCTTTAAAAGCCTTAGCCTCGTGGTTGATTCATTTCATCTTAGTTTTACACCAAAATGGAAGCATTTTCTCGCCGAAAATCTCACAGCTTGGATGGCTTCTCTAGATGGCTCGGAAAAGTTGAATTTCCGGGGCTTTGGCTTGAATGCACTATTCACGCTGAGCCGTACTCCGCTGCACTTTCCCTTCCTCCATGCCGCGGCGAGGTTTTGGAACCCGGTGACGCATGTCTTTAGCTTCGGCGGGCAAGAGGTATGTCCAACTTTCGAAGATTTTCAAGTTTTGATGGAATCTGAACATTATGAAGAGATTTTGCCTCAGTTTCGTTTTGGCCACGCCCAAGCTTTAGGGCGGATGTGTGGACTTACACGCGCATGATGCTCGGTCTCTGATCTGTAATGGGGAACTGGATACCCTCGGTTTGATTCATCGCTTTTCTGGTGCCGGTGACCGCGGCGACCACCATTGGCAAGGTTTCCGACAACATGCCCTCTGCTTGTGCATGCTATCTCACTTCTACTTCCTGCTTGCCCCGGGCCTGGGTGGACCCAACATCCGTTTGATTGAAGTTGCTCAGGGCTTGAAGGAAGGGAAGAGCTGTATTGCTATGGCATTGGCCGAAACACTGATGGGCTTGGACGCTTTCCACCGTCAGGAGACGACCAGATTTGCGGGGAGTCCACTACTGCTGCAGGTAATGTTTCCCACCCAATCTCACATATGTATTTGCTCACATCACTCGGCCCTCAGGCTCGGTTTTTCTCACAAAACCCTTGTCTCACTGTTCTCTCATCGCACGTCTCTCTATTCTTTATTCTCTCATTTTTCATCCCTCCCCAGGTATGGTTGATGGATAAATTGCAGGTTGTGGACTCTTGCCCAGCCTATTCAGCTCGCGGCTACTTCTTTCGCCAACGCCTAGTCGATGCCCTTGATGAGGGATGGTGGTTCAACTGGATGTGCAATTTGTCTGCAGATCGCATTGCTTGGCGCTGTCCTTGGCTCAACCTCTCCGGCGATGAGCTATAGCATGTCCCGGCTGATCGGGATCCAGTTGATTGGTCTGACCCACTGTGTGTTCTACTTTCCGTTCCGATTCCAACGCCAGTTCGGTCATGATCAGACTTGCCCGCCAGAGGGGATAGAATACCCGGCTGCATTCCCGGTCCGAGGCGCACAGCTTGCCCGTTATGCCACAGCATGGAGGACTCGAGAGCTCCTGGCCCCCGCTCCCACTTTCAGTTGCACTTTGTCTGACGAGTGCTGGGATTGGCTCAATGAAGAGGCACAGATTGGGCCTAGCTTGGCATCAGAGGCTTCGACTAGCTCTGGGAGGGGGCGCAGGGACACCTGACTTATCTATGCCCCGGATTTATTGCTTTACTAGTACTTTCAAGTTTTCTTTATGAATGTAATAAAAAGAACAACTTCAATTTGTATGCAAGAGCAGGAGAACTCTGTTTTGAAATCAATGAAATTGAAGGTTGTGGTACTGAAAATTTTCCGCTTTGGTCCAAAAATGGTCTTAGCTGTAAAAAGATTAATTTGAACAAAGTCAACTTTTATTAAAACTTTCCAAAACTATTTTCGATATGGATCAGAACTGGACACGCCTGAGATCTGTCACTGAGATGCACAACCCCGGATCCTAGCAACTGGAAAGTTGCCCCTAGTCTGAATAGCACTGCGGCACTGTGTGGCAACGGAAAGTTGCCCCTAGTCTGAATAGCACTGTACCGGAGATTGCGATAAATGCTGATGGACAAAGATGACTGAGATGATCAAAATGGACAAAGTTGATCGGGGAAAAGTTTATGGCTGAACTTCAGGATGAAGTTGCCTACGTATCCCAAAGATGGGAATCAAGCCTTACGTAGTTCAGGCTTAGGTTCGCTCGGGTATTTTTACTCTCCTTTTACGCTCTAACTTTTGCCAAGGCCGCCCTTTGCGGGTTTTCAACCTTGCGAGCTCAGTTTTTATAATTTCAAATTTTCTGTGCTCTGAGTTTTGCCTAGGTCGCCCTTTCGGGTTTTCGGCCTAGCGAGCCTCTCAAGGGTAATATTTCTTCAACTTGTCCATATTGATCGGTTGCGAAAACTCCAAGCCATCTAGATCCATCAGAACCACAGCTCCACCTGACCAGATAGACTTAATGATGTAGGGGCCAGTCCAATTGGGTCTGAACTTGCCCCTTGGGTCGTGGATGGGAGCTCGGTTGTCCTTCAGTACCAAATCTCCTTCCTTTAGATTCCTGGACTTCACTTTCTTGTTGAAAGCCCGGGCAATTCTGCGTTGATAACCTTGAACATGGTACAGTGCTTTCAGTCTTCTCTCATCAAAGAGCATGAGTTCCTCAAATCTGCTCTGCTGCTGCCAATCCGCTTCGGCTATTTGACACTCAGCCAATACTCGCAATGACGGAACCTCAATCTCGATGGGTAGAACGGCCTCCATCCCATAAACCAGAGAATACGGAGTCGCCCCAGTAGAAGTTCTGATTGAAGTCCGGTAGCCCCACAGAGCAAACAGGCAGCTTATCTGGCCAGTCCCGGTAGGTTTCCACCATCTTCTTGTAAGTATGTGCTTGATATTCTTGTTGGCGGCCTCAACCGCTCCATTGGTTTGCGGCCGATAGGTAGACGACTTATGAAAAGCCACATTGTATTTTTCCAACAAGTCAACCACCTCCTTCTTGAAGTGGGAACCGTTATCTGAAATTATCTCGTTTGGGACTCCGTAGCGACAGATGATGTTGTTTCTGATAAATTTTGCAACGTGCGAAGCCTTCAACACCGCATAAGATTGGGCCTCGACCCACTTCGTGAAATAATCTATCGCTACTAAGATGAACTCATGCCCATTCGACCCCTTCGGAGTGACAGCCCCGACATTACATCAATTCCCCAGACTGAAAACGGCCATGGCGAAGTCATGTTGTACAGCTTCGACGGCGGGATATTCATGCGATTTGCATGGATCTGACATTTGTGGCATCGCCGAACAAAGCCGATACAATCCTCCTCCATGGTGGACCAGTAGTAACCCTGTCTGAGGATCTTCCGTGCTAGCATTACTCCATTCATGTGCGCACCACATTCTCCTCCGTGGATGGCTTCCATCAGACGCTTTGACTCTTCGGCATCAACACACAGCTTATGCATTCCCAGATGGCCTCTTTTATACAGCTTACCCCCACAGATGATGAACTGAACGGCCATTCTTCTGATTGCCCTCTTATCCTTGGCATTCACCCCTGGCGGGTATGCTTCCTTTTCCAGGAAATTCCAGATGTCGTAATACCAGGGGTTTTCGTCCTGAACCTCATCTATGGCAGCAATCGACTCGTAGGCTGGCGCAAATTTCTGGTCAATGATGACTGGACGCATCCGGACTCCATACGGGATGTCTATCATGGAAGATAGAGTTGCTAAAGAATCTGCGAACCTGTTGTTCTCTCTTAGTAGATGAGTAAAACTTAGCTTCTCAAACCGAGGAATTAGCAAGTCCAAGGTCTGGTGATACATCATCATCTTCTCTTCTTTGACTTTCCAGTCTCCTTTTGCTTGAGACACAACAAGGTTCGAGTCCCCGATGACGTCCAACCGTCTTGCCCCTAGTTCTAGGGCTGCTTCTAGACCAGCGATGCACGCTTCATATTCTGCTTCGTTGTTCGAGACTTTGAACCGGAGTTTGAAGGCTAGAGGGATACGGGAATTGTCGGGTGCTATCAGCAACACTCCTATCCCATACCCGTATTGATTGGATGCTCCGTCAAAGTACATCGTCCAAGCTTCATCGTCGATGTGCAAAATAGCTTCATCTGGGAATAGGTACTCGACTGCTTCACCCCCTTCCACTGGATGGTCGGCTAAGAACTCTCTGCCACTACTGCCCTTCCTTTGACTGACTTGCGTGTTACATACTTTCAGATCAAATTCGGAGAGCAACAGCAACCAACGAGCTAGCCTACCCGTAAGTGCTGGTTTCTCGAAAAGATATTTGATGGGATCGAGTCGTGAAACCAACATTACGGAGTGAGCTAACAGGTAGTGCCGCAGCTTCCTGGTAGCCCATACCAAAGCTAAGCAAGCCTTTTCCAGCGGAGTGTATAGCGAGTCTCATACTCTAGCATCTTCTTGCTCAGATAGTAGATGGCTTCTCTCCACCTTGTCCTCCGATTCTTGTGCGAGCATGCAGCCCATTGTAGTCTCAGTCACTGACAGATACAATATCAACGGTTTCCCCGGTTCTGGCGGTGACAACACGGGCGGGTTCTGTAAATATTCTTTAATCTGTTCAAAAGCAGCTTGGCATCGGCCGTCCCATTGGAATTTCTTGCCTTTCTTCAGGAGACCAAAAAGTGGTTCACAAGTTAAGGTTAATTTTGAGATAAACCGTCTTATGAATTGCACTTTACCCAGAAAGCCTCGCACCTCCTTTTCAGTCCTTGGTGGGGGCATTTCTAGGATGGCCTTGATTTTGGAAGGGTCGACTTCGATGCCTCTCTGTGTAATCAGAAACCCCAGCATTTTTCCCGCTGTAACACCGAACGTACATTTCTGAGGATTTAGTCCGCAACCGGAATTCTCTGATCCTTTGGAAGAACTTTTGCAAGGCGGTGTAGTGGCCCTCTCTTTCTTTGGACTTGACAATCATGTCGTCCACATACACCTCAACCTCTTTGTGGATCATGTCGTGTAATATTGTGGTCGCGGCCCGTTGATAAGTAGCTCCAGCGTTCTTCAACCCAAACGGCATTACTCTGTAGCAGTATGTCCCCCACGGGGTGGTGAATGCAGTCTTTTCCCGGTCTTCTGGTGCCATCACTATCTGGTTGTATACCCTGAGAAGCCATCCATGAATGAGAGCAAAGCATGCCCTGCTGTGAAATCCACCAACTCATCGATATGCGGTAAGGGAAAGTCGTCCTTCGGACTAGCTCTGTTCAAATCCCTGAAATCCACACATACCCGGATCCTGCCATCCTTCTTCGGCACTGGAACAATGTTGGCCAACCAAGTCGGGTATTCGGATACCAGCAGGAAGCCTGCGTCGATTTGCTTGGTGACCTCTTCCTTAATCTTGAGAGCCCAGTCCGGGCGGATCCTCCTGAGTTTCTGTTTGACAGGTCGGGCCTCGGGGTCAAGGGGGATCCGGTGCTGTACAATCTCAGGATCGATTCCAGGCATGTCTTCGTAGGACCACGCGAAAACATCTTTGAAATCTTTTAATAAAGCGACTAAGCGCTCGCGTTCCTCCGAAGACAACGTGGACCCGATCTGGACCAGCCGCGGGTCCTCCTCAGTACCAATGTTCACGGTAGTGATTTCATCCATTAAAGGTTTGAACAAATCTTTCCTGCTCTTGCTCAATTAAACGTTGCAAAACCGGAGGAACTTCGTCCTCGTCGTTTTCATCAAAGTTTTGAAAGTCTGAATTAATGCAATAAATCAAGGGCACAGAAAAGTACTCAGAAACCACAGTCACTTGATTCTCATTAAGCACATCCAAATCGTCCGATTCATCGGTTACAACAGACTCAAATGAGAAAGAAAAAAGACGACCTGGACAGAACTGTGGTATCCGGGTTATCATCCCCAGGATTACCAGACTCAGACTCAGTCGAGCTGGAACCTGATTCCGACTCACAAGACTCGGTGGAATCAGATTCCGGCTCTACTACCTGACCCGGTGCTGCTGGACAAAAATCCCTCCTCATCGTATTGCCAAGTGAGAGAGGGTGCGATAGATGCATCCAAAATAGTTGCTGGGCAGGCTCGCAGCCGTTTCATCCCCAATCATGGAAACCGAGAAATTATCCCCCAAGCACTTATGGTCGATCGGAGGATCTGAGAGTAGACTTGCCAGTGCTACCCCCATTTCAATTTCAGCGCCCTCAGCATCCCCTGCTTTGCACTGCTCAACCTCAGCTGATGGGTCTTGTCTGCTCTGTGGCAACGTCATCCCCGGATAGTTACAGGTCGAAGAAGATCTCGAAACCTGGCACGCGCTTCTTCTCCCGCGTTTAGCCACGGCTCTGGGAAGCCGCAAAATGGAAAGTCCTCCCCCTCCCGGACGAAGCGTCCGTTCAGGGTACCCTGGATGGGCCTATGCATTAATTCAAAAGGCTTCCCAGCCTGCTTTGCTCTGGCTCTTCCGGCCATTTCTTTTCCCTTCCTTCACCCAGTCCTCTTTGGTGGGGCAGATAACCCAAGCCAAAGGTATGAGGGTTTGTGTTGGCACTTCGGCCAATGCTGCGACGCCTTTTCGGCCGCTCCTTCCCAATCCCATCCCGGGGATGTGTTGTAGCTTGTTCATGAGGTAGACGGATTGAGCACTGACGTACACTCCCTCATTCACAGCCATAATATTCTGCACCACCCGGGCCTCAGCCAAAGTGAACCCTGATAAGAACACATCTCCCTGCCATGGCTCGATTTCCAGGACTGGCGTAGATACCTCCGGAGGCGGATGGATTGATGAATTCCCGAATACAACTGGCTACTCCCCTTCCCTTCTTCATAGGGGTATTTCACCATCTGATGTAAGAGTGGAAGAGACTGCCTTCACTTGGTGCAACCACGGCCGCCCCAAGAGTAGATTGAAGGTTGCGGGAACGTCCAAGACATGGAATTCGATGTTGTTGTTTGTCCCGGACCAACCTGGGTCTGAATCCTTGACAGTCCCCATCACTTCCCTGCTAGTATTATCATATGCTCTGATCACCTGAGTAGTTGGCGTGAAGTCCGCGGGCTTCAACCCGATTGCATACGCTGTTCTGGGCTGGGCAGACGTTGATGGCGGATCCGGTATCAACAAGTACCACCGGTATCCACTTATCTCTACATTCCCCACGGAAACGTGAGAGGGGTTTGTTATGATTTGTGCCCTCAGGCGGTAGTTCTTTGTCTGAAAAGGTTAATGCCGGGGAACCTCCTCCCGGAAAAACCAGCCCAACCAGCTGTTCTGGTCTGGTGTAGTATCTATAGAGAGTTTGGCCTTGTCCATAGCAGATAGGACGGCCTGTCTGTGCACCCGTGATGCCATAAGCAGTCCCCAGATGGAGATGTCTGCTTGTATCTTCCTTTAATTGCTTGAGCACAGCTTCTTCTTCAATCTGCTTCTTCTCCCTCTGTTTCTCAGCTTCCTTGTCTTTCCCAGATGCCTCAGGTTGGTCTAAGTGTGGGGGCTTGAAATACCGCCCACTTCTTGTCATATGAGCGACCTCATCGAGGTACCAGGTGTCATCTGGTTGATTACTTCCCCAATCCTCATCTGTGTGGGCAAGACATAAATCATCGTCTTCCCACCACATTCCGTCGGCAGCCGACAGACACCTGTCCGGCTCCGGTATGATCGTACTCGCAGCACCTTCAGTCCTCATGCCCGCAGCATTTTCTGTTCCCGTGCACACAGCACTTCAGACCCCCACATGGGCCTTAGCTTTTCTGATTCTCTCGGAATCCTCAAATCTTTGTTGTTCCAACTGCGTCAGTACAGCTGGTTGTTCAATATTCCCTGCATTTACAATGCCCAAGTTCTGAGCGAAATTCTTAGTGCCGGCGCTCTCCGGCGGTGTATTCTAACTCTCGGCCCTTCCGGCCACAACTGATACCCTTGCCCCCGCCGGGCCCTGTTCTGATTGAAATTCTACAATGTCTGGTTGATCATCTAACCATCCGGTAACTTCTGCCGACTCCTCATACTTGAACCAGTTGATTGCCGCATCCCTTGATTCTTGGTCACTGAAGAACTGGAGGTTGGCAAGGTCCTCTCCTACAGCTGTTAGATCATCCGTCCCCTGTTCAAATCTGTCCCCCTGAATTACACATAATTCTGCTCTTTCTGGCAGCCCTACACTCAGCTCAGACTGGCCCACTGACTGGATGTATTCACTTGGATCGTAGGCTCCTTCAGCGAGATTCCCAGACTGTTCAATCCCAGACTCAACAACTCCACTTTCCTCTGAAATCTGCCCTGTCCCATCTTCGGTGGTCACCACCATTGGCTCAGATTGGGTTGTGGAGATGTCCATCATGCACAAGTCAGTGCAGACAGGAAGGATCACCTCCGGCTTAGGTAGGTGGGATGGGGTGATATAGATACTAGGATCGTAAGACGCGACCCCAGTTTGGATGAAGTTGATTCTGTTGGGAGGAGGAGCTTGGTTATGTGGTGGGAGAGGATTTGTTGTGACGTTGGGTTTGTCGGGAGGCGCGATCACCTGCTTGTCAATAAGATCCTGGATCTCATGACGCAATCTAAAACAACGGTCGGTGTCATGACCGTGCTGTTGGTGATACGCGCAGTATTTTGCCGGGTCATGAGAGGGAGGGAGTGGATTTGGCAGTGGCCTCGGCTCTAGGGGCGTCAAATGCTTCTTCCTGATTAATACCCCCAGAGCTTTGGACAGGGGCATATATAGGGGTGTGAAGGTTCTTTGGCCTCTGGGTTGGTATTTGGCGGTTTGGGTATTGCTTCCAGATGCGCCAGAGAAAGGCGTGGCTGCCATGGGTCTTGGTGGGGGAGGGGGAATGGTGGTGACCATGCTCACCTCTGAAGCTCGTGCAGTTGCAGCGCCACTCGGGCCTGCGTTGTTGTTACGGTTGAAAGTCCTCCTCTAGGTTTGCTCCCTATCCTGGTCGATCAGACCTTGTTTCATGGCATCCTCGATCTGTACCCCCATCTCGTGTAGATCTGAGAAAGGTGGGGAAGGGGAGTACAATCATCTTCTGCATCAATTTTGGTTGGAGATTGCGCACAATCATCCTGATTTGATCTTTGTCAGTGGGCCTCAAAGTCATCATCGATGCCTTCGCCCTCCATCGAGTTACGAAATCTGAGAAAGTCTCTTTGGGCTCCTGCCTCGTTGTTTCGAGATCACGAGTTGTAATCTCGATCTGGGTATTGTACGAGTACTGTGCAACAAAGGCCTCGGCCATTTCATCCCAGCTTCTTTTTACCTCATCCTCTAACTTCGCGTACCAGATAGCGGCCACACCCGACAGGGTTCGGCCGAACAGCGAAAGCTTTTGTGGTCGGGTTAGGCCCATTGGCCGCAGGATGTCTGAGAATAGCCGAAGATGGACCATGGGGTCCCCGGACCCGTCGAAGCGGTCAATTTGCGGCATCTTGAATCTATCTGGCAATGTTACGGCCACATCGGTATATCCGTCCTCGATATCCGGAATAGCCTTTACTCCTTGTGATTTCTTGAAAAGCTTCTCGAGCTTGCTCAGTTTCAGAGCTGTATGGTCTATTTCGAACTCGAAGGGAGAGTCCGGGTGGTTGGGTGTATGGGTCTTGGACAGTTGAGGCGGAAGCGGGGGCGGAGCTGGCCCCGTTGGAAGGTTTGTCCTCTTGGATGTTCTGGACATTTGGCACGGTGTTCTGGGTGTTTGGCAGAGCATTCTGGACAGTAGGTGCCTGCTCGGGTAATGGGGCCCCTGGTGGAGGAGGAACTTGATGTGAAGCAGATGCCGCATTTGCTGTTGCAGTCTAGTGATTAGCTCGGCCTGCTGGGCCATGATTGTGGCCTGCTGTTTAGGAAACTCCGCTTGGCGGGCAGCGTCCTCTTGCATCTGTTTCATGCTCTCATGCATTTGGCGCATCATTCCTATCCCGGATATTGTTGGTCTTGCTGACTGACCGGTATGTGTATTTCTATGGGAAACTGGAACCTCAACCTACTGTTTGCTATGGAGACCACTGCTGCAACCTCTGTTCTGACACACTGCGTTCCTTGGCCTTCTCCTGACAACGGGGGTAGAGAATGGAACACTGGATGTCCGTCAACCAGATCCTCAGATCGATTGAGCCGACGACCTCTGTCCAAAGTGCTTGGGGAATATCTACTGGGTCGGAAGCAATTGTGCTAAAACTGCCCTAGCAAAAGATAAATAAAGCGAAAAGGAAATAAATAACCAGATAAATGAACAGCATGACAGCTTAAAATAAATACACAACACAGTCGGGCATACAACACACGGTTGATAAGCTGAACACACTGTCCTCAAACTGATCACTGTCCCTGAATCACTGTTCCCCAAAGACTGAATCTACCCGCAGATAACTGATTCTCAAATACTGACTGATGCCCGCAGGCCTGATGCCCAAACTCATAACTGATACATGCATTCCTGTAGAGACGCACTCTAAAGCACATAACAGATAAGTGAGAGCCAAAACACCCCTATGTTGGGGTAGGGTTTCCCTGTCCTATTTTGTCAGGAACTAGGGTTTCACTACGCACGCAGCGGTTTCAAACAACCTATATCGGGTAAGCAACCTGTCCTAGTTTGGAATGGTCACTACGGATTTCGATATGCACTAGGTCGAATGGTCAAAAGGGGTGCCCCGGTAAAATCGGGGTTTGTGTTCCCATACTGGCAGAGCCCATAACCGGTCAGCCTTATGGTCATGCCTTGACAAGACAAGCCTCCGACAAACCGTTCAGGAATAACAGATGGCAAACACGGTGTCCTAGGCGCACCAATGCAAATGCAATGCAAAAAACACACAAGTGTAGTCAAAACCAGATATCATGAGTTCGAGTCAAGTTCTCTAAATCCCCAGCAGAGTCGCCAGAAACTGTAGACAAGCCCCGGGGGACCTCGCTACAGTCGGACTCGATTTGTGTCACGGTTCTTAATCTGAACCAAAGAGTCCAAATCCGGCAAATCGTTTTGAGAAAACAGATTTTTTAAAGAAGTGCCAAACATGGACTGCTTTGCCAGATACAGAGTCGCCACCTAAATATTTTATTTTTGGGAAATTTAGGAAACCCTGACTCGTTGCCTAAGGCCACGTGTCCGTCATCACCAAAGTTGCCTCGGCTCGGGAACTTGGGTACGATTGGGGAAGGTCACTTCGTGAGCACCCCCGCTCGCCCGATCAAAGATCGGCCTCTACTAACCATGATATCTAGTTTTGAAAACATTTGTGTTCTTATTCCGGTTATTAGCCTAGATTTACTATGTGATGCGCACAGCATACAAGTATAGACCGGGTCGCCTGAATTGGAACAAAACATTTCATGTTTGTTTTTTAAAGATGGTTTGCTACTCGCAAGTAGGCTTAAAATGCAGATTTTGCCACCCTCGGGTGGGCTTAGAAAATGGTTTTGCCACTATCTAGTGGGCTTAAAACTCACAGTTGATGATTTGTTCCAATCCAAATAACCCAACCTTCACCCACAGGCATTCAGGCAGTTATATCACATAAGCAATAGCCTCATGGTAAGCATGCTATTCATGGCAGTCACTCACACGCATGCAAGGATGCTAAAGCATAAAACTCACCGAGTACTCCAAGCCAAAACAGAAAGCTATTAGAAATCCATGCATGATCCTAATTACAGAAATGCCTAATGCAACACATGCAAAAATGCAACTATAGCAGGCTCGGCTATTCTAAACATGGCATATGGATGCAACAGCTATCAAGTATTCAACTTGGAATTGAAATACAAATGCAGTTAGTATGATGCGCCGAGCCCGGTGCATGCAAAACAGATGAATGAATGCAAACATGCTATCATACTGTATGCTAATTGAAACATGCCCTAATCTAACCATCATAAGCAGGTAAATAAAAGGGAAGAAAGACGTGGGGTTGGAAGACATACATCACACTCACGCACACTTATTACAATTATGCCCTCGCGCAGAGGGTCCGAATAATAATATACAGTCCCAATGAATAGTACAGTCCAAATAATAATACAGTCCAATATGTACAAACCTAATTAATTAACAAATTAACTAGAAATAATGGCATGCAAGCCAGGGACTGCCTTGACTCTTCTCCGGATGATGAATGATGCATATCCGGGTTGCCTTTGCGCGGAAATCCACTGATGCCCCAATTAGCCTCTGTTTTGCAATGTTTTGGAAAGCGCGCCAAGCCCGGAAGACTGCTGATTCTTGATTTGCTGCAACAGAGAGCAGGAAAGGGGCATGGCAATGTATTTTCACAAATGTATGCATGCCTCGATCCTCGTGCCACCAATCACGCATCTCGATGCATGATGGCCGAGGAGTCGAATTGCACAACTCAATATGGAATGAATGCACATGAAAATACAACTAACCTAACTCCATCATGGATAATCCGGAGTGTCGGTGACTGGGGAATTGAGACACGTTCCGTCACTCGGAGTACGAAAACCTCGTTTCCCGCTCGGGCTAACTCCTATCCCGAACACAATGCAATATGCATGACATGCATGAAATGCAACTAAGATACAACCTAACATGCACATGCTATGAAATGGCATACACGATGCACGAGGTAACATGGCATACACAATGCGCTAATACAACCTAGCATACACAATGCTATGGAATGAAATGGCATACACAATGCATATGGACTTACACTAACACAAGTGGACCTCAGCCACACTCACATAAGAGGCCATTAGATGAAAATGAGACACTCGAATGCACGCACGCGTGCACGCAAACCGAGGACCGACCTAAGGCACGAATGCCACTCTAACAAGACATGGCAAGGCATGGAATATGGCATACTAGCATGCAAATTTCAGTAGCAAAAGTGATGCAAAACAGCCCCGAAACATGGCAAAATGGCACCTGCATGAAATGGACCCGAAACATGAAATTAGGACATGGAATGACCTATGGCTATGCAATGCATGCATTATTTGAATATGAAGTGTGAAGACAGAATCAAGAAAGCCCAAAAACAAGATATTTACAGTTTTAAGCAAGGCCAAACAGTGAACACAAATGGGGCTAAATCAATATGCAAAAATGGCCCCGAAAGAGATAATGAAGCAAGTGGCAGCTTCTACCCTAAGAGAAGGGCCCTTCTACAATGTTGAAGAGGGGCCCAAATATGGTATTTTACAGTTTACAAGCCACAAAAACAAACACAAGTATGGCTAAGCTCTCATGCAAGAAATGGGCCAAAAGAGGGACAAAGAAGCAAGTGATGGTTTCTGGCTCAAACAGGAGGGCCTTCAACAATGTTGAAGAGGGGCCCAAAATATGGCATTTTACAGTTGATGACCAGACCCAAAACAGTGCACAAGCATGCTTAAAATACTATGCATGCAAATAAGGCCTAAAAAGAGGTTTAAACACAAAGAACAAAAAGGAAGCCTCAAACATCAAAAGACCCTTAATGAAACATGAATAGGGGGTCAAAGTAAGGCCATTTACAGTTCAGACCAAAGCACAAAAATACAAGCATAAGGGGGTAACAAAGCATGCAAAAATAGGAGCAAAAGATGGATACAAAGGCAAGTGATATGTGGAAGCCTCAAACAGTGAGGAGCCCTTCAACAATGTTGAATAAGTACTCAAAATAAGCCACTTTATAGTTTACAACATGCCTGAAAACAGTTTACATATAGGCCTAAAATACTATGCAAGAAAGAGGCATACAAGAGAGGTAAAGAAGTAAGTGCAAAAAGGAAGCCTCAAACAGTGAGAGGCCCTTAATCAAACATGCAAAATAGCTCAAAATAAGCCTATTTCTAGTTAGGGTCGGAGCCCAAAAATGTAAGCACAAGGAGCTAGAATATTGAACAAAATGAAGCACAAAAGAGGGAAAATGAAGCCTACCCTTGTAGACCAAGCTTTGGCAGCCTCTTGGCTTGAGAAGTGGTGCCTCCTAAGCTTTGAAAAGGTCTTCCAAGCTGCTGGAATGGAGTGGTGGTGTGGTGCTAGGTGGTGGTGTAGAAATGGGTATAGGATTTGAGAGGTTTGGAGGGTTGGAGTGTAGAGAGAGAGAGCTTCAATACAAGAGGCTTAAGGGAAATTTTTTTCTAACCCCTTGCAAGGGGGCTGGGGCTGCTGGATATATAGACAAAAGGGTGGAAAAGAGGGGGAAAATGGGGGGGGGGAAACAATTCAAGTTTCCCCCCAAAAAGGCACCCTCCCGGATACAAAATCTGGAGGGAAATAGAGGGTAGATTTGTAATGTGCCAACCTGAGGATTCTGGCCGGCCAAGTATCTAGGTTGCAGGTGGCCAGCCGGCTCTCCCCATGGCCGGCCGGCCAAGGGTCAAAAGGGTCAAGTGGTATTAGTGGCCGGCCACCACAAATTGGTGGCCTCCCATGTGTGCTCAACACAGCCATGTGGTCAAAAATTGGAAACAGTGAACCAGGAGAGAGAAAAGGCCACTTTTTGGAGGGGTTCAAAAGGGTCACACACAATAACTGGCCGGCCATGTGATATTGGTGGCCTCCCATGTGTCTACAACACAAATATGTGATTTAGGGCTAGAAAAAGTGGTCCAAGGGTGGTCAACATTGGCTTTCAAGTGAGAAAAACGGGCGACGGAGGGCGCTGAAGGAATAAAATTGGTTGTCGGAACAATTACTAGCCTCCTACCCTTCTACGACCTTCCTGACAATGAAACAGAGGTCCCTGCCAAAAATGAACTCAAACCGATGCAAAATGAAGGTTCGGGGGCCGAAACGCGCAGTCCGGGGCCCCGAAAACTGACTGTTAGGCACCAGGAGTGGTGTTCGACCACGAAGTTGGTCTCTCGGACCACAGTGTCCCTCAAAAGGGAGTAAACAAGATGCATACCAAAAACCGGAGCAAACGGAGGTGGTTAAGCGGTCCCGAACCGAGGCACACGGCCGACGGCTCTGAAAAATTGGAAACCAGACTCCAAACGGGCAAAATGGCCTACGACCACGAAACGTAGCCTACAGCCACTGAGAGATAATCTACGAGACCTCTCCCTCCCTTCTGGAAGAGAAACAGAGAAAATCGAGCTTGGTTCGGAAACCGAGGCAAAGCATGAAAGAGTCCGGAAGTCCGGAGGCAAGGCTCGCAGCCGAGACTCTGAAACCTCTGAACGAGCACGATATACAATCATCACCAAGCGCTCAATCGGTGACGTCTGAGTCTTAAGGTCGGTCAAAAATGAGGTGTCTACAGTAATGTTTTGAAGAAATAACTGCATTGTGATCATTTTTATGTAAACGCTATATGCTGTTAGTAATTATCGTACTAGTTTGTTAAACTTTTGTGAAAGTTCTCTTTTGCATATGGTCCATAGTTTATTTTCTAAAATGTATTCATCAACTGGGTTCTAATGTGTACAATAAGTCCTCTCACATTAATCGAATGGCTACAACACGGTCGTCCTCTCATACCTGGTCTAAAAATAAAGGGGTTGGCCCATCAGTTACTGGAGGATTTGTTGATGACTTGGATCATGCACATAAGGCGAACTGGGATAGTACAGCCACAAAAATCTTCCTAGAGTGTGTTAGGGACGAAATATTAGCGGGCCAGCGGGTAGGTACAACCATAACCGTAACAGGGTATAAGGAAATTCCACTGAAATTCGCTAAGTGCACGGGTAGACGTCATGAAATGAAATAGTTGAAGAACAAGTATATCAGTTTGAAAAAGGAATGGCAGGCTTGGAACAAGTTGATGGATAGTAGTAAGGGTGTCATAGGCATTGGGTTTGACAGGGAAACCGGGTTGTTCACAACGTCGGAAGAGTGGTGGGAAAAGCTTAAATCGGTATGTACCAATTTAAATTTTATTTCACGTAATAAATCATGAAAGTTTCACGGCAACTTGTACCTGTTACTAAAATTATTGGTAGTAAAATTTCACTTATATAAGTTATGTTCATTTCAAAACATTTCAATAAAGAATTACTACAAATGTAACCACACTACACAACATAAAAAATAACTATATTTCAAAACATTTCATTAATCTCATTTTTAGTTCTATCCCACATTTATTTCATCCGCAGCATAAAATTTATGGACATAAAACGAAAAAAACAAAGACAATTTCATGAAAGTTTCAAGGCAACTTGTACTTGTGACTAAAATTATTGGTAGTCAAATTTATCTGCTAAAGCCAACATGTTTTATAAGTCCATAACTTATTAAAAGTCCATGAGTGGCACTTTTAACTTATATGAAACTGGCACCTTTAATTTTGTACACACATGTAATGGAAAGTAACTTGTTCATTGATTGTCCCATGTTACTGTGAGGAAAAAGATTAAATTTTAATTTAAATTTTTATTTGCAGACAAAAAAGATCGCTTACAAATTCAAGTCCAAACCATTGGAGCATGAAGAGTTGATGCGCAAAGTATTCACCGGTGCAACTGTGACTGGCAAACACCATTGGATGCCGGGGGAGAAGGCTGTGGATGTTGGCGAAGGTGAATCCAACTCAATGGACTCTCCTGGGTTGCTACCATTTATCAAACCATATAGACCAGTCGTTGACTCATCTCTAAACTCCCCCACTATCCATCTTAAAGAAGTAGACCTCGAGACAAAGAGGAAAAGGGGAGGTAGCACCAGTGGAAAGTAGAAGAAGATCTCTAGTGGAGCATCGGTGCTTGTGGATAGCTTTAACCATCTGTCGTAGGTGGTTCAATCACAGAAGCACCTGACGGTCAGGCACGGAACTGGTGCATCGCATAAGTATGGCATTGAGGCATGTATGCAGCAGATTATGGCTATCCTGGACTTCATCAGTACGCCCTATTCCATTTCACCTGCATTGCGTTAGAGAACGCAGATTATCGAGAAATATTGATGTGCATGCCAAATGATGAGAATGTAGTCGGGTGGCTTGCGGTATTGCAGGCTTCAAAAGGGCTGTGACTACTTGGGTTTGGTCCATTAGGCAAAAATGGGACCGAAAATGGTTTGTTGTAGTGTGGTTTTTGTGGACAAGTTCTGTTGGTATTTATTTATTTATTTATTTATTTTTGTGGTTGCACTTCGCTTTAGTTACTGTTAGTTTACTTTTGTGAACGCTACCTACTTTTGTGTTATGCAATATGGAATCATGGTTTAACCTTTACTTTTTTGCATTGTGAACTTTAATGGTTGAATGTAATGTAATGGATTTGTAATGCCCCGAAAATAATTCAACATGAACTCCCCAAATTAATGGACATCCACTACAAAATGACAATAATCCCTCCATCTTCACATATATAATAAATGGGTTTAATACAAAAGTTCCACATGCGGTATACATTCACAACATACAAGGATACATGAATCTATAGCATGTGAAACATCAAATCTCAAAATAATAAAATGCCCTTAAGGGCTTACATCTTCCAAGGCAATAGCTCGGTTACACAAAATGGTCTCTCGGACCCAAACACATTAGCCCTTGGCTTACAAAAATCATAACAAAATAAGAGCTATGTACTCTTTACAATTATCTGCGCCCTCAACTTGGCGGGATCACCACATCTTTACCTGCACCAAAGTCCCATAGAGGTGAGCATAAAGCCCAGTAGAGAATTCTAACAAAGTATATACAGTTATGTAATTCTCAATAAAAATGCAAATGTTCATACTATGCCATGCTTTCTTAAGGAAAATTTCATTTCCCGCTTTTCTTAAAATTTCCATTTCAATGAAAGTTAACAATCTCAACACATTTCAAAAGCTTCCAATTTAATCAAAAAGGGGTGGTAAATACGGCACTGGTAATTCCTAGGCTGGTGTCTGCAAGTAGACTCTACGAGTACTACCAAACTGTCATTTTTACCGGTATTAACCGGAAGGCTCGACACTTATCCGCGCGGTTTTCTGGTCATTCACCATGGACACTCAGGCCAACTTAGCAAGTTCAACTACAGCCCCTATCTGGACTTATCAATGTATTTACCGCATAGCACATTTTCATAATTCCATTACAATATCTACTTCTTTCATCAAGTAAATTTTTGCAATCTCAATTTACAATGCATAATAGTATAATTTGAGATGTGTATGCCATGCAATGATCTTTCTCATACTTTGTAGCATTAACCATTTCCAACTATCTCTACAACAACATCAATTCACCATTCCATCAATTTATTGTAACCACAATATCTCTTCATGTCCAACCCATAACAAGCTAGCCTCTTCAAGGCCACATTTGATGCTTCAACATTAAACTATACAATTTCACAATTCATACATTTCATGGTACACAACCCTTGTCACCTTATAATAATACATGACCAAATCTTTACTAATAATATCGAAATAATTCCTCAATGCTCATACTTTTAAGAAGGTTTGCTATTTAACAAAACAAGTGATAGGAACTACATTATTTCATTTATTGAACACAAGAAAGAAGGAAGGAAAAATCCATAGACATTTCCATATGTTCTTCAAAATCCCCAACTTTTAGGGTTTTTCACCAAGGGCAAAACCTTTCACATTTCATTGGTAAAATCCCACCAAAATCATCATTTTAAAGTTTTATCAAGGAGTATCCTCATGGATTAAGAAAAAAGAAGGTAAAGACCCATTTCTATGAACACCCTTTCTAAATTTAGAGCAAATACCAAAATCAACATCAAAACTTCAAGTGAACTTTAAAATCAACATTTCCTTAGCAAAACATGTATATATAACTCAAGAATGTCCCTACCTCAAAGATTGATGAAGAGGGAGATGAAACCCTAGCCCCAAAGGAGGATCCTTCAACTTCCACTACAACAAGAAGAGCCCCAAGCTTGATCTTCAAGATTAGAGGATGAGGATGGTGATTTAAGCCCAAGGGATTGCAAAAATCAAAGTGTTTTTAATGTTTTGGAGATGATTTCTAGAGAGAAGGAGGAGAGAAATTAGGTTTTAGAGTGAGAGAAAAGAGCCCCAAATGAGATACACTTCGGCCAAAAAGAGAAATAAAAATAGAGATCTAGACTGCTCGTCTGCCGCACGTGCGGCGCCCTTCCCCGTACGTGTGGGGTGCCCCTCCCACGTGCAGCCCTCACCCCCGCACGTGCGGGGCTCCTTTCCCCGCACCACTCTCCGCACCTGCAATTTAAGCAGAAAGCCAGCCAAACAATCCCCTGAATTCTGCACGTATGGCTTCACGCCCCGCATGTGCAGCCCTAAGCCCCCGCACGTGCGGCCAGCCAACCTGTCCAGAAAAAATTTCTGGTTCGACTCCCTCCCACTCCGGACTTGACCTGACACTCTCCGAAACTGGTGAAAATCGATAACCAAACAAAACAAGATCAAGGACTCTATTTAGAGAACTATTTCCGATCATTTTAAATCCAAAGAAGTAAAAGGAGAACGGGACGATGAGGGAAAGAAAAGCGAAGAAAAGAGAAAGAAGGACTTGGTCGTCACAACCTCCCCACCTTAGGAAATTTCGTCCCCGAAATTTAAACAAACCATCAGCCTAAAGTGTTCTAGCAACAACAATCATTTTAACAACATTCTCGAATCACAACATCTATGTTCAACCAACATTTACCCTTTTCCTTTCATCATCATTTCATCAAAACAACATTTGTTTACACAAGGCATATGAATAAAACACTTATAGCAAAATGTCATCCCTTCACAACCTTATGCCCAATTTAATAATACATACAACAACATGGACTCAACAATTTAGCACTACCCCCTTCATCACTAGGGAACATCACAATTAAAACAAAACAATTAGGCATGCTTAAAAAGATTCGGATACTTGGAGTGAACCTCCGCTTCCCGTTCCCAAGTCGCTTCCTCAATCCCATGGTGTCTCCATAACACCTTCACTAGCGGTATGGTCTTGCCCCGCAATACTTGCTTCCGAGTATCTAAAATTTGAACCGGTCGCTCCTCGTAAGAGGCATCCTCGTCTACCTCCAAATCAACCCAATCTAACACATGAGAAGGGTTGGGCTCATATTTCCTAAGCATAGACATGTGAAACACATTGTGAACCCCCGAAAGTTGTGGCGGTGAAGCTAACCGGTATGCCATCTCCCCGATCCTCTCCAATATCTTGAAAGGCCCAATGAACCTCGGAGACAACTTACCACTCTTACCAAACCTTATCAAACCTCGCCTAGCTGAGATCTTAAGGAACACATGATCACCCACCTTGAAGGATAATGGTCGCCTCCTCTTATCGGCATAACTCTTTTGTCGGCTTTGGGCCATAGCTAATCTCTTTCGAATGAGAGCAACTTTCTCGGTTGTCTCTCTAACGATCTCCAGACCCAACAGCGGTGCATCCCCCACCTCAGCCCAACAGACTGGTGACCTACAAGGTCGGCCATATAAGGCCTCAAACGGTGCCATCTGAATGCTAGCCTGATAACTATTATTGTAGGCAAATTCAATCAACGGTAAGTGCCTCTCGCAAGACCCCTTGAAGTCTAGGACACAAGCTCTAAGCATGTCCTCTAAGATTTGAATGGTGCGCTCCGACGACCCATCGATTTGAGGGTGATAAGCGGTGCTAAAGGTCAACTTGGTTCCCAATGCCTCTTGAAGGCTTTGCCACAACCGAGCGGTAAAGCGAGGATCCCTATCCGACACAATGGTTACCGGAACCCCATGAAGCCGAACTATTTCTCTAATGTACAACTTTGCCAAGTGCTCAACTGAGTCGCCAGTACGCATTGGAATGAAATGTGTGGACTTAGTCAACTGATCAACAATTACCCAAATGGCATCATTGCCCTGCTGCGTTCTAGGAAGCCCAACTACGAAGTCCATGGTAATGTGTTCCCATTTCCACTCAGCTATAGGTAAGGGTTGTAACAAACCCGCTGGTCTTTGGTGCTTGGCCTTCACTTGCTGACAAGTAAGGCACTTAGACACAAAGGATGCAACATCCCGCTTCATACCCCTCCACCAAAATTGACGGCTAAGGTCTCGATACATTTTGGTGCCTCCCGGATGTACCGCAAGGCATGAGTGATGGAACTCCCAAAGCACTTCCTCCCTACAAGATTCAGGCACAAACAGACGATCTAGGTAACATACACTCTGATCCAAGTGAACGTTCAAACCCTTCTCTTCCTTCCCATTGGAGATTCTATCACGAATTGACTCTACTTCGCAGTCCCCTCGTTGTGCCTCTACAACTCTACTAATCAAGGTGGGTTGAGCACTCAAAGTAAACGATGTTGCACCCCTTTCAGACTCACCAAACGTAATTCAAACTTGCCGACTTCACCCAACATAACCCACTCCCGAATAGCCACACTCGCCAAGGTACTCACGGTTTTTCGGCTTAAGGCGTCGGCCACCACATTGGCCTTCCCCGGGTGATAGTGTAACTCGAAATCATAATCTTCTAAAAATTCCATCCACCTCCATTGGCGTAAGTTCAAGTCCTTCTGGGAAAACAAATACTTCAAGCTCTTATGGTCAGAAAAAACTTCAAACCTTTCACCATACAAGTAATGCCGCCAAATTTTCAAGGCAAACACTACAACGGCTAGCTCTAAGTCGTGGGTAGGGGTAATTCTTCTCATGGGTTTTCAATTGTCGCGAGCCATACGCTACAACCTTCCCCTCCTGCATCAACACACAACCAAGCCCATCTCCAGACGCATCACAATAGACGGTATACCCCAAACCTCTCTCCAGAATGATCAACACTGGTGCCGTGGTCAATCTAGTTTTGAGTTCTTGGAAAGACCTTTCACAAGCCTCACTCCACACGAACTTAACTCCCTGTCTAGTCAACCTAGTTAAAGGTGCGGCTAGTCTAGAGAAATCTCTTACAAAATGTCGGTAGTACCCCGCCAATCCCAAGAAACTCCGGATCTCAAAAACATTCTTAGGTTGCTCCCAATCTTGTACAGAATCTATCTTCGAAGAATCTACAGTTACTCCCTCTCTTGACACAACATGGCCCAAAAACTTCACTTCAGTGAGCCAAAACTCACATTTCTCAAATTTGGCATACAACTGGTGCTCCCTAAGTAAGTCAAGCACTATCCTCAAGTGAGTCTCATGTTCCTCCTCGGAAGCAGAATAGATTAGGATGTCGTCCACAAAGACGACCACAAAACGATCCAAGTACTCTCTAAATATTCGGTCCATCAAATCCATGAAAGAAGCCGGTGCATTAGTCAACCCAAATGGCATTACAAGGAACTCATAGTGGCCATAACGCATACGAAAGGCCATTTTCTAGATGTCCTCTTCCCGGACTCTCAACTGGTGTTACCCCGACCTCAAATCTATCTTCGAAAAGCAACAAGACCCTCTAAGTTGATCAAACAAGTCAACTATTTTGGGTAAAGGGTATTTGTTCTTAACGGTAACTCGGTTCAACTTACGATAGTCGATACACAATCGCAACGACCCATCCTTCTTCTTTGCAAAAAGGGTCGGCGCTCACCAATGTGACGTACTAGGGCGAATGAAGCCCTTGTTTAGAAGCTCTTTGAGTTGAATCTTCAACTCATGCAACTCTGCGGGGGCAAACCTATATGGTGCCATAGAAATTGGTGCCGTTCCAAGCATTAAGTCGATGGTGAACTCAATCTCCCGGTGGGGTGGCAAACTAGTAAGGTCCTCGGGAAACACATCCGGGTATTCACACACTACCCTTGGTAACTCAACTCGAGTTCCGCTACTCTCATTATCCAGAAGAGTAGCAAGAAGACCACTAAGCTCATTCCTACTACGAGGATCAAATACCGGCGACAAAATCCTATCAACCCAGTCTCCCAGAAAGTAAAAACAATCACCACCCGATGTGCACACTGTGACCCTCCGACAAAAACAATCTATCACTGCCTGATACGAAGACAACCAATCTATGCCTAGGATGATGTCAAAACTCGACATGTCTAGCAACACAAAACCAAACGGAAGTCTACGCCCAGCAACCTCTATCTCGCAACCATGACAACCCCGATCTAGGTCAATTGTACCCCCAACTGGAGACTCTACACTGAGTGGAGATGCTAACTGTGTCACCTCTAGCCCCAATGCAGATGCGAATGTAGCATATATGAATGAATGAGACGCACCCATATCTATCAACACACTGGCCAAAGAATTACACAATAAAAATACCTCTTACTACCGAGGATCCTAGCAACTGCTCTAGCGCGGTAACTGCATACACGCGCCCATATGGCCGATGCTCAACCTGCTCATCCCTCGGAGCATAGGCCTACTGTACTGACTGAGCCGAAGTGGCTCCCTAATGAACTCATGAAGCCTGAGCTAAGTGAGCCTACTGGTGGCTCTGTGTCTGCCTAGACCCTGAAGCGCTAGACGCGCCTCCCAACTGAGGGCAAGCTCTCTTCATATTCCCTGACTGGCCGCACTGAAAGTAAGTAGGCCCCTAACCCCTACTCTGAGGCTGACTCTGAGATCGGTTAGGTGGTAGTGATGGCAACATCTGCTGTCCTCCTCCCTTCTGTGGACAAGCAAAGGCCTTGTGACCCGGTTGGCGACACTTGAAGTAAGAAAACCCACTCGGTGCACTCTTTCCTGGGTCCGCACTAGGCAAGGAGAAAGTAGATCCAGACTGTTGCGACTGAGACTGGGATGAAAAGGTGCTCTTACTCTTCTTGTTAGGCCTAAAGTCCCCCTGTGACCCTTGGTCCATGGACCTCGAATTCCGAAGTCTCACCTCCTCGGCCTCCACAATAATCTCCACATGTGCGGCTGCCCCCACAAGGCGATCATAATCTCGGATCATGTTCCTGGCAACCTTGAACAAAATCTTCATTCTCAACCTCTGCTCGAACTCAATGCAACGACGATCTTCCGTTGCTACTAACTCCGGTGCAAACCGAGACAAACTAGAGAAGGCCGCTTCAAATTCGGCCACGGACATATTTAATTACTTAAGGTCCTTGAACTCCTGCCTCAACCTCTCCCTAGCAGTGGGAGGTAGGTACTTGTCTTGGAAGGCCACCACAAATGCCTCCCATGTTGGTGCTATTCAACCCTTGGCATACTTCCACCATTGCCCCACATCCTCTTTGAGGTAGTAACTCGCAAGAGTCACCCTCAATTCGTTATCCTCTATATGGAGCATTTCAAAAGTCTTTATCGTTTGTTCTAGCCATTCGTCTGCCTTCTTTGGATCGGGGCCACCATGGAACTCGTCCTGTTTGGCCCGCAAGAACTCCCTCGTGAGGAAGCTCGCCCTTGTCTCTACAATATTCTCCCTTGCTTGGGTCTTCACCCTAAGTATATTCATGGATTCCCTCAATGCCCCCGCCATTTCTCGGGCTAGGGCCCCCATCGCGGCTTGGCCGGCTTGCCCCGGCGCCTCCGCTTGCCTCACTTGCTTGGCCATATTAGCTTGGCCTAAACCCTCTTCCTGTACTGGGACCTCGTGGACCGGTATCTCATGTACACCTCAGCGACCTTGACCTCGCCTTCCACCCCTACCACCTCGTGTTCGAATCCTTCCCGACATCCTAATTAAGGAACAAAATAGATAACTTAGCACATAATTCCAAATGTGCTCACAACTTGCCTCACACATTAAAATAACATAATTACATACATCCTAACACACAAACAATTCAATTCACTCCATATAAGCACGTAGTCACGTAAACACATACAGATTATCCTTTAGTGATGAGATTCGTCCCACGAGAAACCAAGAATTCTTAGTAGAATGCGTATTGATCAAATACCCTTCTAATAAGACCTCAAGGAATCTAATAGGCGCAAATAACATCCCAAAAGTCCAATCCATACCCACATAGTCACATAAGCATGCTATCACATAATCACATAGACAAAACATTTCCTAATCATGCGAAATGAACCCATTGTGGTGTAGTAACCACTTCCCACGAGCCCCAAGTATTCAAACCCGGTAGCTCTGATACCAAGTTGTAATGCCTCAAAAATAATTCAACATGAACTCCCCAAATTAATGGACATCCACTACAAAATGACAATAATCCCTCCATCTTCACATATATAATAAATGGGTTTAATACAAAAGTTCCACATGCGGTATACATTCACAACATACAAGGATACATGAATCTATAGCATGTGAAACATCAAATCTCAAAATAATAAAATGCCCTTAAGGGTTTACATCTTCCAAGGCAATAACCCGGTTACACAAAATGGTCTCTCGGACCCAAACACATTAGCCATTGGCTTACAAAAATCACAACAAAATAAGAGCTATGTACTCTTTACAATTATCCGCTCCCTCAACTTGGCGGGATCACCACGTCTTTACCGGCACCAAAGTCCCATAGGGGTGAGCATAAAGCCCAGTAGAGAATTCTAACAAGGTATATACAGTTATGCAATTCTTAATAAAAATGCAAATGTTCATGCAATGCCATGCTTTCTTAAAGAAAATTTCATTTCCTGCTTTTCTTAAAATTTCAATTTCAACGAAAGTTAACAATCTCAACACATTTCAAAAAATTCCAATTTAATCAAAAGGGGCGGTAAATACGACACTGGTAATCCCTAGGCTGGTGACTGCAAGTAGACTCTACGAGTGCTACCAAACTATCATTTTTACCGGTATTAACCAGAAGGCTCGACACCTATCTGCGTGGTTTTCTGGTCTTTCACCATGGACACTCAGGCCAACTTAGCAAGTTCAACTATACACCCTATCTGGACTTACCAACGTATTTACCTCATAGCACATTTTCATAATTCCATTACAATAACTATTTTTTTCATGAAGTAAATGTTTTCAATCTCAATTTACAATGCATAATAGTATAATTTGAGATATGTATGCCATGCAATGATCTTTCTCATACGTCGTAGCATTACCCATTTCCAACTATCTCTACAATAACATCAATTCACCATTCCATCAATTTATTGTAACCACAATCTCTCTTCATGTCCAACCCATAACAAGCTAGCCTCTTCAAGGCCACATATGTTGCTTCAACATTAAACTATACAATTTCACAATTCATACATTTCATGGTACACAACCCTTGTCACCTTATAATAATACATGACCAAATCTTTACTAACAATATCAAAATAATTCCTCAATGCTCATACTTGTAAGAAGGTTTGCTATTTAACAAAACAAGTGATAGGAACTACATTATCTCATTTATTGAACACAAGAAAGAAGGAAGGAAAAAATCCATAGACATTTCCATATGTTCTTCAAAATCCCCAACTTTTAGGGTTTTCACCAAGGGCAAAACCTTTCACATTTCATTGGTAAAACCCCAAAATCATCATTTTAAATTTTATCAAGGAGTATCCTCATGATTAAGAAAAAAAGAAGGTAAAGACCCATTTCTGTGAAAACCCTTTCTACATTTAGAGCAAATACCAAAATCAACATCAAAACTTCAAGTGAACTTTAAAATCAACATTTCCTTAGCAAAACATGTATATATAACTCAAGAATGTCCCTACCTCAAAGATTGATGAAGAGGGAGATGAAACCCTAGCCCCAAAGGAGGATCCTTCAACTTCCACTACAACAAGAAGAGCCCCAAGCTTGATCTTCAAGATTAGAGGATGAGGATGGTGATCTAAGCCTAAGGGATTGCAAGAATCAAAGTGTTTTTAATGTTTTGGAGATGATTTCTAGAGAGAATGAGGAAAGAAATTAGGTTTTAGAGTGAGAGAAAAGAGCCCCAAATGAGATATACTTCGGCTAAAAAGAAAAATAAAAATAGAGATCAAGACTGCTCGTCTACTACATGTGCGGCGCCCTTCCCCGCACGTGCGACCCTCACCCCCGCACGTGCGAGGCTCCTCTCCCGCACATGTAATTTAAGCAAAAGCCAGCCAAACAATCCCCTAAATTTCATCTGTGCGGCTTCACTCCCCGCACGTGCGGCCAGCCAACCTGTCCAGAAAATTTTTTTGGTTCGACTCCCGGCCACTCCGAACTTGACCTGACACTCTCTGAAACTGGTGGAAATAGACAACCAAACAAAACAAGATCAAGGACTCTATTTAGAGAACTATTTCCGATCATTTTAAATCCAATGATGTAAAATGAGAACGGGACGACGAGGGAAAGAAAAGCGAAGAAAAGAGAAAGAAGGACTTGGTCGTCAGAGGATTAGTCTCGATATTCAGTATACTCATGTGGATGTACAGATGGTTGTTTATTTAAATTTTGAAAATTGTTTTTAGATGTGCTTAGTTTACAAATGGATAATTGATGTATGTGTTGTGTGCATTGTAGGAGTCATCAATTGCGAAATGTGGAACGGTTAAAGTAGCAACCATCGAAATTACAATGATGTAATCGTCGAACTCGCTGATGAACAGAAAGATCTACAAAACAACGTAATCGGTGACGCTACGCAGCATGCAATGGAATATTACCTAAAGTACATGGAGAAGATCCCATGTCAAACTTCTATTCTGACCGGTCGTGCCTGGATTCAAGAATTATTTGATGGGCACGTAGGCAGGTGTGAACAAAATTTGCATATGCCACTGTATGTGTTTTAAGCATTGTGTGACACATTGCGAAGTGACTTCGGTTTACGAGTACCTATAAGACCCCATGGATTACACATTGAAGAAAGTGTTGCGATGTTCATCCCTACGTTGGATGGCTGCATTAACCAAAAAATTTAGTTATGATTCCAACACTCGGGAGAAGCTATGTTGCGACATTTCCATGCAGTGTTGGAAGCAATGACGTTGTTCACAGAAGTGCATTGTAAGCCCACTAGAGATCAAAATAATAGGCATCCATATTTGCGATCTGGAGGGAAATACGTGCCTTTCAAGGTTAGCATATTAGTTGTCGTTATCAGTTACTTTTCATGTAAGTGTTGTATGTGAACCTCATGTGTTGTACGTTATTGGTGCAGCATTGTATTGGAGCATTGGACGGTACTCATGTAGAAGTTGTGTTTCCTGCCCCGTGTTGTCGGCACATATTACAGTCGAAAAGGATATCCAACCTAAAACATACAAGCAATATGCAACTTCGACATGTGCTTCATTTTCATATCTTGTGGTTGGGAAGGAAGCATGCATGATAGTCGCATCTTCAAGGAAATAATTGAGAACAATCATGCACCGTTCTTGCACCCCCAAGACGGTAACACGTTTGAAATTAAGTACTTGTTATTAATTTTGTTGTATGTACGTTAAAATGATTGAGCAAATGTAGGTAAATATTACCTTGTGGATACGGGATATCCAAACAAGAAGGGGTATTTGACACCATACAAAGGGTCTCAGTATGACCAAGCACAGTTCCGGGATCATGGACGACCCTGATAACCCAAGAGAATTGTCTAACGAGGCGCACACATCATTGAGGAGCATGGTGGAAAGGACTTTTGGAGTGTGGAAATCGCACTGGAAGTTCCTCAACGACATGCTCGACTATGACTTTGCGACGGTGCAGGTGCCATTGGTTGGTGCGTCAATGGCCTTATACAATTTCATCCGTAGACACAAGATAGCTGCTAATGCACACAACGAACATGTCAGCTGTTCCTCAATTCTGGATGACATGCTCGTCGTGGAAGGAGGACAAAATATGGATGATAGCCTCATGGTTGGGGATACGTATTTAAATATGGCCAGAGTTCGCGTTCGCATCCGTGACCATTTGTTTCACATATAGAATCAAGGGCTATTGTGAAATGCTTGTTATCCAATTTGTATGTTAGTGTAATTTGTAATTTCTACTTCCGTAACGCACATGTCTCATGATGTTAGGATTTTCAGGAAATTTACTATAACTCCTAAATTTAAGAACAACATTTCTGCTTTGTTATAAGTTGTCGTCATACAGTCAATTCGTTATTTTTATAATTTTGATATGCATTCGAAATTTATGTAAATTGACAATCAAATTTCGAACAAAGTTCCCAATTTAATTAACTAATTATTTTTGAACGTAACCAATAAAAGTGCATATGAATTTCTCATTCATTTGAATTCCTAATTTCAATACCTGTAAGGCAAAGTTGCAAGCAATGTGACTAAGAAATTTATTTTAATTTGTAATTCGTGTAAGGAGTATTCAAGTGTGTTGCAATTTTAATTTTTTTCAGTACTACATGTTATCATTTACTATTTAAACGTAGATTGCCTTTGTAATTTTTTTTTTTTAAATTAACTGTTTGTATATGTGAAGGCCAAATTTGGCAACCACATTTGTCTATTTCTGCAAAATTTTATTTTCTAACTTTACTAAATTATCTGAAATTCACCATTTCCCCTTTCTTTTCTTTCTTTTTTTTTAATAGCAATTGTCATTATTGTATATTTTGTAGTAGTAATGAATTTCAAAGAGGATAAAATAGAAAATTAATAGTATTTTTGTTCATTAATTTTTAAAAAGATAAATATTTTGGAACAAAAAAAAATTGAATAAAAACTTAGGCCTTGTTGTTTGGTTTGGGAGTAAATTTTTGAAAATAAATTTCTTAGGGGAAGAGTTTAGAAATTTTTTTGGTTTGTTTGGTTGTATATTTTGGAAATAGTTTTGGAGTATAGGAGTTTTGGAAATAATTTTGTTGTAGTTGAATAGATGTATGTGAGAGAAAAAATGGTTGAGAATGAGAGAGGAGAGAGAAAAAGTGATTGATTGATGTGTAGGAGATAGAAAGTGATTTTCAATTTTTTTTTTCCCAAATTCACTAAACCAAAAAAAAATTTAATTAATTTTTATATGCAAAAATTAAAATTAATGTTTGCAAACAAATGTTTTAAATTTTTTGCATAAATAGATAAAAATTTCAATTAAATAAAAAATTTAATTAATTTTTATATGTCAAACTAACAACAACTTCATTTGTTTCTTTGCAAACAAATGTTTGCACCTTTCGTCATACACAAGACAATAGTGGCAGTGTGAATACGGCCACGTGGACATGTACCTTACCTTTCTTATAACAGTTCCGCTACAGACCCCCAGTGAAACATGACCCCCAAGACCCCCAGTAACTTGGCAGTTGATGTGGAAGAAGGGTGTATACATACGTACGCAACTGTGAAAAATAAAAGAAAGAAAAAAAGATGAGATGAAGTGGGGGATGGAGATTCTGTCGCCAGCATCCAATCTTTCGAACTCGAATTGGTTGTTTGAAGAGAGTAGGAGCACAAATTGGACCCCTGCAGAGAGTGGCAGCCATGATATCGGGGAAGATGGTGAGGGATGTGATGAAGCAATACAAGGAATTGGAGGATGATATTAGTAATATAGAAGCAGGTTTGGCTCCGAATCCTTGGGACAATTCATCTCCTTTTACATTGGAATGGGGAAATAATCATGGAATTTGTGGGTTCAAGCAGTCATATAGTCCCGTCGGAAAGTGATCCTCGGGAGTGCAAACCCAAATTTCTGTGTATGCCTCTCTCAAAGATTTTAACAATTTTAGATTCATTCCTTGAAGCTTGATGATTTGCTTTTCCATTCTCACCACATCTCTTTTAAGCTTTCTTCTCTTTTTTTCTTCTTCTTTTCTTTTCTTGCTTAGAGAGAGAGAGAGAGAGAAATCACCAGACTTTCCCACCTTTTTTTTATCACAATCACCAGACTTTTCTGGATTCCTCAAGAAGAGGGGTGTTGGCTATTGCCCAAAAAAAAAAAAAGAAAAAAAAGAAAAAAGAAAGTATTCTGATTCCTTTCTAATGCTTCTTGATTTAAGACAGACATTGCCATTGTAAAATCCCTACCTCTCTCCTCCATTCCCCCCATTTGGGTCCTCTATTTTTCTTCTGTTTCCAAATTTTCTTTTCCTTGATGAATTCTCATTAAATTGCAGAGAGTCTTGTGTATTTTACAAAGAGAGTTGAGAGTCTGGTGTTGGGAGTCTGGGGTCGGAGTCAAGGGAAGGAGGGAGTCAAGCGTCGGAGTGAATGGCAGGAGCTGTCGCAACCTCGATTGTTAGAGTCCACGGAAGGAGGAAGAGGCAGTGACATCTATCTATGTTTGGGGGAGATATTGAATTATCAAGTGTGGGGTCTGTGACACGCATGCATATCACGTGACTTTCCACATCAGCTGGGGGTGGGTGGGGGTTAGCTTAACTGGGGGTTCGGAGCATTTTTCTTCTTATAAATATCAGTATGGGCAATTTGGTTAATTTACATTCCACCATCATTTCAAACACATTTTCCAATACAATAACCCCTAAAAATTCCATCCCATCTTCCCAAACACAAAAATTAAAATAGCCTACTAAAATAGTCAAAAGGCCAAAAAACCTAAAAAAAAGCCACTTCTCAAACACCCACATTATTTGTTTTATTTTCAATTCTTGTCTCATGTGGTGATATATGCTGTAGATTCCGAGGTAGACTTGTGAATGTATAATTGCTTATGTCACACTTTTGTAAACTGAATTTGGATTTAATGGGAGACAATCTCTTTATTGTTATGGACATTATGGTTGGTTTATTGTAATTTAATCGAGGCGTTACGAAAACATCATATATAATATACCTATCTATCTATCTATACCATAACTTGGTATCCAAGCCTTTTTCCTTAGGTCACCTGGCATATTTTTCTATCCTAAAAAAATAAATAACCAAAATAAGGTTTGCCGTCAATTTCATTAAGAAAACTCTTACCACTTAGGTAACATACAAATTATAATATTAATTTTTTTTATAATATTAATTTTTTTTATTATTTATTATTATTTTTACTTATTGGAATTGCTAGTATAAGTAAAGTAGAGCCTTACATTAGAATGTTCTAAAAGGCTTTTGTGTGCCAATCTAAATGGTTGACGTGTGTTATTACTAAAGTTTTGTTTAACATGTGCTAAAATAGCATATTATCCTACTAGTGGTAACTCGTGCGATGCACGTGTGTATATGATTTAAATGAATAACTTAAAAATAAGATTGCAAAAATATGATGTGTTACAGTTTTATGTTTAATATCATTCGCACTGATTGACTTTTATTTTTTTTTTCAATGAGATTTCGATAACAAAAAACACAAAATGTAATTCAATTAAACAAACAAATAAATCAAAAACAACTGTAGTGAAACATCAATAAGTATCATATAATATTGATAACTATATTTTGCTCTGATAAAAATAATATTCTACTGCCAACCCACAAATAAAACAAAATAAAAGACTCAATTATTCAAATTTCTTATAAAAAAATAAATTTGATATCAAATGTAAAAGAGCAAAATTAAATATTACATAAAAACATATAAACTATGTGAACCCATCACCAAAATATCCTCGAAAGATAAAATTTTAAGCAAAAGAATATAGTGGATACTCAAATAGGAAAGAGTTTTTTAGTTTGGTGGGAAATTCATTATGAGAATGATACACACAAATAATTTTCTTACACTTTTTTTTTGGTACATAATATTCAACATTGATGCAATAAAAATAAATACAAAAACTCTCTAGCCGTCAAGTTTAGTATTGTATTTATGATGTCACCTACAAAAAAAATTAAAATTTAGAAAAAATTTACAAATGTGTAGAGGCATTTCGGCCATACCTATAACAATATAAAATTATATATTGAGAGAAAAAGAGAGGGGGAATACAAATGTGTGAAGCTTTTCAATCATATGTATAGCAATATAAAATTATATATATAGAGAAAGAGAGAGGGTGAAAGAGAAAGATCAACATAATAATTTTGTATGTTTTTATAATCAATTGAAATATAACTGTTTATATAGGAAGAGAGAGATGTGAAATTTGATAGATAAATATAGATTATCTTTATTATATATTCAAATTCAAATTTAAATTATCTTTATTTTGAATTTTGTTGATAGATATAGATTATCTTTATATAGATTTTCAATTCAAATATTTTTAAATTTTGTGATAGCTTTCTCTTTTCTTTTCTTTTTTTCTTTTTTCTTTTCCCTTCTTGCTGATAAGTTTGTATTCGGATAATTATTATTCTAAGAGCATTTATTATTAAATTATTAAAAAAATAATTTTTATTTTAAAGGGAAGTGATGGGAGATGAGTGAGTTTGAAAGTTAAGTACCATATAATTTTTTAAAATATTAGATTATATAAGAAATTAAGAATAGAGATTTGGAGGCTTAAGAACACACCTAATACATTTGTTTATATAAATAACATAGATCTTCAAAAAAAAAAAAAAAGAGATTGAAAGTGATGTGTAAAAGAATGGATAAATAGTATTGTTGAAAAATAAAAATTTAATGAGTAGGAAAAAAATATTAAATATTGACTAACATTTAACAATCTTAGAAAAAAAATAATAAAAATGGTGTGATATTCTCTTGCATGATATAACTTCTTTAGGGATAAGTAAGTTGCATACAACATTTTTTAAAAAAAAAAAATGGAAAAGAAAGTAGAACTGTGTAAGGTATGTAGAGTTTTTTTTCACATTTTTTTTTATTTATAAAAAATCAAAAAATATACTAATTTAGCACTTCTCAAAAAAGAGACTTTTTCTATAAGACTTTTCTCTTTATCTTTTATGGTCTTTTTATTTTTCATTTGTTAAAAAATACTATAACTCCCTCCATATTTTGGGAGATTTTTTTTTTAAGGTATCTTATATTAAGATTTTATAAGATAAAAGACATATAATATTTTCATAATAGTTGGAATCCCTTAACATTTTCATAAAGAAAATTCGACTTAGAGAAATTTGTGCTCAACTCAGAGAAATTCTGACCCAACTCAAAAGAAATTTTGGCTGTGTTTGGAGCAACTCTGGAAACATGATTCCAGAATTGTTTTCAATGCTTTATTTGTTTAAAGTTTTCAAAAATTAATTTCAATATAACGTTCCAAAACTCATTCTAGTTTCTATTTGGTGAAGAGAGTTTTTTTTGAATTTTGAAAAGAACGATATGAGTCTATTTGGTCATCCCCGGACATCCCCCCGAATGTTCGGTCAGTCTTCCGACCAGTTGACCGGAACAACATTTTTTTTTTTTTTTTACGTTTCTCATCTCGACGATTCAAACGGAGTGATAGAGAGAAACAATACATATATCATAGAGAGAGAAAAGTAGAGAGAGGAGAAGAAGCAGCAACAATGGGGAAAGATCTGAGCAACGAGCAAGTATCAGAGGCATTCACACTCTTCGACACTAACAGCGACGGCAAGATCGCTTTGTTGGAGCTCGGCATCCTGATGCGTTCCCTCTGCGAAAACCCTACCCAAGCTCAGCTCAAATCCGTTCTCGCCGAGGAGAATCTTAACTCGCCCTTTGATTTCCCTCGCTTCCTTGCCCTTATGTCCAAGCATAGATGGATATATGTGTGTTTGCGTGTGCTTTTGTGTGTTTGTATTTGCAAATGAAAAAATTGATGGAAATTTTAAAAATAATTTGTTTGTTATATTTTTTTATATTTTAAATAAAAAATATTTAAAAAATAATTCCAACCAAATATACAATAAAAAGTTATTTTAAAGCAATAATTGAATATTTATTTTGAAAAAAAATAATTTGCTTGTGATATTTTTAGTTACAAAAAATTTTATGTTATTTTTTTTAGTAATTATTTTTTGAATTGAATTTTAAAAAAAGTTTGGTTATGAGTTTTGAACAAAATTTTCAATAGAGTTTTGAGTTGTGTGTTTTGTTATGAATTATAATTTTTTGAATTAAGTTTTGAAAACTCTTTTCAAAACTCATAACCAAACAAATCTTCTTATTTCATATGTCACATTAAACATTCAAAACTCAATTCAACACTCAACTCAAAACTCTTTTCAAAACTAATAACCAAACAAATTTTCTACACTCAAATCATAATTCCAAAACTGATAAACTAAAAATACAACTCTATTTTCAAATCATCTTTAGAAAACTCTACCAAACGCTACCTTTAATTTTTACAGAGAAATTTCTCTGATTTTACAGAGAAATTTTATTGAAAAATCTTAACTAATAAAAAAATAATATCTTAGATCTCTTTTAGTAGACAAAATTAGAGAGGGATATTTCACTAATTTTTCTCATATTTTTCTTTGAATCTCAAAATTTTTTATATTTTTTTAGTTTCTTCATATATTCTCGCTTTGTGATTTTTTTTTTTTTTGTTAAAAAATATTACAACTTCTCTTTAAAGGTTACTCGGTCTTCTTATTTTGTATTTACTTAATATTAATATTAATAAAGAGTTTACCCACAAAATAAAAAAATAAAAATTTAATCCAAGCATCTTGTATAATCTTTATCATATAAAATTAATAAAATGGAAGGAAAAAATATTCATAATTCTAAATGTATGAAATTTTATATGACATTTGAAATAGTGTATTTATTTAAAAAAGTTATTATAATAAATAAAAATAAGATAAAATATCAAATTTAACTTTAGAAAAAAATTGGCGATAAAACTAATCTAAAGAGGGTGTAAAACATTAGGTCCAGTGATTATTTTTTATTGGTGGGAAGTTCACGCTTTGGAAAATAATTTAGTGAGAAATCCTAAAAGACATTTTATTTCTAATTTTACCCAATGACTTTTTTTTTTTTTTATCTGTTTGAATTTTTGTTGATTATCTGTTTAAATTTTTTGTCTATCTGTACAAATTTATATCTATCTATTCAATTTTTTTTTCCTATATGTTTAAAATTTTCCTATATGTTCAAATTTTTCCTATCTGTTTAATTTTTTAATCATTTTAATTCAAAATTTGTTTCTTTTGGTTAATTTTTTCTGAATTTTATATGTTAAAATTTTATCTGGTCAATTATTTATTTATTTATTTATTTTCTCTATTGATATATCAAGCCAAACCAAATCTTATTTGTTAAAAATTTCTCTCTGCTCAAATATTTCTTCTCTCACACACTTATATAGTCAAAATCATTACCATCAACAACAAATCATATTTGTTCATCAATAACAACATAATCACCAAATCCTATCTGTTCATCAACATCATCAAAAAAAAAAAAAAAATCAATAAATTAAAAATAAAATAGATTTGTATGTGTCTCTTCCAAGTACTTCTTCCACCTTTTCAAAGCCTTTTATAGATATGTAAAAAAATAATAAACTAATGAATATAATTGAAGCTTATTGCAAAGCGCCGGATGATGGCCCACTATCGAACCTGTTTCTTGATGAAGCTTACAAGAAACTAATGAATCTTACCATTAATATACCCCGAAGTGGTGGTGTTCGGTGAGATCGCTCAGAACATCAGATTTGACTTCACACTGAGATTCACAAGTGTTGGAATAAGTTGTCTTGAATTCTTCAGTTGGTGGTCTTCAGGTCTTCAAAAACTTGGCAATGATCTTGTCTATGTAGGACATAAATTTGGTGCTTCAAGTCGCGCTACTAAGTCGCTTTCCTAAAGACAATATTTGCACCCACCAAAAGGTGTGCAGGGGGTTACAACAAATTTGCCTCCAGAATATAATGAAGTCTGATCTAAAGATCAAATCTACCAGCGTTTGCACTGACGACAGTAGATCGGAATACTCTTGATATAATTAAGAAAACTAAGACACTGATAATCAAATCTGTGGAACTTGATTACCAGTAAGAAAAGTAGAAATTTGCTTAAGAAACTCTTGATTGAAAACTCTAAATCAAAAGGGAGAGAAAGAGAATTGCAGGAATGAATTCTAAATTTTTGGATAAAATGAAATGGTTGATTTCGCAGCCTATTTATAGGCCTTGATGCACCTGATCGAATGGTCATGTCCCTTGATCGCATTCGATCAGATCTGACTGTTAGATCAATGATCTACGGTGCAGATCATTCTCACCGAATAGATGCCTTGACTAATCACACCTGATCACGATAGGGTGTCATCTCATCTATATGATCGCGTGCATCTCTAATCAATGGCTATGATCAACCCGCTCCAGATCGGGCACACAACTGTTTGATCGGTTGGTTGACTCATCGCCAACGGACACCATATGGAGCTAACTGTATTCCATGTCACCCATGCCACGTCATCGCTCCAACCTGTCCGATGTACATAGAAAAGTGCCCTCGTGGCGCCTTGCGCGGATGCATGCACATCTCCAATCAATGGTTGTGCGTGTGCGGATGGTGCGAAACACCATCCTTGCGGTATGGGTGCATGCACACTAGCTTTCACCTCACAATTCCATATTCAAAGGAGTATTCCATGTAACACTTTATTAAGTGCTCAATGTTTTCCTCTTTTTCAGATGTGTGACAAAGCCTCAAGCTTGTTTCATACTTTCCAAAGAAAAACATAGAAGGTTTTGAAAACACCCAAAAATAAACTACAAATTTGAAAATCCATTTTTGAAAATTCTCCAATAGCAAGGTCTATGTAGAAGACTTAAAGCCTAGGGATGTTTCAAGTGACAGTTCAACAATATCAAAACACACACACACACACACACACATCACACGCTGCCTGGAGACACCGTCGGAGAGAGACAGAGAGACAGAGAGAAACGCCGATCTAGATGAGTCGGTGCCAGATCCAATGGTGTACCATTACGAAACCGAGGTTACGATCACATTGGCCAAAGATTTGAAGAGCGTGGGCCGGAGCGAAGGCTGGAGGAGGGGCATGGAAGGTATAGCGATCCCGGTTTTCCTTCCATTGGTTATTATATTCCGGACTCGATTTCGTAGATGTCAGTTGTTGTATATGTTGTATTTTCATCCTTTAATTCCTTATATTTGAGTTTTAGGATGTATTGGGCAGGTTTGTAACAGGTTGGGTGTGTTTTGAAACAAATGGTTGCTGCCCAGATTTTGGTGTCTTCGTTCGAGCGAGGCTTTTGTCGCTCGAGCGAGCTCTGTGTTTTAGTTCCTTCGCTTGAGCGAGAGTTGAGTGGTGTGTCTGTTGGCTCGAGCGAGAAGTCTTGCGCTCGAGCTTGCGCTTGCGTTTGGTTTTGGACCTGAAGGTTGCATTTCTTGGCTCGAGCGGGCTTTCCTTTGCTCGAGCGAGCAAGGACTATGTTTTGGGTTTTTTCACTCGAGCGAGCATTCTTTCGCTCGAGTGTGCTTCTGGGTTGCAAACCTAAAGCTTCGTATTGTTGGCTCGAGCGAGGCTTTCTGCGCTCGAGCGAGGTCTCTTTGTGTCTGGTCGCTCGAGCGACTATTCCTTCACTCGAGCGAGGATCGAATATATCAGTCCGTAACAGCAGCTTCTTCTTCACTTTTTCACCATCTTCTTTACACAAACCCTAGATCCGGCTGCTCTTCTCTCTCTATACACCTTCTCTCTAAAAATACACCTAATTCTAGTGTGTTTCTATCCTAGTTCCTTTGTAAGAAAGGTAGAACTTGGTGTGGGCTACATTTTGATCCGAAATCTTTGGGTTTGGAGCATCTTGAGTTTTCTCCATCTTCTCCATTTGGTTTCTTCATTTGAGGTAGGGATACCCTACTCCTTCTTATGGGTTTTAACATAAATTTTAGTCATTTTGATCAATTGCTGAATTATGGTAATTTTGGGAAAGTTAGGGTTTGATTTGTAATTTATAAAAGAGGGGTTTTCCATGTTTGAGTCAAATATGTGTAAGGGACTTGAAATTGGGGTTGTTTATGTTATATGAGTGAAATTTGGCCTTGGGGCCAACATTTCCGAATAGAGGGATTAAAGCCCTAATTGAAATTAAGCAACTAATTTGTATAATTAATTTGGGAAATATGGAAATATGAAATTTGGTTGAGAATCATGAAATTGGATGGAATTGTGATAGAATGGTGTGGTTGGATTAATTTATGACCCACTTATGAAAATGTTGATATTTTATCTGTATGATAAATTTATTATCTGTTTAGAGATAACAGCTTTGGGCTATCAGTGGAGGATAGTCTTGATTGTTGTAGACAGTATATGTTGATTAGGGAAAACTGAAACTAATCACCTGGAATATGTCATTGAATATGACGGTTGGAATAATACACCGAATATGTGAATCGATTGATCATTGTATATGATAAGTGTTTAAATACATTGTATATGTATATTATTTGGGAGGAGATAGGGGATGTACTCCATGGTTTGAGACGAGGTAGGAGATGTACTCTCAAGCCTATTTGGTTTAGTATATTTCTACTGGGCTTTGGCTCACCCTATATGGGACATCATTTTCAGGTACAGATGGTATGCCACCTCCAAGGACATAGCTTGGAAGGCTTAAAGGCTGAAAGTCTCTTTTGCTGATTTCTTTTTGTATTACATGTAAATCAAGCCAAGGGCTTATTTTGTATAAAGAGTTAGAACTATTCTTTTGTTGTACCCAAGTGTTGACTTGGAAAGTTATAAGCCTATAAGGCATTTACTTTTGATGTCAACATGTAATATTTTTGTACTTAACACTTTGATGTATGGAATATGATATCTCTTTCTTGTATCATGAATGTATGATTTATGGGTTTATTTTGAGGGCGCTACAGAAGGAAGGACGGCGCTATCGGTAGAGGGAGAGAGAGAGAGGGAGAGAGAGAGAGATCTGATGAGAGAAAGAGTGTGTGTGTGTGTGTGTGTGTGAGAGAGAGATATATATATATATATATATAGAGAGAGAGAGAGAGAGAGAGAGAGAGAGAGTTGTTCCTCCGGCGATGGTTAGTGGCGAAGCTTCACCATTGCTAGCAGCAGCACTATTGTTGCTGAGGTAGATGAAGACTTTCTGGCCGGAGAGAATGTGTGGAAGAGGGAGGACGACGCCATCAGCGGAGGAAGTAGAGAGAGAGAGAGAGAGAGAGAGAGCTGAGGAGTGAGAGATCGGATGAGAGAGAGTGAAATGTGAGGAGTAAGAGTCAGGGAGAAATAAATCGGGTGGTGGAGGTATTTGGTCACTTTGTTTAAATTTGTCTTTTTAAGGCAAAATATTTTAAACCTAAATCTTGACCAAACAAAATTTAAAGGGTAAGGTTAGGGGTACCAACTTTTCTACTAAATAAATGATTAAATGTCTCACATGGGTGTGGGGCCTAAACTTTTGTGGACCCCACACCCATATGAGATATTTAATTATTTATTTAATAAAAAATTTAAGACCTATAACATTTTTCAAATTTAAAATTAGAGTTTTGAGCCGATGGACCTCCATTTTAATCACTTTGAATCACGTCAAAATGTCAACCAAAATAATAATAATAATAATAATAATAATTACTAGCAAAATGCAATGTTATGATTATATAAAAAAAAATAAAATTGATTTACTTACTATTAATACAATAGTTTTAGTTTAATTCTAAATTTTATTAACTGACTAAAAAAATCATAAGCTAAAACTAAATTTACATAAAATGAAGATTCAATCATAATCCGTGCACAGTATGAGTAGAAAACTAGTTAGATAAATAAAAGGGTGGCTCTAAAATTTATTGTTAGACATCTTATTTCTTTGATAAATTTTTACAATTTTTTTTAAGCACCCAAGTTAATTCCAACTTTGCAACTCATCACCCTAACCTCCTTTCACCTTTAGTGCCACCAAATATATATTTGGTAATACCACCATTTCTGGAAACAATTAGCCCCCCTCCATCATCGTACGTGTGGTGGAGGTTTCGCACGTGTGGCCAGAACCTCCACACATGTGGTTTTAGGGCAATTCTGGTTTCATTTTCTTTCCACTTTCTTGGGCTTTTGTGCTTCCATTTGCATGGTTTCCAAGTGTTTTTTTTCACCTTCATATGCATCGCATGAGCATGAGAGAAACAAAGGAACAAATAAAAAGAATCAAGTGAACTAGTAACGAACGAACAAAATAGATGTAAGAATCGACTGAATGATTTGACTGTGAATTGAACATGTTATGTTTACTTGTACTTCTGTAGATCAGACGCCGCGTCCTAGCTACGTAATTCAAGGAGCCAACTGTGAGTAACAACCTTGTACAAATACGTTCATTTATAAGTATTTTCTGACTTATATTATACTCTATTTTATGAAATGATGATTTCTGTTTAAATGAATGATTGTCCTGTTTTCTAAACTGTATTTGTGGCATCCTTATCATCTGGTTACTGTTACTGTAACCCGCCCCTATAGGTTTAGCGTCATAACTGGCCAGTAATCTGAGATTACTAAAGGTCTTCCTATACAAATCCAAATAATCGGGCTAGCGAAAGCCTAATATAGAAATTAATTAAAATATTATAACAAGTAGTCCAATGAGCCATGGCTCTATATGAAACAACACATGCATAACGTTCTTTATCCACCATGTATTACATACATCACATCTTGTACAAAAACATTTATCTACATATATGCATGTATCAAAATATTAACATCATGATCAAAAACATGACAACGGTCTTCTAGACCTAGCCTCAACTCGGAGGCACCAAAACAAACTCCAAAGGCTTTAAACGGTGGCTTGGCTAAAGGATTCCTTCTCGGCTTGCTCTTCATGATGCTCACCTATACATCTATATACACACAGTGAGCTACGCCCAGTGAATAACATTAAAGTAAAGGGGTTAGTGAACGAATTTCATACATGTCATATACATAAAACAAATCATAACAAATCAGTCTCATATCTGAACATAATAATGGTACATCCAAAAGAACATATCATAACATCTTCTGACTACAGTAATCGGTTCCGGATACCAATTAAACATATCACCACTTTGTCAAGTGGCTAACGAGATCTCATAATCACATATATGTCATGGACTCGCATTAACGTGGCTGTCCCCATGACTGGGACCATTCTTTGGATGCATAGTAGATTCAAAATCAGATATTGTTCACTTAAGCAAATAACGTTTCAGAAACTTAACATATCAAATAGCATTTCATATATTTCATATGAACATATCTTTACAGTAATGTTATTCATAGTGCTTGATCGGTGATACACTCAACGGTTTCAACCTACAAAAACATTCTCCAAGCATAACACCTCAATTAAATGTCATTCATTTATTCGTTACACTTGTGACTTATTTGTTCGGTTATTCCTATTCGTTCTTTTATTTCCCCTGTGTTCATGCAATGCAAATGCATATGAAAATTACTTGAAAACCGTACAAATAGAGGCTCGAAAGTCAGGAAAACAGAAAGAAAATGAATTCGGGGCCGCCCTGAAAATTGCACCTGCGGAAGCCCTAGCCGCACGTGTGAAAATGTCACTGCACGTGCAATTTTTGCAGAACACAATTTGGAATAAGGGAAGTTGGGCCGTACAGGCGGGGCCTCAGGCCACATGTGCGGTGTGGGCAAAATACAATCTGAAGATCTGTGTTGTAATTGGAACTCAAGCTTTCCAAAATCCATCTTCAAATTCATACATATCAAGCTTAAAACTCACAAAAGCCACTTGATTTTGGCAAATCTCACTTCAAATAGCAATCATAAATTCAAAATAAAACTTAATTTCCACGTAAAAGATCAAAAGCTAAAATCAAAACGGTAAAATCATAAGACATGTAAGTTTGAGTTCCAAACCTCAATATCTATGGAGTTTTCACTTTAAATCTCAAGAAACATGCAAGAGGACAAGTGTATGAATTCATGCCACCCAAAATCTTGAACTATTTCTTATATTTTTCTCTTTTATGTTCATAGATGAGCATATGAGTTCTCAACTCTAAATCTTCCTAGGAAACCCTAAAATGACCATGAATTCATCCTAACTTAACTTAATTTCCATGAGTTCATGTATGTCTTAACTCCATGTCAAGAAATTAGAAGGAAATGTTTACCTTGAGTTTATGATTTGTGAAGATGAAGCCTATCTCCAAAGCTTTTTCTAAGTTCTGCTTCCTTCTCTCTTCTTTTCTTGAGTTCTCTAGTGTCTTCTCTCTCTTTTTCTCCAGATTTTTTTCTCTTCTTTTGTTGAGTCTAAGTTAAGCTCATATATATATATATATAAAGTATTTAATTAGATCCAGTTTGACATTGGTTTTTCGAACTAGGTATTTTGATTTTAATAATAGAAGGGGAGTATGAGTAGGGTGGTGTGGGGCAATATGGTGGTTGTTTGAGTGGTAGCGACGACTAGGTGAGGAAAAATGAAGGGTGATAAGGGGAGAAAGAAGTTGGGGATTACTAGAGTAGGTTGAGGGAGGAGATGAGGGCTAGCACGATAGTTAAAAAGGGGCTAAGAGTGGTTAGAGGAGAGGGTGATGGAGGCTTTGGGATGGTTGCCAGAGTTGCTAGTGGCGGTGGCCAAACGAGGTAGAAGATGATGGTAGGATTTATGGCTTTTTGGTAATTTTATTTTAGGGTATAATGGTTTAAAAAAATAAAAATAAAATAGAAGTATGGGATGTCCAACAATAAATTTAGCATGCATTTAGAGCCACTATAAATAAAATGTTGGAAAAACATTCTATTGTGATTTTTTGTTTTATAATCATGGTAAAAACTTAAAAAATAATTACAAAACATGGTATTTTTAATTTTAAGAAAAATTTATCTTTTTTCTCTCTCTTTCTTTTTCCTCTCCAACAACCCTTTTCTATCGACAACTACTGTCCTTATCCTCCTCAATCACTATCTCATTTCCCAACTACATTTGTGACCCCTTTCTTCCCTTACCTTCTATGTGGGGGTAATTTCCACACTATGAAGAAGGGTAAAGCTTCATGAAAGAACAACGTACTTCGGGAAGTAAAGATCTGTACGGAGTAACAAACGGTGAGGCTGCCCGACTGGGTTTTGGCCAGAAACCCCTTTGATGGTAAGGTCAAGGACTAGGGGAGATGAAGAAGAGAGGATGCAAAGACAGTGTATATGTTGAGTATATGGATTTCGAATGCCTTAAGAGTGAATAGTGCTCACCTTTTATAGGAGAATATTACTTCTCCTCCAAAATCTTTTCTCTCTGTCATCTGTCATCTGTCATGTTGTCTTATTCATGGTCGTCTTCTATTGGAGGAGGACGACCACTCTGCCTAACACGTAGGTATGCAGGTCTGTCGCTTGTATTCCTACTCCCTCTGTGCCTCCATGTCTCCAAGTTCTGTTCAGACAAAGGAAGTGGAACAAAGATATTTGTCTTTTGTAGGCTCAACGAATATCCTTGTCGAGTTGGCCTTCTCTAACTTGGTCTACTTCAGAGTGGTTGTTTGACCTAGAAGTCCAACTTGTTGCTCAACCCGCTTCGGAGCCAGCCTTACAAGTTAGGCCAAGCTTCTTAGTATCCATTTCGGAGTGGCACTCGTGCATTAGACCGAACTCCAATGATTGTCTTGCTTCGGAGCAGGTGTTGGGCATAGTAGCATTGGGCCGAGCTTCGTAACTTGTTAATTTTATCCCACTTCATTTGCCTTTTGGCTTGCACTTGTTACTAGCTTTAGAGCTTAGTTGTTTACAACTTTTTCTTTCTTTCTTTCTTTTTTGTTTTTAGTCTGACACTCATCAGCTTGGTTAGCAATACCTATCTTCTAGCTTGGTTGTGCATGCTTTCGGTTATGCATCTTCGGTTCTGGCTTGATGTTATTGATGAAAATGTTTGGCGGGTCATGCCTTGATTGCCATGCATGGTCATGGAATACATATTCATTTTTGGGTAAACTACCAATAGGTCCTAATAGTTGGACTTAATTTCTATCAAGTCCGATTGAAAATAAGTCTTGGTACAATTGTCGCTAAAAATATTTTTTTTGTGACAATTTTTTATATATGTCGCTAAAAATTGACAATTAGTGACTTTTTTTTGTTTTAATTTTTATAAATTGTTGCTAAAACTTACAATTAGTGACTTTTTTTATGAAAATTTTTTCCCATAGGGCCTATTAAACAATAAGTTCACTTATTAGGACTTACACGTAAGTACCCTTTCATTTTTTTATTTCCTTTGCATGTGGATTAACTGAGCAACTTGTTGGTGGGCCAAGCAATTCAACATATTATTTAATATGTTTATTCCCATTGTTTATTCTTATTCATAAACACATTGACTCACTTTATTTGCTCCATCCCACTCCTTAGAAGATAAATTGGTATTGATCTTATTTTTTGGTTGGCCAAGTCTTTATCTTGGTAGAACCCACTTGCACAGCCATTAGCTTGGCTCAACCCTATGCAAGTGAGCTCGGTTTAATTTGCAAAGATCGAATCATCATCTTGTTTAGCCCACCTAGCTTGGTTCAATTTGTGCTCGGTTGAGATGCTCTTCGGTAGTGTTGCGTTGTTCAGTTAAGCCAACCAAGCCTATTTGAAATTTGATTTCAATTCATCTGAAGCAATATTTTAAGTGCTTGTTTCACTACAAGAAAAACGCATTCGGCGACCAAATTTCCCGACTAAAAGAAATTTGGTCGTTGAAAGTATAGCTTTCAGCGACCAAAACAGTATTAGTAGCCAAAAGTAAAGCTTTTTGGTGATTAAACAATTTTAGTAGCCAAAAGTCTACAATTGGCGAGTAAAACTAAGTTTGGTCGCTGATTATATGAGTTTTAGTGACTAAAAAATTTTTAGTAGCTCAAAGTAAAGCTTTTTGGCGACTAAAAAAATTTAGTAGCCAAAAGTCTACAATTGGCGACTAAAAATAAGTTTGGTCGCTGATTATATGGGTTTTACTGACTAAAAAAATTTTAGTAGCCAAAAGTAAAGCTTTTTGGTGACTAAAAAAATTTTAGTAGCCAAAAGTCTACAACTGACGACAAAAAAATAAGTTGAGTCGCCAAAAGTGGTCATTTTTAGCACGGGAGAACAAAAATCCTAAGACGGGAATTAAATTTTTTAGCAACCAAAATTTTGGTAGCTAAAAGTGCATCTTCGCCGACCAAATCTGACTTTGGTTGGCAAAAGTTAAGTTTTTTAGCGGCTAAAAAATAATTAGTAGCCAAAAGTGTAGAATTGGCAACTAAAAAATATGTTTAGTCGCCAAAAGTGATATTTTTTTTACTTTGCTACTAAATAGTTTATTTTACATAAATTATGGTCATTAAAATAATTATGTTTATACATATACTTTTATATTAATATGGATGTATGTACTATATAAATAATATATGTCACATATATAATCATGTGGTGCTATAGAGGCGTAGTGGGAAGAGTGTGGTGCATAAGGTTTATGGTGTGGGAGGTTGGCGGTTCGAGTCTCTGCAAGAGTGGATCAAATTGTTGTATAACAAATTATTTATTTTTTTTCACGTTTGAAGCTTTTGGCGACCAAAGGTGTTAGTCGGCGATTGGTTGCTTTTGGCAACTAAAGGTGTTGGTCGGCGATTCCTTGAGTGTTGGCGACTAAAACATTGGTCAGTAAATGTATAATTTTAAAGAAATTTAATTGACTATTGGTGACCAAAATTTTGGTAGCTAAAGACTTGCTTTTTGCTGACCAAAGATATTTTGGTCGGCAAAACCCTCCAAGACCTTTCCCGACAGGGTTTTGGCGACAAACGTAGCGACCAAAATTTTTGATCACAGAATGTCATTGGCGACCAAAAAACAGACAATTGGCGACCAATATTTTAGTAGCTAAAAGTGACTTTTTTTTGTAGTGTTTGTACCGAGAAAACTTGGTCGTGTGTCTTTAATGTCGTGCTCGGTCGGCCATAAAGTCTTGCTGCTCAGTACATTTATCTGTGGTAGGTCGGTTATGAGCGTGGACCTATTTTTCCTTGGTTTGATCACGCACAGTGTTAGTTTGCTCAATGCATTTATCATGCATGTCTTAGCTCGATTGTCCGACCAGATTAGTTTGTATTCACACTCGTTTTGGCTAAATAGCAGGTGAGTAGTTTGGTTGGCCCTCACCACACACCTTCCTCCCTTGTGAATGTTCTAGCTTGGTTATCACGGCTCGTAAGTGTGCCATCATTGATTTTGATGTTGTCCTATTGCTTGATGTTGACTCACGTAAGGACCATTTCAGTTGACTGATTAGCACGATAGTTTAGCTCGATTGGCTCCTATTCCAGTTCGTTGCATTTAGTATTGGGTCTGTTCATTACTCAGTTTGGCCTGAGGCGAGCGGATCCTCTAGAGTTAATTCTCTAGAGTGATCTCCTAAAGTACTTGATCGAACGGCTCAGAATGAAACTCACCAAAACGACGTCGTTTTGGTGAGTATTTTGAAAAAAATAAAAAATAAAAAATAAAAATAAAAAAAATCAAATTTTTTGAAGCTCTGTTTGCAGATCAACAATGGCTTCAATTCATCATCATCATCACAACCCAACAACCCAATCAAACTCTCTTTCAACTCCGAATCACAGCAATAACTCTCTCTCAAATCCATTCTCTCTATCACCCTTCTCATTCTCTCTCTCTCCTCCCCCACTGGTAAGTATTTTGAAAAAAAAAAAAAAAATTCAGATTTTTTGAAGCTTTTTTTGCAGATCAACAATGGCAACGAGGTTCAAGAGGGTGGCAGAGGCGTTTGATGAAGTGGCGCACGCTAGGCTCTGCGAGAGTAGCGGAAGCGAGTCCTCGCCACTGGAGACGGCGGTGGATCTGTCAGATTTGGTGAAGTCGTTTATGGAGAGAGAGAGTGGGGGAGGAGAGAAAGAGAATAAGGAGGGTGATGGAGAGAATGGATTTGAGAGAGAGAGTTAATCTGATTTGGGTTGTTGGGTTGTGATGATGATGATGAATTGAAGCCATTGTTGATCTGCAAACAGCTTCAAAAAATCTGATTTTTTTTTTTTTTTTTTTTTTTTTTTTTTTTCAAAATACTCACCAAAACGACGTCGTTTTGGTGAGTTTCATTCTGAGCCGTTCGATCAAGTACTTTTGGAGATCACTCTAGAGAATTAACTCTAGAGGATCCGCTCGCTGGCCTGAGGTGCACTTTAGTCTGTTAATTGGTCAGGTGTCATTTGTTGGTTACCTCACCAGACTGTTTGAAGCTATTGACTAAATATGATGAGTCTCATCCCTTCTGTAACACGCTGCAACTTTTAGGGCCTGGGACATATCTTTTATTATTTCTTATTTAAAGCCACCCCATTATGGTTGACATATCACACTTTCTCTCTCTAGAAAAATCAGAGATTTTTCCAAGACTAGAGAACTTCTTTGCTAATTATCTTTTCTCCGACGTCAACTTTTCCTCTTAACGTCAACTTTTCGTAGTTATCAAACTTTTCGTCATGCCTTTCTCCAACTGTTTCATCACTTTTTGGCAAATTCGTTTTGCTTCCAACAGTGTTCTCTATTGATTCCAGTTGTGTAAGCCTTGAAACTCGATGTTGTTAGTAGGTTTTATAGGTAGTGGTTTATTTGTGGCATTTTTTTCTCGCCAAAACTTTTATCACATCGTTGGCCTCTTTCTACAATGGTTTCAGTCCATCATCATCACTTGTCTATGCCGCCATTACCATGGTGGGATTATTTTTGCCGCCGTCGACTCGTGTCGCCGATTTTGGACTTGTAAGTCTTCGAACAAACTTTTATTTTTGCCAAAGGTTGTCATTGTTGTTGTACTATCACTGCACCATTTTTTCCAGTGAGTTTCTTTACCTCAGTCGGATCCATAGCAGTTTCTATTTTCTTTCCCTTATTTTTAGGCAAGCCCACTATTTTTTTGGTTTTGAGGCAGGCCCACTATTTTTTTGGTAGACTTTGCCTTACTCTTGGGCAGAATTTGGGTAGACTTGGCCTTTAAGATTGGCTTCATTCGACCAACTATTGCACTTTCAGCTTTGCAACTTGTTCGTAGTCTAGTTGTTTGGGAGAACGTTGCACCTTTAACATGGATTGTTGTCTACCACGTAGTTTCTCAGTCGGCCATTGCACCTCTAACCTTGCAAATTTCCCTTAGTGTAGTTGTTCGGTAGGACATTGTTCCTCTGGCTTGTGAGTTGTCCATCCGTTGGTTGTTTGGTCAGTCGCTCAATCTATGGGCAAGTTTCATAACTTAGTGGGCACTCTAGTGGGCATGACTAAGTTTCGACAAAAATATTGCATTCTCGAAGATCTAATGTTGACATTGGCAGTGACGGACGCAAATCAATCGTGTATGAGCATCGCAGTGCCCTTCTCAATAGCCTCCATCGTAAGGGAGTGTTAGGTATCCTTTGGACCCCTTGTTGCATCAATTCCTTTCTTATTTTGAACTTGAACTAGTGCAAATATCAATGAACACATTTAGAGTGGTAAACGGTGTCTCGGCCTTGAACAGACTCTTAGACTTGGACTTAGGCATTTGGGATATCTTTCATTGCTATTCTTTGTCACACAATAAAGAGGGTAAAACCTATTATGCCAAAGTTCGGTCACTGTACCTCCAACTTGTCACTGAACTTCCTGATAATGACAAACATGACTCTGATTTCCTTTAAGTCGAGGGAAATTGGGAATTTGTGACCGAGGAGGTAGACCGATCAAAGTGGGTCTCACGAGAGAATGACCATCTCAATGATTCTTCATTTTTGTTGCCTTTTACCAATTCGCTTATTGTCTGTGAATTTTTTTTCCAAGTGTTGTTGCTCTTGCTTGTAGGTTTGAAGAAGCTCAAAAGGAGAATAGAGAGAGAGAGCATCCAAGGGACATCAAAGTTTCACTGAGGTACCAAGATTAGTTGGCTCCACAGTTGCTTGATTATGTGCATTGTTACAAATATGTCATCCAATGAAAACTCAAAGTAAGCGACTTTTTGAGGGACTCACCTGAAATAGAAACCGAAGAGCGAGTTGGCCATACCACCAGAGCTTCAACTTCTGATATTGTTTGTTTATTGAGCGAATCACTCAGTAGAGGCTACTCTTTATCACCAGACTTAGCAGATGAGACGGCTCACCGCCAAAAGCTCAATCTTGAGGCCTTAGTCTTTAGGTCCAATGATGAGGACCTTCCAGCTACCTCGACAGTCGACATGCGAGTTCCTTCTCCCCTAGCTGAGAGGTCTAAGGGCGGAAAAAAAATATGTTGCTGCTCCTCCGTCTCCCGTTGCTACCCTTACTCTCCATGCTGATAGGGCCTTAAAGAGGAAGAGGTCCAAAGGTAAAGAAGTTGCAAAAGTTCTAGTGAGCAGGGCTCATTTGAAGAATGAGTGCCTCATTTGGAGCATGACGACCAAGCAATCATTACAATGGATAGCACAATCTACTCGAGTGAGTTGGACTTCTATTTATCAAATGCATTGTTGCTACCTTTGGACATGGCCGAGCTAAACATTTCAAGCGATGTGTTGATTAAGGGTTCAGTGTAGATGCTAACTGCAGTAAGTCTTTTTCTATGTCCTTGTCATTTCCTTCCTAAAATTTGATTTTGTGCTAAGAATATGACTCCTTGTTTTGGTGAAGTGCATCTAGAGGATGCACATCATGGATAAAAGGCGACATCACGAAGAGCAAAAGAGCCTTAAGACGCTCAACACGTTGACCGATGCTGAGAGGTCTTTGAGGGAGGCCATAGAGGATCTATAGGAGATGGAGAATACAAAAAAAATGACTGAGGCGATGATGTTTATGGCCGAACGGAGGGCTACCAATGCCGACACTACTTTGAAGACTATGCAGGTTAATTGTCAAAGGATGGTGGACGAGGTTGAAAAAATGGGCTATGACGAGGCCGAAAAGACCTACACGGAGGAGATCTTGAAGTTGAGGGACAAGATCTTTACCAATGGTTGGACTAAATTTTTGTGCGCTGCTGAAGTGGAAGAGGCTTCTCCTCTTTATCATATTGATGATATTGCAGTCCCTTTGAAGACCACTGCAAGAGCTAGGAGGAGGAGGTCTTGAGAGGCTAAAGCTATAGATATTGATCTTTCGGACCTTCATCTTCCTCTTGTGAGCTCTTCCTTGGCTGGTGTAACATGCCTGGGGGTACCTCTGCGCATTAAATAGTTTAGACCCTCGATTTCTTTGATCTAGTCTGACGAGTGCGATGTGAAACATAGATGAGAGTCTAGATTTGGCAACTTTTATAGAAAATCCATTTTATTACAAAATCTTTGCCAAAAATGGACTGTATCACCAGATTTTAGAGTCATCACCTAATATTTTGGAAAAATTAGGAAACCTGTGACTCTTGCCAAGGCCACTGTTCACCGTAACCAAAGATGTTTGGCTCGAAACCATAGGTATGAGAGGGAAAGGTCATTAATTGAGCACCCCCGCTCACTCGATCAAAGATCGGCCTCTACTAAACAATGATATGAGTTTTATTAACGTTATATGTTTATATTTTGACTATTTAATAAATCCTAAAATTTATTATGTGAAGCATATAGGTATAGACTATGCCATTCATTTTGAAACAATTTGATCTCATGTGTTTTGAAAGAGTTTTGAAGATGTACAAACCAAAAAAATTGAGTTTACAAACATGAAAATCAACATCATTCCAAATTAAGTGACATAACCGGTATTCATACAGTTATATCAAGCACATAGCCTCATGGTAGGATACCAAACATAATAAGAAAAAATACACACAAGAGAGATGCTAAAGCATAAAAACTTACATGTTTACCGATGTCCCGCTAACAGCTACAAAACAAAGTTAGCGAAATATGCATGATCTTATATGCAAAATCCTAATGCAATTCACACATAAGATGCAACTAAAGATTCAGCTTCTAAGATATGATTTGTGAATCATCTCAAGAACATGAGATAGCGCACATAATCACATAATAATTGATTAAACCCATAAATACAAACTTAGCCGAATCAAAATGCATAAAACATGGATGCAAAGCATGGATATCATGAAAATCAAAGTATGATGCATATTTGCAAAGGAAAGCAAGTAAAAGAATGGGATAGAGAGAAGCGGGGTGGGGACTTATTACAACACTTGAATGACTAATTACAAATCGAATGAGAGAGGAATGAGGAAAATAATACAACAAAATAAAAAATAAAAACACACAAAACACTCAAATGAAAACAAAATAGAAGCTTAATGTGCCTTGGGGATCACCAAAAATTGGTATGCTCAACACCAGAAGACTACTCCATTTCATCCAAAAGGAGCTAACCGGCTAGCTAACTAAGCTTAGCAAAACCTGTCTTGTTGCAACACCAAGAAAAGAACAAACAAGGAATATGTAGGTGGCTCAACTAACCATTTCCGATAAGATTACAATAAAATAATATACAATTTAAAACAAGAAAATGACTACAAGATTAAAAAGTACAAGAAAATGAAGCAATTGAAAACTAATCACTTTATAACAAAACTGTTATTTAGGTAAGTGACCCATGAGGGGGGTGAATTGGGTAATTTAAAAATTTGGTCCAAAAATAAATTTGCAAAGACTAAGTGATTAAAAACAGATTACAATAAATGAATGCATAGAAAATGAAAGAAAAGGAAATAAGAGCTTGACACAAGGATTTATAGTGGTTCGGCTCACCGGCCTACGTCCACTCCTCAAGACACTTTCTTGAGAATTTCTTCACTATGAATAGATGCACCACCAAGCTTCACCTAGCTTGTGGAATTTACAAGGACTTACTTCAATCTGTTGAGGACCTCTTAACTAAATGCCTCACCTTACAGGTGTGTCACTCAGAAAATAAGGAACAAGAATAAGAGGTACAACTGTCATCTTTTACAAATAGTCTCTTACAAAAGATGGATATGAAAGTGTAAGCTGTCAAGTAATTTAACACTCACTCAGATGTGAAAGTGGAAGTACAAATGGAATATAATAAAAGCTCTTGATTGCTCTTGAATGCACTAGGCCTGTCGTATTGAAGGAGTGTATTGAATGAACAAGAGAAGCTTCATCTTTATAGCATTAATGGCTTCATTGTTGAAAAGAGAGAGAGGTTTTGAAATTCCTAGCCGTTGGAGCAGATCAAGCATGATATCTTCTAGCTGTTGTTTGATCAGAGTATGGTGAGTTGCAGACTGTGGACAGGTCTAGGGAAGAGAAGGATCATTAAATGCACATGCTTTTTATTTAATGCTCTTCTTCATAGGTCAACTTCTTGGAGATGATATGGTTCCAGAAGATCTGTTCAGAGGTCAGAAAAGATGACATATTATGCACAGAACTCTGAAAAAGTGACTGAGAAATGATTGCAACAGTCCAGATCTGTTTTAACAGCTGGATTTTTTTTAAACCTAGATTTCGCAAGTGTCGACCCTTTACTTTCTTTGCTTTTCTAAGTTGAGTTCCAAGTGATCTAGGTGTCGACCCTCATCATTCTTGGTGTCGACCCTTGTTGCTGGATGGCATTCTGAAATTTGGTGTCGACCTTTGCTGTTTTTTGGTGTTGACCCTTGCTGCTGGATTGCACACTGAAATTTGGTGTCAACCCTTGCTGTTTTTTGGTGTCGACCCTTACTGCTGGATTGCACACTAAAATTTGGTGTCGACCCTTGTTGTTTTTAGTGTCAACCCCTCCTGCTGGATTGCACACGGAAATTTGGTGTCAACGCTTGCTGTTTTGGTGTCGACCCTTGCTGTTTTGGTGTCGACCCTTGCAGCTGAAACACTTAGGCACTTTGAGCTTCTCTTTAGCGTCGACTCTTGCCATCTTAGTGTCGACCCTATTTTAAATATGGATAGAGTTTTGCAACAAGTTTTGATACTCATGTTTTGAGGGCCCAAAAACAATTGAAAAATAATACTTTAGAATCACATAACTTCTAGAGCCATGAAACACAATTTTTATTTTGAAAACTTTAAACAACAAAGTAAGTTCAAAATATTTGTTAATGATCAAAATCAATAGAATTTTAAAGATGAATAACCTTGGGGCTAACAAAAACAATACGAAATGAAAGGAAGAAAATGAATATGAGATAGAAAATGCAAGAAAATGAAAGAATTGAAAACTAACCGCTTCCGGTTAGATCACAACAAAACAATATGAAACAAAAGCAAGAAAATAAATTTGAGATAGAAAATGCAAGAAAATGAAAGAATTGAAATTTCACCTTCCAAAGAAAAAGTGAACTTCTTGATTTCCAAACTTTCTCTTGATCATCCTCAAGGTTGTGAATTATGTTCTTAAGCCTCAATTCAAGAGCTTGAAATTTGAGCTAGAATGAGGGTTTTGAACTAGCGTATTGTAACAACCCCGATCCGTAATTAGCCCATAATCCATGATTAAGAATGCTAATTAAGTGTCACGAATAAGATCATGTGTTAATTGTGTGATTTGCATGTTATTTGAATTCCTATCTATTAGCCGTAGGAATATCTGTTCAGAATTCTTCTTTGTTTTGACAATCGAAGGCCTTACCGACATCCGAACACGAAATTGACTAGGTCAATGTGTTATTTAGAATTTTTGAAATTTTATGGTAAGTTTAATTTGAATTCGATTCAAAATCAAATAAATAGAATAAATTAATTATTAAGTTAGATTAAATTAACTGTAATCACATTTAGTTAGCTTAAGCTAATTCAACCTATATATATGTGGTATAAGCTTGGTAAATCATTTTTTTTCCTATCATTGTGCTCAAATATCGAGTGAGAGAGAGAACTTGAGTTAGAGAAAGAGAAGGGCAAGACAACTAGGAATTTAAGCTAGAGATTTGAAGTTTGAGGACAGAAACTCAAGATTCTTGCTCATTCAAGTTAATTGAAGAACCTAGGTAAGTTTTTGAATCCTAATTTGTGAGTTCTAGTTAACATATTTGTGAATTCAAGAAGGTAGGAAAGATTAAGTCAAGAATTAAGCTAAGATTGAAGAATTGAAGCTCAATACATCCATGCATGTACATTTCTTGCATTTAAGGTTCTTTTCCAAAGAATTCTTGCATGCATGTCATGATCCTAGCTTTGTTTTAAAAACATTCATCATATGTCATACCATTTTACCCCAATTGCACAAGTTTTGAAAGTTTTGACTTCATATCATTACATGCATATGATTATATATAAAGTTTCACTTTGATTATGAAGAATTGATTTGTGTTTAGGCCTTGATTGTACGAATTAACCATCATTTCATGTTTTACTACAAGTTTCCAAGTATTTTCTAAAGTTTTTGGCCCAAATGAACAAGATTGAAGCTTTGGAATCAAATTTTAAACCTTGTAGAGCAAATCTAGAAATTCCAGAATTCGCACTGTTTGCTCGAGCGGTGAAACTTTCGCTCGAGCATACTTTGCAAGCTCTTAGTACTTTTGTAGAGTTTGATGGTTGGCTTGAGCGATCGAAAGATCGCTCGAGCGACCACCCTTTGTTTTGAACCTTGGCTTGAGCGTAAAATGAGAGCTCTCAGTACTTTTGTAAACTTTGTAGACCGTTTGAGTGACCAAAGCTTCGCTCGAGCGAACTGCTCTTTTCTGAAATTTTGCAAGTGTTTTCAAGGTACATTTTTGCATCCTCATTTCATCTAAGGTATTCTTAAGACATGATTTAGGCTACAATAATGAGGAAATGAATTAGAAACACACCAAGAAAGAAAAGTGATAAGTTTACTGTTTACCGAGCATGCGTTTCAATGTGTGCCTGTCACATGTAGGTCACGTGCCATGGTCCATTTGATATGTTTGATTCATCTGATTCGCTTTTGGAGCTACCTATGAGTAATAACTCTATAAAGCTATGTTCAACCTTAAGTATTTTCTGAATGATATGATATGATCTGTTTTTTGAAATGTTATTTTGTGATTAAATGAATGCTTGTCTAGTTTTCTGAAATGTATTCGTGGCATCCTTAGCATCATGTGATATTTGTTATCTATTATTTGTCAGCTCGTACCAGGGTTTCACGTGGGTTCCATTTATGGAACTTGCTATGCATAACCCTTTATCTGCTCTGTATATGGGTCTTTATGAACATATGTTCTGTGTATGGGTATCTATGACCAACTGCTCTACATCTGGGTCTTTATGTCCAATCTGATCTGTTAGCACTAATGGATGTACCATGTATGACCATCTATAAATTCTGAATACGAATATGAATTTGTTCTGATCTGAACTCTAATTTTTGAATCTGTATAGACATCATTCATAAAACCTTTACTATGTTGTTATTAACTAGGCTCCAACTCACTATATTATTTATGTATATAGGCAATCAGGTATGTGAGCAGGCCTAAGCTGTTGCTTGGAATTCTGTTCTGTTAGGCCAACCATCGTGCCTCACGTGGAGTTTGCTGAAAGTCTATGTGGCTAAGTTTTGTGGCGAAGTCTTAAGTTTTGTTTTCTTTTGTCTATCTGAACAAGCTTTTGTTTTATCTATATATAGGGCTAAGTTCCTTTTTGTTATATCTATATATGTAATGACGTAAGTATGACGTCATATTATATGTAAATAAAGTTTTAATTTTATGTCCCATGTAAATTTGCACAACTCTATAGACATTGTATATTTGTTATTTGTTTCTGCTAGCCCCTTATTTCGCTAATCTATTCAAAGGCCTTCGGTAATCTTAGGATTACTGGCCGATTACGATGCTAAACCTATAGGAGCGGGTTTGGGTCGTGACTTGTGTGATCACTCTTTACTTGGCAAATATTGTAATGACCTGGACATCTAGCTGATTAATTAATCATCTAATTGCATTGTTATGTGCTACTTGATTATGTGTTTGTTTTGAAATTGCAAACTTGTTGGAATTACAACTTTAAACTGAAAATTGAAGGTCTTAGAGGCGCTAAAAACCAAAATTGAGGACATATTTGTGATCAGCATGATTTTGAGGAATTATTGAGAGGTTTAGTAAAAATTTTATTCATAATGAATTAAATAGATTTAATTAAATACATTATATATATATATATATATATATATATATATATGGACCTTAGTTGAGAGACTCAACAAAATATCTTCATTCTTGAAGACACAAAAATGTAAAAATGTAGAGAGAGCGAGAGAGAGAGAGAGAAACAAGGAGGAAGAAGAAGAGCTTAGGGAAGCTTGGAAGACATGCTTTGATCTTCAACAGTTTTCTCACCTAAAGTAGGAATTCTTCTCTTATTTCATGAATTTGAGACATTAACTCATATTCCTTTAGAATTTGAGTTGACTTAAAGAAGGAATCATGTATCATTAGGGATTTAAAAGTGTAAGTTGATGATGTGAACTCATAAAGCATAAAGGGATGAATTGTAGGAATTAGTTACATTTATCAACATACATGGCATGAGTTCATGGAATTCTTGTTCATATCTAAAACTTCTTGCTTCATTCTTCAACTTTGGGGGAAAACCCCATGGATTTTGAGTTTGAACTCATATATGCATATTTTGAGGGTTTGCACTCTAAGATCAAGATTTGGGTTTTGTTTTGAAGTTATGGCTTGAGTTTGATTGAGGATATGGTTTCTGTTTCAAGTGAAAGATGTTTAATTCAAGTTGTTTTCATGAGTTTTGGGCTTTGATTTTCATGAAATTGCAATTGGATTGTCAAGGGAAAATTCCATGTTTGCAGCAGAAATTCAGATTCTAGAAAACCTAGAACCACACATGCTGTAGGGAGAACTGCACGTGTGGAAAACAGAGTCCAGAAAGTCAAGCCTATTGCTTGAATTGCATGTGTAGGGCGTACGTGTGGTGGAGGTTTCGCATGTGTGGCCAGGACCTCCACACGTGTGGTTTTAGCACAATTATGGTTTCATTTTCTTTCCACTTTCTCGCTTTTGGGCTTCCATTTGCATGGTTTCCAAGTGTTTTTTTTCACCTTCATATGCATCGCATGAGCTTGAGAGAAACAAAGGAACAAATAAAAAGAATCAAGTGAACTAATAACGAAAGAACAAAATAGATTTAAGAATCGACTGAATGATTTGACTGTGAATTGAACATGTTATGTTTGCTTGTACTTTTATAGATCAGACGCCGTGCCCTAGCTACGTAATTCAAGGAGCCAACTGTGGGTAACAACCTTGTACAAATACGTTCATTTATAAGTATTTTTTGACTTATATTATACTCTATTTTATGAAATGATGATTTCTGTTTAAATGAATGATTGTCCTGTTTTCTAAACTGTATTTGTGGCATCCTTATCATCTGGTTACTGTTATTGTATCCTACCCCTATAGGTTTAGCGTCGTAATTGGCCAGTAATCTGAGATTACTAAAGGTCTTCCTATACAAATCCAAATAATCGGGCCTAGCGAAAGCCTAATATAGAAATTAATATAAAAATATATATAACAAGTAGTTCAATGAGCCATGGCTCTATATGAAACAACACATGCACATAACGTTAATTTATCCACCATGTATTACATACATCACATCTTGTACAAAATCATTTATCTACATATACACATGTATCAAAATATTAACATCATGATAAAAAACTTGACAATGGTCTTCTAGACCTAGCCTCAACTCGGAGGCACCAAAACAAACTCCAAATTAGTCTCATTCTTTCTGGGCTTGCTCTTCATGACGCTCACCTATACATCTATATACACACAGTGAGCTACGCCCAGTGAATAACTTTAAAGTAAAGGGGTTAGTGAACGAATTTCATACATGTCATATACATAAAACAAATCATAACAAATTAGTCTCATACCTGAACATAATAATGGTATATCCAAAAGAACATATCATAACATCTCCTGAATAGAGTAATCGGTTCCGGATACCAATTAAACACATCACCACTTTGTCAAGTGGCTAACGAGATCTCATAATCACATATATGTCATGGACTCGCATTAATATGTTGTCCCCCATGACTTGGGACCATTCTTTGGATGCCATAGTAGATTCAAAATCAGATATTTGTTCACTTAAGCAAATAACGTTTCAGAAACTTAACATATCAAATAACATTTCAAATATATTTCATATGAACATATCTTTACAGTAATGTTATTTATAGTGCTTGATTGGTGATACACCTCAACGGTTCAACCTACAAAAACATTTCCAAGCATAACACCTCAAAATTAAATGTCATTTATTTCATTCGTTACACTTGTTACTTATTTGTTCGGTTATTCCTATTTGTTCTTTTATTTCCCTTGTGTTCATACAATGCAAATGCATATGAAAATTACTTGAAAACCATACAAACGAAGGCTCAAAAGTCAGGAAAACAGAAAGAAAATGAATTTGGAGCCGCCCTGAAAATCGCACATGCGGAAGCCCTAGCCGCACCTGTGGAAATGTCACTGCACGTGCAATTTTTGCAGAACACAATTTGGAATAGGGGAAGTCAGGCCGTACGGGCGGGGCCTCAGGCCACATGTGTGGTGTGGGCAAAATACAATCTGAAGATCTGTGTTGCAATTGGAACTCAAGCTTTCCAAAATCCATCTTCATATTCATACATATCAAGCTTAAAACTCACAAAAACCACTTGATTTTGGCAAATCTCACTTCAAATAGCAATCATAAATTCAAAATAAAACTTAATTTCCACGTAAAAGATCAAAAGCTAAAATCAAAACGGTAAAATCATAAGACATGTAAGTTTGAGTTCCAAACTCATATCTATGGAGTTTTCACTTTAAATCTCAAGAAACATGTAAGAGGACAAGTGTATGAATTCATGCCACAAATCAACTATTCTTATATTTTTCTCTTTTATGTTCATAGATGAGCATATGAGTTCTCAACTCTAAATCTTCCTAGGAAACCCTAAAATGACCATGAATTCATCCTAACTTAACTTAATTTCCATGAGTTCATGTATGTCTTAACTCCATGTCAAGAAATTAGAAGGAAATGTTTACCTTGAGTTTATGATTTGTGAAGATGAAGCCTGTCTCCAAAGCTTTTTCTAAGTTCTCCTTCCTTCTCTCTTCTTTTCTTGAGTTCTCTAGAGTCTTCTCTCTCTTTTTCTCCAGATTTTTTTCTCTTCTTTTGTTGAGTCTAAGTTAAGCTCATATATATATATATATATATAAAGTATTTTAATTATATATATAAAGTATTTAATTAAATCCAGTTAATTGATTTTGAATCAAATTTTTACAAAACTTCTTATTAAGTCCTAAAAATCATGTTGATCACAAATATGTGCTTAGTTTTAGTTTTTGGCGCTTCTAAGACCTTCAATTTTCAGTTTAAAGTTGTAATTTCAACAGGTTTTACTACAATCAACAGATATAAATTCAAATCCTTCTAATTCACGCCATTAGACATGCAATTTCACAACAAACACATAATCAAGTAGCACATAACAATGCAATTAGATGACTACATTATCCCCACCTTAGAAAGTTTGGTCCTCCAAACTTGTGTTATTACGTCACAAATCAAATTTGGGTCCCATTTATCATTTCATTTTCTCATTGCCCCACTAATTCCTCTTTTTTATATGGTAATACAGAAGGTCGATCAAATTTTCTATAGTCAAAACCCATGAGCACAATAATCCGACAAGTGAACAAGTAACGTTTCTCAGTCCTTCCTAGAATTTTAATAACATAAGGCAACACATTTCACTAAAGCTTCATACAATTCCCATATGTCTTATACGCAAGTCATTTATGCAGTTCATAGTTGTCATTTCCCATAGTACTAATTGCATAATATGCTCATACTAAAACAGTCAATCGTAGGACATATGAAATGCACATGTGTCCAAGTAGTCAGGGTTTACAATCAAAGCCCATAGCATCACATTTAAATTGTAGTAGCACGGAAGCAACCGTTTTCTAATTAATCAGTCCCATGGTAGTCAACGTAGTACCCAAGCAATCATTCTTTAACATAATACATGTGTTCTCAATCTGTTGGCAATACAAGTTTTAGTATTATTCATAACCAAATAGTCTGCTATTAGTAGTGTACATAAGATTCTCAAAGCAAGGTAAATGTTCAAATCATAGTAAAGTTCTCGGTCTATCAATTTCCGTAGCAGCATAACCGATCATAATATTCCCAAAAACTCAAGGTTCCAAATGTAGTAGTGTTAACCGTCAACCCAAAACAAGGGAGGTATTAACCGATGGTGGTTTTAACCGACAACCCGAGAAAGGGATAGTATCATCATCTCGAAGAGGGGCCAGTATTAATCAAGTGGTGTTAACCATCAATCCAAAAAGTGGGCCAGCATTAACTGATAAAAAAGGTTGTATTCAAATGTTGATGTGAATAGATTGTAGCCAAGTGATGCAACAATGTGATAGTTATAACCATGCAAATGATATGCTACTGCAATTGAGAGTTGAAGAATTTTCTTTTCTTTTTCTTTTTGAAAGTGCACAAAGAGGTACAGTGTAGCCGGTTTCTCTTTCTCCTCGGAGGGGTTTAGTCTCCTCAGATACAATAGCCCTATAGTTCGGACTCCTATGGTTCTGAATCTGGTTTCACAAGTTCAATATGAAACAGAAAAACACAAATGAGAGTCCAAGTCCAGCAAATCTTAGAAAATCTATTTATCATCAGATATGCCAAGAATGGACTGCATTGCCAGATTTCAGAGTCGCCACCTAAATATTTTTGTGAAATTTAGGAAACCCGTGACTCGTACCAAAGGCCACTTGTCTGTCATAACTAAAGTGTCTTAACTCAGGAACTTAGGTATGAGAAGGCAAGATCATAAATTGAGCACTCCACTCACCCGATCAAAGATCGGCCTCTACTTATCATGATGTGATTTTTATGGATAGTATATACTCATGTTCTGATTTATTATGCTAACTTACTAGGTGAGACACAAGTATAGACTATGTCACTTACTTCAGAATGCTTCGATTTCATGTTTATTTGAAAAGGGTTTTGAATATCTGCTACTTGAAAAAGTGAGCTCATAACTTAAGCAAAATAGCCTTCATCCACAGGCATTCAAAGAGGTATATCAAATAAGCATTTAGCCTCATGGTAATATTCTTGATATGGCAACACAAACACACATGCAATATGCTAAAGCGAGAAATGTTCACCTAGTACTCAACCGAGGTAAGCCAAAGTGAAGAAAATAATTTAAAAAATGCATGCTTTACTATACAAGTGACTAATGCAACACGTATGAAATGCAACTACTAGGTTCAGTTTATTTAACGTGTCATATGGATCAACTCAAAGCATGCGACAACGCATGTATTCAAGTCAGTAGGAAATGATGACAATGTTAAAATGATGAACTGAACCCAATGCATGCAAAAATGGATATAACACATGGTAATGATATGAAACGAAAAATATGGTGCTACCACGATAAGCATATAAATAAAAGGGAGAAAGAAATGGGGGTTGGAAGATATACAAATATTACAAGTGTGACAAATTTGCCCTCGCACAAGAGGGTCCGATTGAATGTCCTAATTAACCTAATTATTACAACACCAAATGAATTAATTAAATTAACTAGCTATTACAAATTCGAGTGAAGCCAACTAATTAATTACACATACTAATATTAAAGTGCTAATTTAATAGACTTGAATGGGAGATGATGAGCCACATGTGCACAATCGAGAACATCCTCCAAAACCTCTCTATTTGCTGCCAGATTCTGCTTTGTTTGTAGTCAGAAAATTATTCTATTTTGGCCTCAGATTCTACTCTGTTTTGCTATAAAAATGCCACTGCCTGTACAAAATGAAGGGCCGGCCGGCCTGAGAGAGTGGGTGGTCGTATTGAATGGTGGCCGGCTGGCCACTGCTTTTGGGAAATGCCCTATTGCCACAAAGTTGAAACAGGGCAAAAACAGAGTTTTTCTAGGAGATGGTTATCCTCTCTGCCTTTCCTTATCATGAAGATGATCAAGGGAGGAGTAGATTCGATTCACAAATCATCAATTGTCGCAAATTTGTTGTGTGATGATGTTAGAACTGATAAGAGAAAAGCTCAATAAATTAAACAAGAGATAGACAATACCTCCTCCCTATCATGGAGTTACCTCAATGGAAGGGGTAGACATTGCTTCGTGAATCATTGAACATCACTAAAAAGTATGCAATGATTCAAGATGCAATAGATTCAATGTAACGTCCAATTGAACCTAACCGAAATTTATTACTCCAATTTTATTAGCCCTTTCACATTACCTTTCCATTTCTTATCTTTTCTTCTTTTTTGTCCAAAAGTGATGAATACATCCATTAAGTCCAAAAGCAATAAAGAATAGCAAGCACGACTTAACCCGAGAAATGAACTTTTTAAGCCCTTTTCTACAGGGAAAATTACAAAGGAAGAATCAAACTCATTTACAAGCGATAATGAATTTTAAGTCAAACCCAAAATGAGTGATAATGACTCCAAATCCAAACTTGATAAGAAGCTATAATGATACTTTCCTTTGTGATTTCCAATGGTCTAACTAGAAAGTTAGTCCCTTAGAAGCAATGCACCGGTGATAAAGAGAAGTATCAAACGAAAGATCATGCTTAGCATAAGAGAGATGTAATGCCCTAGTAATGAACCTCTGAAGAGATTTAAACCATTTAGCATGAAAGGTCTTTTTCTTATGCCTTGGGTGGTAATCTTTTGTTTGATTCAACTCTTTAATCAAAAGAAGCAAAGAATGGAGGGAGGTTGCAGAGATGATTATGCAAAGGTGATTATTACAAAAGTGTGAGTATTTACATGAAAACTATGTAAAGAAAACTATAAACTCAAATGGATTGGTGGCTATGGCCTAAACACAAGTGTAGTATTCAAAGCATAAATTAAATAAACACACTAAACATCCCCTAAATAGCACAAAATAGAGCTGAAAATCATTTTGAAAAGGGTAGAAAACTTGAACAAAAATGAAAGGAAACAAGCCTAGTGAGCAAGCCAAAGAAGGGTAGCTAGCCCCTCCATCTTTGGAACTTTAATTCACATATTTTTAGCCTTTGAAAACAGTCCAAAATAGTGTATAAACAGAGTAAAAAGAATGAAAAGAGTAGTATAAACAAAGGAGAAGATGGCCAAAGCTTATACTTCTTGAAAAAAGGATGCTCTTGGTTACGCAAACTTGATTCAAAGCACTCTTAATTCTCTGAAAGTGAGCTCAAAATCTCAGTAGGAAGCTTCAAGTTTGAGCTCCAAAGGTGTATCTATCTTGTATCTATAATTAAGAGGGTAGAGAAGATGGCTTGGATTTCATTAAGCTCTTGAATCAATTTTTTTCAACCCCAAAACTTGAGGGCAGGCCTTATATTTATAGAATTTCACCTTCTCACGTTGGAAATAGTTGTATAGGGACAATTGGTGCAAAACATGGGCATAGGGACAGCTGGTAGTTGTAAAATATCTACTGTCACTGAACATGGTCGGCCGACTATGAGGAGGGATGGCCGGCCAATCAAATTTGGCCTTCCAGCCATCGGTTGGCCTGTAGTTGTTTGGGTGGTTAGGCTAAATGAAAAGTGGTTTTGATCAAAAAAAGGGTGTAAGGTTTAGGCTTGAAGGGTTTTTGAAGCTCAAAAGCGAATTCCTTTTGCTAAAGATTCGAACGATTGTTCAATGTAACGTTTCATCATTGAGTACTTGAAACAAAGCGCCTAAGTCTTAAGGGTGGTCAAAATGGGTGTCTACTGTTACCCCTCTATGACAGAGCTCAAAGTCATGAAATGACATGAGTGAATATCAATGCCCATAGATGACCTATTTGACAAGGCTGTAAGACTTGGGCAAGCAATCAAAATGTCAATGCAATTGGTTAAACTTGAAAGTTGCCTACGTATCCCTTTGCAATGAATTAAACCAGTGTAGTTCAAGGGCAAGATGCAATATGATATGGACAAGGAATGCAATTGGAAGCTGGACTTACATTTCGAGAAGCAGATTATTTTGAAAATCCATGATCATGCAAGACAATGTAATGAGCAATAACCAGATAACAATATATGAATGAAACAAGCCTTAAGCTTAAATCAAAACAAATCTAACCGTGCCTCACACGAAAAGAAGTAAGCAAACAACAATTCTAAACACGTTCCACGTGAAAGAAGGAAAAACGGTGCAACCAACAGGCGTATCTCACCGTGTTTCATACGGTCAGAGGGAAGGTTGTAACCAGGTAAAAACGTCTTAACGTGTTTCATGCGAAAGGCCGGAAGGGTGGCATAACTAACAGGCATATCTCACTGTATTTCATATGGAGAGAGAGAAGGTTTTAAGTAGGGAAAAACAAGGATGGTGTAACTAACAGGCATATCTCAACATATTTCATAGGCAGAGAGAGAAGGTTTTAACCGGGAAAACAAGGTCGGCGTAACCACTAGGCGTATCTCAACGTATTTCATATGGAGAGAGGAAAGGTTTTAACCGGGGAAACAAGGGTGGTGTAATTAACAGCGTATCTCAACGCATTTTATACGAAGAGAGGGAAGGTTTTTTAACCAGGGAAAGATGTGAGGCCAAACTACATTTCACGCAGAGAGGAGGTGAGACAAAAGGTACAAACCAAACTACGCTTCATGCAGAAGGGTAAGGCGTACAAGCCAAACCACACTCGTGTGACAAGGGTGAACACAATAAATGAAAAGCATGATGCACATGGATGCAACATAAGGCAATATAATTACTGTGGTTGATGCGAAAAACAATGTGATGCATGTTCCATGCAACATAATAGGCAACAGAATTGAAAAGATAAACAGAAAGCGGTGGTTTTGAAAACACCTCATAAAGATCTCCGACTTACAGCTCGGAGGTCTTCAAAAGCTCAGAAAAGTATACAACTTGCTCAAACTTGAGATAGGGGCATTTTCCCATTTCGAAGAAATGATGGGACAGGGAATGGCATATCCATAATGCAATTTTGGAATTTTCTAAAGCCGAAGCAAACCCAAATTCTTCAATTTTCCACTTTAGGATGGATATAAAATCAAACATGCACAAAATAAGCAAGGCCTCAGCAAAAAATCAACTCTGGACCACTTTGAGGAGTCGGCCAGCTACAACAAAGGGATGACCGGTCAAAAGGTTAGACGGTTGGCCACCTGTAGTGACATCGGGGGTACTTTTAGGTTTTTACACCCAAAGCTCTTTAAAACATAACAATGGCTCACTTTTTCATACCTACACCTTCCGAAAACACCATTCCTCTCTCTCTAGGCTCTTTCTTTCTCTAGATTTTCACTTTACGAGCGTTACCCAATGATTTACGCAAACTTTATTCGTAAAACCTATTTGGCCCTCTGTAGACCCAACTTTCTTCGCGCGCCCCCCTTTCAGAGAATGCGTGAATTGGTCACTACAGTTCGGACTCCTGTCACGGTTCTGAATCTAATCTCACAAAGTGCAATGTAAGACTGATAAATCACCAAAGAGTCCAAATCTGCCAAATCATTTTGGAAAATCGATTTTGAATCAAAAAGCGCCAAACATGGACTGCTTTGCCAGATTATAGAGTCGCAACCTAAATATTTTATTTTTGGAAAATTTAGGAAACCTTGACTCGTGCCAAAGGCTACGTGTCCGTCATCACTAGAGTTGCCTCGGCTCAAGAACTTGGGTATGAGAGGGGAAGGTCCTGAAATGAGCACCCCCGCTCACTTGATCAAAGGATCGGCCTCTACTAAACATGATATGTTGTTTGATAAACACATGTGTTCTTATTCCGGTTATTAGCTAATTTTACTACGTGATGCGCACAGCATACAAGTATAGACTCAATCACGAGAATTGGAACAAATCAACTCATGTTTGTTTTTGAAAATGGTTTGAAAATGTTACTCACAAGTAAGCTAAAGCACGGATTTGCCCCCCTCAAGGGGGCTTTAAAACATGATTTTGCCACTTCGCAAAGTGGGCTTAAAACTCACAATTATCGAGTTGTTCCAATTCAGGCAATCAAGCCTTCACCCACAGGCATTCATGCAGTTATAGCAATTAAGCAAATAGCCTCATAGCAAGTATGCTGTCATGGCAACACTCACACTCATGCAAGGATGCTAAAGCGTAAACACTTACAGTGTACTCCAAGCCCAAACAGAAAACTAGTTAGAAATCATGCATGATCCTAACTATGTTAAATGCCTAATGCAACACATGCAAAATGCAACTAAATAGGCTCGGCTATCTAAGATGGCATGTGAATGCAACAATTCGATACACGTATTCAAGTAAGTATTGAAATACAATGCAGTTTGAATGATGCGCCGAGCCCGGTGCATGCAATACAAATGAATGATGCAAACATGCAAGCATAAGGTATGCTAATCAAAACGTACCCTAATCTAACCACTGAAAGCGGATAAATAAAAGGGAGAAAGACGTGGGGTTGGAAGACATGCACACACACACGCACCCTTATTACAACATTGCGCCCTCTCGACGGAGGATCCGAATAAACAAGCTAAGCTACACTAAGCTAAGCTAATTATTACAAACCAATTAATTAACTAACTCTAGCTAACTAATCATTACAATCCAAATTGAAACAAATAGCTATGCTAAGCTAATTAGAATATTACAAAACAAATCAAATGACTAGTTACACGAACTAAACATAAGCAATGAAATGGCCTCGTGGGCGAGGCATGCATGCTCTATTGGCGCCATCTCGGAAATCCATTGCTTTGCTGTCAATTGCCTCTGTTTGCACTTGCCTTGGTTTCTGAACATTGAACCAACCTCCACACTGTTTCTACTCCAAAACAGGATCATTTCTACACAAAAATGGACTGGTGGCCGGTCGGTCACAAAAAGTGGCTACCGGCCACCTTGACTGGCCGGTCAGCTAGTGAAAGTGGCCGGTCAGCTACTTGAACTGGTCGGTCAGCCACCTATTGTTCCAGGTTTCTGGTTTTGCTACAACAGAGGACAACAGAGGCACAACAATGTATTTGTAAGAATATGTATGCATTGCCACACTCCTCATCATGCCTCAAGCTCAAAGGAGAGTGACACTCGGCTCTCAAGCCACTAACCAAGCATCTCAATGCATGGTGGCCCGAAAACCAAGCTTGCATAAGCTTAGTGAATGCACAAACAAAGAGCCTCCACCCCTATCATGCGTAATCAAAGGGGTTGGCGACCAAGAAATGCGACACGTTTCATCACTTTGAGTATGAAACGTCCCATATTTCTTGTGTTTGGATTAACGTCCGATCCAAACACAATGCAATGCAAACAACATGCTTATCTTTCACATGTTTTACTTTGCTCAATTGTTGTTTACACATTTTTCATTACCAAGCCATTCCTTAATTGGTTAAGTCCAATGTGCAAGTCCTCTAAGGAGAGGAGGTCAACCAAGAGAATGGTTTAAGGCATAGGAGAGACCATGCCTTTGACTAGGAGGAACCCTCAAGAGAGGGTTAAAGCCATTTAAGCACAAGTTTCGATCCCAAGCTTAAATACAATCTTAAGGCCAAACAACTCCCAAATGAAATGGAAAAATGAAGAAATGAGGGAGGTGGCAGAAATTCAGTGTTGAAATGGCATGCTAAAGACCTTAAAGCATGCAAGCAATACATGCATAACATGTTGAGGGTCAAAAACATCAAAGCTAGTAAAGAGCATTACACAAGAGGCATGCAATACATAGCCTAAATAACCAAATCAGCTCTGGACAGAGCTCAATCATGCCAAATCAGAGGTCAAAACATGCTGAAATGGTAGCACGAAAAGCAAGAAACTCATGCTTATGTATTGGCTCATAAACAAGGCATATAGCACAACTCTCAAAAGCTATGAAAGAGTGAAATATGTGAGAGTGTGACTACAGTATATACACTGAAATTACATGCTAAATGATGCCAAAACATGCAATCATCACATACACAACATGTTAAGGGCCCCAAAACTCAAAGCTAGTCAAGGCCATTTACGCTACAACCATGCAAGGCAAGCCTCAAAGGACCAAGACCACTCAAAAAAGAGTTAAAGCATGTTAAAATTTGATCAAAAACATGCTAAGATAGAGCTAACACAAGCTGAAATGATGGGCCAATCCATTAAGCATGTTAAGCTAGTAAGCAAGATTACACTACAAGTGTAAGAAGCAAGCAACAAGTGACTTAATCAACCAAAAACAGAGTTAAAGCAGGTCAAAAAAGTCACAAAAACATACTTGAACTAAGCTTCCAAAAGGTAGAAACACATGCTCATTTGGTAGACCATCAACACATGCAAACAAGACAAGAGAAGAAGGGATCACCCCCTCCCATTTTGGACCTCAAAACCACCTTTCCACCGCTGAAATTCCTCCGGAATTCAGTGGTTAAAGGGCCAAAAAGAGATGGTTTCAAAAGCTTTAAAGGATGACCCAAAAGGCTAGCAAATAAGCAATGAAAGAGGATGGACCACCCTTAACTCCAAAAAGGACTCAAACCAACACTTTTAACACTTAAAAATAGAGGTTTTTGCAGTTGACAACTAGGCCAAAACAGCATGCAAAGGTGGCCCAAAGTAGTATACAAAAACAAGCTTAAAAGGGGTAAAACCTTACCCTTGAAGCACAGCAGCTAAAAGGCAACTTCTGAGCCAAAAACCAGCTTTAGGAGGTCCAAACAAGCCTTAAGGAATCTCAGCTCCAAGGTCAAGATGTTTGGCTAAGGGGGTTGTGTGCAAATATGTGAAGAACACTCACTTTCCAGCACAATAGAGCACAATATATAGAGAGAGGGAGAGAATTCTAGAGAGAGAAAAATTTAGCTCCTAAATTTTCTGAACCCTTCTAAAGGAGAAGGAACCTCCCCTTATATAGAGCAAGCAAGCAAAAAGCTTGCTTCATCCCTCTATACACGTGTATGGAGGATGTAGTCAGTGAGCAACAGCTGGCTTTAAAGATCTGAAAATATCTGAAAAAGGAGAAAATTGGCCGTCAGCCACTTTAGGTGGCTGGCCGGCTACCTCCCCTAGCTAACCGGCCACTTCAAGTGGCTGGCAAGGAAGAAAAGTGGCCGGCAATGCCTTCCCCCCCCCCCCCCCAGGCAAGAGGCAACAAGGTTTGGCCCAAAAACAAGGCCAAAACACAGAGTGTTAAAAGGCTCAAAGACAAGGCACTCAGCCGAGAACTTCGGGCGCTCGAGACAAGCACAAACATGCGCAATCATCACGCGCACAAATGATGATGTCCGAGTCTTAAGGTCGGTCAAAAATGGGGTGTCTACAGTTGCCCCTCTTTGACAGAACTCGAAAGTCATGAAATGATGGGAGTGAATGTCAAAACCCAGAAACGACCCATTTTTGACAAGGCCGAAGACTTAGACCAACAGGCAAGATAACAAAATAAATGCGCCCGCAGGCAAGGGCAAAATGCAAATGATATGCACAACGAAGAACATAAATTATGATCATGCAAAGAAAGCTGTAATGAAGCATCGAGATGCAAATGTTGTGTAAAGAAATGCTACAGCAAACTCATACATAAGCAAGTAAGCAAACACGCTACGCATGGGAACTACAAACCGAACTATATTTCATGCAAAAAGGATGTAAGAAAATTATGCAATCCTGATTGCGCCTCACACAAAAAAGGATAAAGAACAACAACCAATGTCGGGCGCACCCGAGGCGGCAAACAAGATCTCGACGCGTGGCACACGCGAAGAGAGAAGTGGTGCGAACCCAGGGGCACACCCCAAGGTTCCGAACTAACAAAAGCACACAATCACAATTGAAACACATCCAACTATTATGCAAACGAAACAAAGAGCGGTATAAGCATTGAGATCCGTCCAGATGCATTTAACCAAAGCATCCTAACGCGCCATGCACGAAAGGGAAAAGGGAGCGATGCACACACCGAAGGGTGGTATAAAAAACGGGCACACAACCCAAAGTTTCTAACCAAAGGGTGGTATAAGCGTCGGACACACGGTCCAAACATTGCTAACCAAAAGGGGTGGTATAAACATTGGGCACACGACCCAATGTCTCTAACCAACAAGGTGTCAGTGTAAACACCGGGCGTACCCGAGTGTTTCTAACCAACGCAAGGTATAAATGTCGGGCACACGACCCAAACGCTTCTAACCAAAGGAGTGGTATAGACATCGGGCGCACAACCCAATGTCTCTAACCAACAAGGTGGTATAAGTGTTGGGCACACGCCCTAAACGCTTCCAATCGAAACAAGGTATAAGCGTCGAGCACATGCCCCAAACGCTTCTAACCGAAACAAGAAATAAGCATCGCGCAGACGCCCCAAACGCTTCTAACCGAAAAAAGGTATAAGCGTCGAGCACACGCCTCAAATGCTTCTAACCAAGGAGGGGTATAAGCATCGGACACATGGTCCAAACGCTTCTAACTGAAACAAGGTATAAGCGTCGAGCACACGCCCCAAATGTTTCTAACCAAAAAGGTGTAGGTGTAAACACTGGGTGTGCCCGAATGTTTCTAACCAATGAGGTGAACGGTGTAAGCATCGGGTGTACCCGAGTACTTCTAACCAACGAAGAGTTGAAAGAGAGGAATAGTTTTACCTGGAATTCCTCTGAATGAACCATACATACAATATCGTTCGGTCATGCCAGCGTTGAATGAACCGTACATATAATATCGTGCTTGCATAAGAAAGAAACTTAACAGGTACAATGCAATACAATGCATGTTTTGTGCGAGATTGACAGCATGACACAATGCTTAGCGAGGCATGTTTCACGCACATCATGCGGAGAACGAAACGAAAGCATATCTTATGCAACAAAACATGGAGCATATTCTATGCAACACTGAATGCATGCACAATGCAACGGGTACGGACAACTTCTATATGAATGTGGGCATGCGCAATGCAATACAACATGACATGCATATTCTATGCAACATAGAAACATGGGTAATGCAATGTGTTGCATCATACGTATTATGTGCTCAATGACAACGATGCACATGCAATGCAACATCAATAGCATGTTCAATGCGAAACATCGAATAAAGAAATGCATGTCTAAAAAAGACCGATTCAGTTGCAACCTCCAATTTACCTCTTGGAAAAGTTACAATGCATTTCAAAAAGGATACACCTCGTGCATGCCGGCCGAAGATGAGTCACGCATCGAAGACATGAGTTGAAACTCCCACGGAGACATTTTGTGCTGACAAGCGGACTTTTATTGCACTTTCTCAAGAACCAAGGGCTCAAAACAATCCTGAAAACATACAGGGAGTACACTGGAATCCTGCCGGCCACCCTGGAAGCATGTCGGCCACTTGCCATATATGCCGGCCAATTAAGTGGCCGGTTGGCCAGAAAAACTGGCCGGTCGGCATTTTGCAAAAATTCAGGGCAGTTTTGTCCATTTGCATTTGGATCTTTAAAACCACAACTCCAAATCACTTTTGCTCACACATACAAAGCCGAAATTCCCTCATTGCTCCCAAACACTTTTCCTCCTCAGATTCGTGCCCCACACGCGTTTTCCAACGCCCCTCGCGAAGTTGATTCGCTAAAACTCTTCGGTTCTCTTCACTTTGAACCGAACAAAACTTGCTTTCAGAGCTTTTTCTCCATTTTCACCATTTGAGGTATGTTTCCCCCAAATTTGTCTTGAGTTTGGTGCCCTTTTCCCGGGCCTTGACTTTTTTGACTTTTTCTTATCCCAAGAGTTGACTTTTGTTGACTTTTTGCATTTTTTGCCCATTTTGCTCATTTTTTCACCCTCTTTGCAGATGGCAGACGACGCGCCACACGACAGCGGTTCCCCGAAGATGGAGGAGGAGCCAGACATCATACCGTTGCCGCCCAGAATTTGGCCCTTCGATCTAGCGACGTACTATCCTGAGGTACACATACTACTGCCTAGCACAGTTCGGCACTTCACTGGATTCGCGTGATGTGCACCGGTAGATCTTCTACTACGGGAGCCGGAGTCTCACCTGTCTCATGACACGCCCAGGGTATATACTACACTCTTTACATTTTCCGCGATGCGCTTTACAGTTCTTGCATAGCTTGCACTTTTGCACTGTATTTCATCTGCTTGTTCTGAACATACGCACATACTGTATTTCTGCTCTTTCTGAACACACATACACACTGCATTTCTGCCCATTTTGAACACACATACACACTATTTTTCTGCCCATTCTGAACATACAGGTTGACTCTCGTTTCACCTGCGGGTACGGATCCACCACGGCGAGGGAGTGGTACCTGGAGCTCCTTGATGGCGTGCGCCAGATTGTTGACGAGGCGGGGTTTGGCCTATTCTGCGCGGGGCTCTCGCGCCTCTTTGCGAGTAGGACCGTCTTAGGCACATTGGTAGAGAGATGGTGGGACACCACCAACTCCTTTCATTTCTCTACCACGGGAGATATGACCATGACCCCGTACAACTTTGCCATGCTGACAGGCCTTGAGGTGGGAGGCCAGCCGATCCCATACGACTCCGACATGGGCGAGTGGGAAGCTGCTTGGACTTATCTGTTGGGAGCACATCCGCCTACTTACCGCTTATCAGGCTTGGTTCGGTATACTTGGTTCACCGACCACTTCAGAGGGGGAGAGCCTGAGATGATCGAGGCAACAGAGTAGTACGCTCGAGGTTTCCTCATGTTCCTCTTCGGCATTACTTTGTCCGCCGACAGGGGGAACATTGTTGGACTATATCTGCTAGGTGCTTTAGTGGACCTATCCCAGGTTCAGTGGACCTATATCTGCTGGGCGCTTCAGTGGACCTATCTCACTGATTGGGGGGGCGCCGGCCTTGCTACCCTCTACTGCTATATGAGCTCGACCTCCCGCAGGAGCGGGAACATACTGGGTGGCTATTGGAGAGCCTGGGAGGTATGTTTTACTTTTTAGCTTGACATTTCTGCTGTGCTTTCTGCTTTGCACTTTCTGTACACTGCACACACTGCACACTGCACATACAATCTGCTTTCTGCCTTGCATCTGTACTTTCTGCGTTCTGCATTATCTGTATTCTGTATTCTCACTGCCACTGTCCTGCTTTTCACAGTTGTGGGTATATGCCTACTTCCCAGCGCTTGTGTAGACGTCCCCGAACGTCCCGGAAGGGAATCCCGTTTTGTTCATTCGGCTCACTACAGTTCGGACTCAATGTCACGGTTCTGAATCTAATCCCGCAAAGTGCAATGCGAGACCGATAAATCACCAAAGAGTCCAAATCCGGCAAATCATTTTGAAAAACAGATTTTTTAGAAAGAAGTGCCAAACATGGACTGCTTTGCCAGATACAGAGTTGCCACCTAAATATTTTGTTTTGGGAAAATTTTGGAAACCCTGACTCATTGCCTAAGGTCACGTGTCCGTCATCACCAAAGTTGCCTCGGCTCGGGAACTTGGGTACGATTGGGGAAGGTCAGCTATGAGCACCCCCGCTCGCCCGATCAAAGATCGGCCTCTACTAACCATGATATCTTGTTTTGAAAACATTGTGTGCTCTTATTCCGGTTAATTAGCTAGAATTACTAGGTGATGCGCACAACACACAAGTATAGACTAGATCGCCTAATTTGGAACAAAGCATCGCATATCCGTTTGTTTGGAAATGGTTTTGAATTTTGCTACTCGCAAGTAGGCTAAAACATGGATTTCGATGAATTATTCCAATTCAAGCAATCCAAACCTGCACCCACAGGCATTCAGGCAGTTATATCACATAAGCACATAGCCTCATGATAAGCATGCTATCATGGCAACACTCACACTCATGCAAGATGCTAAAGCATAAAAAGCTTACTTAGTACTCCGAGCCAAAACAAGAAACTAGTTAGGAATCATGCATGATCCTAGTTCATGTTAAAATGGCTAATGCGTCGCAAAAATGCAACTAGAATAGGCTCGGCTAATCTAAGAATGGCATGTGAAAGGCGACAACTCGATATACGTATTCAAGTTGGAATTGAAGTACTATGCAATTAGTATGATGCGCCGAGCCCGGTGCATGCAATACAAATGAATGAATGCAAACGTGCATAGCATATAGATGCTAATTGAAACGTGCCCTAGAACTAACCATCGTAAGCGGTTAAGTAAAAGGGAGAAAGAAGTGGGGGTTGGAAGACATGCATCACACACACGCACGCTTATTACACAATTCGCCCTCTCGACGGAGGGACCGAAAGAATAATACAAATTAATTAACTAACAAGCTAACTAATTATTACACAACGCTTAACTAATTTAACAAATTAATTAAGCTACTGAAAGCAGTAAAGCAGCCTCGGGAAGAGGGACGAATGCATGTATGCTCGGCTTTGCTCGGAAATCCATCACCATGCTCATGCTGCCTCTGTTTACACTGCTCTGTACCTCTGAAGACTGCACAAGTCCCAAGGTTGCTTCTAAACTGCTCCCTGAACACTGTGGGAGGTCACCGACCAAGAGATGAGGTCACCGGCCATGGTAAACTGGTCATCGGCCACAAATTTGGCTCTTGGCCATGAATGTGTGGTCGGCCGACACTGAAGATGGCCGACCGACCATCTCTTCCTGCAGAATCCTGTTTTACTGTAGCAGAGGACAAACAGAGCATGTCAATGCATTTTCAAAGCAATGTATGCACGACCACCCTCCCTATCATGTTATGAACTCAAGGGGGTGTGGCCTTTGACTCTCGGATCATCGATCACGCATTCCAATGCATGATGATCAAAGAGGTCAAGTGTGCAATTTCAATGTTAAATGAAATGCACACAAACACACAACATATCCTAACCTCTATCATGGTTGATCAAGAGGCAAGGGATGCAAATATGCAAGTTAAACATGCAAGCAAACCAATGCAACATGAGCATGTGAGCAAACATGCAAACATGCAAACATGTAACAACATGTCAAACACATGACAAAATGCAATCTAACAAACATGCAAAATGCAACTTAAGCATACAACAATATGCAATGGGCCAAGTATGCGACAACATACAAGGCAAGCATGCAACAACATGCGGGAATGGACTTACACCAAGATGGACAGCTCTCTAATAAGCCCAAATCAGTGGCCAAAATGCTAAGGAAATGAGGACAAAAACACATACAAACATGCATGCCAATTGGCCTAACATTTAAGCATTAAGAGAGCAACTTTTAAGAACACTTAAAAGGAATGGAAAGCATGCAAATGTGACAACATTACATGCTCTGAAATGGTGCTAAGAGTGATACCAAATCACATAAACAAGCCAAGCATGCATGATTAAGGCTTAAGGCTTAAAACTAGGCAAGGGAATTGAACCAATGCTACACAAAACAAAGAGCATATGGCCAGCATAACCCAAAACAGTTCTAAATCATGGAAAAATAAGCCTAAAACATGCAATGACCAAGGCCAAACAAGCCAAAACAAAGGGGCAAAAAACATGAAGCATGCAAGGCCATCAAAGAGGTGTTGCACTACACCTAATACAACCAAACATGGCATGATTTAAGCGACCCAAAATAGAGTTATGACATGTGAAAATGAGCCCAAAAACCCACTTAGATGTCATCCCAAATACCTGAGCATGATGGCATACGCAATGACACATTCATGAGGCATAAAACACAAACTATCCAAGGCATGGAATAGGTGAAAAATGCAAGTATTCAAGCATACTATATGGACTGAAATGACATTCTAAGTGATGCCAAACCACTGGAATGATCCAAATTAAGCATGCTAGAGGATCCAACACCCGAAGCCTATAAGCTAGTTTTCATGGTAGCTATACAAAGCAAGCCATGGACGACCAAAACAACCAAAAACAGACCTCTAGCATGCTAAAACAAAGCTAGAAGCTTCATGGAGTTGAGCCAAATTCATGCTAAAAACACATGTTACAACATGATGCATGTTAAGGCCAAATCATGGGATTACAAGGCAAGTGTATGAAGCATACATGGCATGTCTAAACCAACTTAAAACAAAGGTATACCATGGAAAAACAACCAGAAATACCAGCTAAGACATGGCCAACATGAACTTAAAAAAGGTGCTCACATATGAGGCAAATATGACAAATATTGAAGACAACAAGGAGAGGGGATGGCCCCCTCCTTCTTAGGACCTCAAAACACCATCCCCACCACTAAAATCCAAAGAAGGCCAATACAAGGTGGTCCCGGAGCTCACAAAGAAGGGCACAAAAAGAGGCCAAACAAGGCCTAAGAGGGGGTAAACAACCCCAAACATCAAAGAGATCTAAAACAACTATTTTAAGCACTTAAAAACAGAACTTTTATCAGTTATAAGTTAAGCTTAAAAACAGAAGCAAGATAGACTAAAAGCTTGTGCAAAAATGAGGAATAAAGAGGGTAGTTTCTCACCCTTGAAGAACCTCTTTAAGAATACCACTCCAGCACCTTCCTTGGATCAAAACCAGCCCAAGAACTCTGAAAACAAGTCCTTAGAGCCTCAGCAACCAAGGATGGTGTAACACTAGGTGTTTGTGTGCAATAGTGTGAACAAAAGTCACTTTAGGCCACAAATACACACACAAATGAGTGAAAAGAGGGAGATATAGAGATAGATAGATACAACTCTCTAACCCTAATTTTCAGAACCCCTGAGAAAGGAGGAGGGCCTCCCCTCTTATAGGAATTCAATTCCTAAGCTTCTTGGAGAAGCTAACATAGGGGAGCAAATCCCTCCATACACGTGTATGGAGGGGGTGTAATGTGGATGCCAGCTGTGACAGCTGGCATAAAATATCTGCCAAAAGCAGATGGAAAGGGGTCGACTAGCAGAAATGGCCAATTGACTAAGAAAGGTGGCCGACCGACCAACAAAGGTGCCGACCGGCCACAACTTTTGGCCGATGGCAAGAAAAAATGGCCGTTGGCATCATGCCTTGGCCGGTGGGTTGAGGGAATGGCCAACAAGCCACCCTCTTCCCTTGAAAACAGAAATACAAGTGTTTGGTCCATAACCAAGCACAAAACAGTCAAGTTCAGAGATCTTGAGGCAAGGCGCACAACCAGGACCTCCGAGAACTCAAAACAAACACGAACATGGATGATCACCGAGTGTTCAAATGGTGACGTCCAAGTCTTGAGGACGGTCAAAAATGGGGTGTCTACAGTTGCCCCTCTTTGACAGAACTCGAAAGCCATAACAATGACGGGAGTGAATGTCAAAGCTCGGAGATGACCCATTTTTGACAAGGCCGAAGACTTAGACAAAGCATACAAGCTACAGATAAAGATATGCGCCCGAGGGTAGGGGCAAAATGCAAGACAATGCACCAAGCCGAGCATAACTTATGATCATGCAAAGGATGCTGTAACGAAGCAAATACATACAATAAATGCAACAATTTAAGCAGGCGGAACACAAATCTAACTACATTACAATGCAGAAAGGATGTAAGAGAATTATTTAATTCTCGCTAGTCTCACGCGGAGGATACAATACCTGTGCGGTTCGTCCGGTCGTGCCAGCTTCAAATGAACCGTACATACAATATCGTGCCTGAAAAAGAAAGAGGACTTAATAGGTACAATTTTGTTAGAAACATGCATAGCAATGCAAGTGAGAAGTGCGAGACAATGCAAGTGAGGGGTGTGCAAGACAATGCAACCTAAGTGTGACGCATAACAATGCGATTTGAAACAAGCATAACAATGCTAGGTAGGCACAAACACATATTAGTAAAGCATACGCGACAACGCATGCAATGTGTGAAGGTGAAGATGATTACGAACACATGTAAGTAAAGTACACGCGACAACGTGTACAATGTGTAACAAAGAGAAACTTGAACACATATAAATAAAGCACATGCGACAACATGTACAATGTGTATAGGAACTTGAACACATATAAGTAAAGCACATGCGACAACATGTACAATGTGTATAACAATGCAAAAAAGGGAGAAAGGGGTTAGCAAGGGTTAGTAAGGGTTAGTTACGTCCACACACGGCACGCAAATGGAGAAGAGTTAGATACGTCCACACGCGGCACGCGAGTGGAGAAAAGTTAGAGTCGTCCACACGCGACATGCGAGTGGAGAAAAGTTAGAGACGTCCACACGCGGCACGCGAGTGGAGAAAAGTTAGTGACGTCCACACGCCACACGCGAGTGGAGAAAAGTTAGAGACGTCCACACGCGGCACGCGAGTGGAGAAAAGTTAGTGACGTCCACACGCGGTACGCGAGTGAAGAAAAGTTAGTGACGTCCACACGCGGCACGCGAGTGGAGAAAAGTTAGAGACGTCCACACGTGGCACGCGAGTGGAGAAAAGTTAGTGACGTCCACACGCGGCACGCGAGTGGAGAAAAGTTAGATACATCCACACGCGGCACGCGAGTGGAGAAAAGTTAGAGACGTCCACACGCAGCACGCGAGTGGAGAAAAGTTAGTGACGTCCACACGCGGCACGCGAGTGCAGAAAAGTTAGAGACGTCCACACGCGGCATGCGAGTGGAGAAAAGTTAGATACGTCTACACGCGGCATGCGAGTGGAGAAAAGTTAGAGACGTCCACACGCGGCACGCGAGTGGAGAAAAGTTAGATACGTCCACACGCGGCACGCGAGTGAAGAACAGTTAGAGACCAGAACATGTTCCGAATGCTCTTAACCAAAGAAAGGGAGACATAGGGACATATCCCGGTGTTCCAAAAAAAAGAGGAAGGGAAACATAGGAACGTATCCCCGTGTTCCAAAAAAGAAAGTGCAAAACAATGCAAGTTAGAGGGGTGCAAGACAATGCACATGAAATATGCAATAATGCGAGAGATTGACATGCATGATAATGCAAATGGAAGATGCATGACAATGCGAGTTGCTGAAATGCATGACAATGCAAATTATTGAAATGCATAACAATGCAAATGAGACACGCATAATAATGCATGAACTGAAATGCAGATGAAAGATGCATGACAATGCGTGTAATTGAAATGCACGACAATGCATGGTTTCTTGAAATGCACGACAATGCAAACTATTGGAATGCACGACAATGCAAATGAGGCACGCATGACAATGCATGAACTGAAATGCATGACAATGCATGATCATTGAAATGCACAACAATGCAAATTATGACACGCATGACAATGCATGAACTGGAACGCATGACAATACGTGTAATTGAAATGCATGACAATGCATGATTTTTGAAATGCATGACAATGCAACTTATTGGAATGCATGACAATGCAAATGAACTCAAATGCGCGTTACAACGCGTGTTTCTTGAAATGCATGACAATGCAAATGAACTCAAATGTGCGTTACAACGCGTGTTTCTTGAAATGTATGACAATGCAAATGAGGTGTGCATGACGACGCACGATAGAGAGATGCATGACAATGCAAATGAACTCAAACGTGTGACAACGTACGTGAACAGTGCATAACAATGCAACCTATGCATGTTTATCATAAGCAAGACAAAACATTGTAATGCAACGCATTTAAAGTGGTTATTTAACCTTACAAGATACCAAAGGATACGAAAAGGATACACCTTGCGCGTATTGAGCATCGCATATTGGAAACACGGTTCGAGGTCAACCCGAAGGCCGATCGAGGTTCAAAAGTGCATTTCCTTGCACTGCCTTGAGAAATGAAGGTTCCAAACCCCATAAATGACCAAACCAAGGGTGTGGGAGGTGCACCGGCCACCAGGGAAGACCATCGGCCATCCACCGGCCACAAAATAAAGCCATCGGCCAAATATTTGGCCGACCGGCTAACAATTTGGCCGACCGGCCAAAAATTGCTGTATCGGGGTAGTTTCGACATTTGGCCACGGGTCTTTAAATATAGGGCCTTAAACCCTATATTTCCACTTCCCTCTTGGTCGAAAATCTCTCCCCTCTCTCTCTAGGTTATTTTCTAACCCTCAATCCTCGCTTTTGTCGCGTTTTCGAGCCCTTTTCGTCGTTCGATTCGCGAAACCCTCACCGTTTCGAACATTTTGAACCGAAGAAAACTTGGTTTCGGTGCCTCTTTCTCGATTTCCACCACTCGGGGTTTGTTTTCCCCGAGTTTATCTCGATTCTCGTGCCTTTTTCAGACTTCAACCTTTCCGCCCACTTTTCACCCTCTCGGGGTTGACCTTAGGGTTGACTTTTCACATTCTTGCCCGGTTTCCGCACTCTCGGCCGTTTTCGCACTCTTTCTGAGATAGCAGACGATATTCCACTGGGTGGGAGTCCTCCAGCTATGGACGTGGACCCTGAGGCCAAGCTCCTGCCTCTTCACATCCGGCCGTTTGATCCGACGACCTACAGGCCGGCGATACACGTGCTTCCTCCTGACAGCCTCCGTCACTTCCGGAGCTATGCATGAGGTGCCCCACTAGAGCTTCTACTGCGCGAGCCAGAGTCACATCTGTCCTTCGACGCTTCTGAGGTACACTCTTCTCTGTTTCATTTTCTGCAATGTAGAACATATAACTACAGTAGTCGATTTTGTTCTTTAACTGCCTTAACTCAGACACACTAATACATCGTCTGCTGTGATTCACTGTGAACACATCCACACCTGACATCTGTTTGAATCTGAACACATGTACACACGCTGTGTTTTCACTGAACCACTAAAATACACTGATACATCATATGCTGTAGTTTACTGCGAGGACACCCGCACCCGATATCTGTTTGAATCTGAACACGTGTGCACACACTACATTTTCACTGATTCTGAGCGCATTCAACACTGCATTTATAACACTGCTTCGCAACTTGTTTGTTTTGATCACAGGGAGATTCCTATGCCTTCCGGGGGTATGGGAACACGGTCGCCCGAGGTTGGTACATGGAGCTACCTGACGCGGTTCGTCGCATTATTGACCGAGCCGGCTTTGGGAGCTTCTGCATGAGACTCTCGCGCCTTACTGCGAGCAGGCCCCTTCTTGCTGCCTTGGTGGAGAGGTGGTGGGATACCACCGATTCCTTCTACCTTTCTGCCACCGGGGAGATGACGATGACTCCCTTTGATTTCTCGATGCTCACTGGCATCGGGGTGGGGGGTGATCCGATCCCCTTTGATATAGACATGGACGAGTGGGACGCCGCTCAGATGTACTTGCTCGGCATTCGTCCACCTCTTGCCCGACCAGGATTTGTGAGGTACTCGTGGTTCGAGGATCACTTCCGGATCCAGGCGCCTACAACCCGGGAGGAGGAGAAGTAGTACGGTCGTGGTTTCATTATGTTTTTGCTGGGGACCACGCTTTTCGCCGACAGGGCGAACACCGTCGCCCTCTACTTGCTGAGCGCGCTTGTGGATGTGACCCAGATCCGCCACTACGACTGGGGCGGGGCGGGCTTGGCTACTCTCTACGGATATATGAGCTCATCCTCCCGCCTCAGCGGGCAGCTGCTTAGAGGCTACTGGCGAGCCTGGGAGGTACACCTTCTTTCTCTGCTTTACATTTCAGCTTTACATTATCTGTACACCATACACACTGTGCACACGCAATCCGTTTTACACTGACTGTACATTGCACACACTGTACAACACGCTGCACACATTGCACAATACACTGCACACTGTTCTCTGATTTCTGCCATTATCTGTACACTGCTTTATCTGATAAGCCTGCTCATGTTTGCTCTATTATACTCTACAGCTGTGGGTGTACGCCTATTTCCCGAGGCTTGCCCCAATACCAGACGAGGAGATGCCCCCCATGATCCCATTTTCCCATCGCTTTGACGTGAGGTGTGAGCGGAGGCCGCGGGAGCCCTTCATGTTCTTCTGCCGCTACTTCGATACCATTACCGCAGCCGAGGTATGTCAAACATTTTGGTTTATTGGCTTTGCTTTGCAATGTACTTTAAATAGCGGATAACAAACTGTATTCCCTGCTATTTGCAAATCACCTGGCAGCTGTGGGCTTCGTTGCCCATCGCAGTTCAGGAGCGGTATGCCGGTGCTTGAGAGACTGCCCGGTTCAGAGTCTTACTGGAGGGCCCAGTCTGTCAGGCTTGGTACTTGGGTGAGCGCTTCTTGCAGCAAACCCTCGGCTTACCGGAGCAGGTAGTCCCGAGGCCGCCTCCCACCCATATGAGGCATACTGAGAGATACACCTTCGAGGAGATGGTGGATTATACGATCGGTTGGGACTCGGAGGGCTTTAGAGGCGAGGGCGACTACACGGAGTTTATCCAGGCCTATCAGATGCCTCCTCTGAGCAGTGTTCGCCAAGCTGAGAGGGAGGGGCCTGCAGCGCCGGTGGCTGGAGCAGGAGCAGGAGCAGGAGCAGGAGCACGAGGATGGCTCGGGCCCGTGGTAGGAGTGGGTCCCGGAGTTGACAAAGAGCTGAGTGGCCCACGCTGCCTACCATGATGACTTGCCGAGGGCAGGGTGGGGAGACTTACCAGATCCCTATCACTCCTCCTCCGACTGATCACGAGCTAGTCGAATTCCACGGTTTGCCTCCGGTATGTATTACTGCACTTTGCATTCTGTACAGTCATTTCATTTCATTTTCCTTGATGCTCCGCAGAATACTGATATTTCTAACACTCTTGCAGACTTCTGCCGAGTACACTCGCCAGTCTTTGGAGTTGACTGCTTCCGTGATGGGGATGCTACAGCGGAGCCTCGACTTGCTGGCTATTTACAGTATCCCGGTAAGCTCTTTCAATCGTAATCTCAAACTGTGCATAATCTGACGTATCGCATTATCAACACAGCACTTAATACACGGCCCTCACGGCATTTGACACACTATAACCCGCAGACTGTTCACAGCATTACTCACGGCATTCATACACTGCACTATATTCTGTACTGACACACTGCTCACAACATTCATTCACTGTACTCATACACTGCATTCTGCACTGATATACTGCTCACGGCTTTCATACACTGTACTCATACACTGCATTCCGTATTCATATTCTGCCTTGCGTAGCATAACTGATGCATTTACCATTCGTCCTTTTCAGGCCCCATTCCAGATGTCGGCTGCAGGAGGTGCTCTAGCAGGACCATCTGCACCTGCCCGAGGAGGAGGGAGAGCAGGGCGAGGGACCGCAGTACACCCCCGCACCAAAGCGGGGCGTACTCATATTGGGAGTAGCTCGCAGGCACCGATTTCGGACGATGATGAGTCCGAGGCAGAGGCGGAGGCAGAGTCGACTGAGGAGGAGACTGGAGATGACTCGGGCTCGGGCTCAGATGGTGGAGCCAGCGATGATGCTCCTGGACCTTCGTCCAGGAAGAGGACGAGGACAAGCTCTCAAGCCTGACATGACTGATGCTGATTTAGACTTTTGCTGCCTTTTTTTTCTTTTTCTTGTTTTGTTCAGACATTTTGTTGCTTTTCTCTTTTGTTTTACCTTTCTTTTGCTGGTAGTTTGAGCACACTGTACTGCCGCAGGTAGGTTTTGTTTTCTTCAAAACTATGTACTTGAAAAGATGATGGAATGAAACAAACTTTTTTGTTGAAAAAGTGTTGCATTTGTACATCGCATCGCATCGCATCACATCGCATCGTATTACATAACAATGTAATCGAATGGAAATTGAACATGTATGTATTACCAGGTCAGGTAGAGCAACGTAACAAATAAACTCAAAAAGCAACAATAAGACCTTGACAAGTTTACAACTCGATAAGCAAAGAGCAACAACTCGATAAACAAAATTGCGACAACTTGGTACACAAACGAGCAACAACTTGATAAGCAAATGAGTAGCAACTCGATAAACAAATGAGCGACAACTCGATAAGCAAATGAGCAACAACTCGATAAGCGAAATGAGCAACAACTCGATAAGCGAATGAGCAATAACTCGATAGGTAAATGAGTAACAACTCGATAGGCAAATGAGCAACAACTCGATAGGTAAATGAGTAACAACTCGATAGGCAATTTGAAGTAACACAGGTGTGACTTCGCAAAATCAACACCGGAAGGCACTGAAGGTGGAACCAATCACAAGTTCCTAACATGTTCAACACATAGACTGCTCATTTTGAACACACAGCTCGTAACACAGTACTCTGTTTATTTTGAACATATAGGATGCAAAGACGGAATCTGCAGGAGTCGAAACGAACCCAGATGCTCCGAATCCTTCTTCTGTTCTTTTGCATCGCAGTCTGAAATTTATAGCTTCAGATAGGTCCTGGTTCTACTATTCTCACGGGACCTGGGTTGAACCCCGCGGTTTTATGAAAGAATAAATCTTGTTTTGCAGAAATGCAGAGAATGGCACAGCACTCTGAGCACAAAACGATTTTGTTTTGAAATTGAGTTTTTAACTGGGTATTGAGCCTACGACTGACCACGGCGCACTATGACTCAACAAAGAAAAACAAAAGGCAAACAACCTAAACGCATCGAGAAGCACTCGAGATGACTCAAAACAAGAGATAAACGAAACAATAGAAGACACGACACACATACGTGTTACAAAGGCAAGAGACGTCCTGGTCACAAGGAGCCAGTTCTTCCAGGTATTGTTTTCCACCCTTTCTTATTTATGATTCTCACGTCACTCGGCCCTCAGGCTCTGTTTTTCTGAAAAATCCCTTTTCTCACTTTTTCTCTCATCGCGCATCTCTCTATTCTTTAATCTCTCATTTTTAATCCCTCCCCTGGGTGGTTGATGAATAAACAAGAAGTTGTGGGTTCGGAGCTTTCAGCCCTTTGTTGTCGACCTCAGTCGTGCCTTTCCTGGCGAATATGGTGCCCTTCATGGTAAACATGTTGGCGATGGGGAAAAGACAGAACACCTGACTCAACTGTGCCCCTAGTTCATCATTTTGACTTTTTTTTTTTCTTTTTTTTTTTTGGCTTCTGCTAAAACAATTTTAACCAAAATGAGAGTTAGATTAACACGCTTGTTCGATTTTCTGATTCGAAATCATGCAAGTCAGGTTATGAGCATGAAAATTTTCCTTTTTGGGTCCAAGAAATGGTCCAGTTTTGAAAAATGGAGTAATTTTCGAGAAAATTAGTCAACCTTAGTAAAATAATCTCAAAAACTATTTTTGCAAACGGCCACTACTCGACGAGCATGGAACCTACTCTCGAGATGCACAACCTCAAATCCATAACAATGGAAAACTGCTCCTTATCTGAAGGACACTACATGGCAACGGAAAGTTGCCCCTTGTTTGAGTAGCAACTCATGGCAACAGAAAGTTGCCCCTTGTCTGGATGGCGCCGTAGCAAACTGTAATCAGTCCTCACAGCGATGATCACAACCGAACTCTCGAATACAGAAATGACAAAGATGATCGGAACCATTACATGGATATAATCGATTTGGAAATGTTTATGGCTGGACTTCAAAATGAAGTTGCCTACGTTTCCCAAACATGGGAATCAAGCCTTACGTAGTTCGGGTTAAGGTACACTCGGGTATTAACCTCTCCTTTTACGCCCTAACTTTTGCCAAGGCCGCCCTTCCGGGTTTTCAACCTTGCGAGCTTTGTTTTTCTTTTCTTTTCATTCTTTTCATTTTTTTTCTGTTCTTTCTTTTCATTTTTCATTCTTCTTTTCTCCTTCTTTTTTTTGTTCTTTTCATCTTTTCTTTTTTTCTTTTACTCTAACTTTTGCCTGGGTCGCCCTTCCGAGTTTTCGGCCCAGCGAGCCTCTCAAGGGTAAAAGTGTAGCTTTGTCCATGTCGAATGGTTTTGAGATCTCAACGCCACCTGAATCCAGGAGAATGGCTGCTATTTACTGATGATGTAGAAGTCCATCCAATGGGGGCTGAATTTGCCCCTAGTGTTGTGGATAGGAACTCGGTTATTCTTCAACAAAAATTTCTTCTTTCTTCCCTTCTTGGATTTGGCATTCTTGTCAGTCTTCCTTGGTTTGCAGAAAAGACTCATCTTTGACTCTTCGAGCACATCTGACATTTTTTGCCCCTTGTTCAAGGGCTGCTTCAAAGCTGGCCACACAGGCCTTACATCATGATTGGCCTTGGAACATTCTGAATCCAAGTTCAAGGTTTGAAATAAAGAGGGGTCGAGTCTCGAGGCTCAGAGTGATCCTAAGCTGCACAATCTCAAGAGCGATTCCGCACAGGTCTTCGCAGGACAGCGCAAAACATTTTTTGAAATTTTTTAAGAAAGCGACTAGCCGCTCGCGCTAAAGACAATGTGAAACCAATCTGGATCAAGCCAGGATCCTTCTCAGTACTCACATTAACAAGCATGATCTCATTCATTAAGGGCTTAGCACACCTCTCTTTCTCTCAATTGATCAAATTTTTTGGTAAATCCCAAGGAATTCCTTCCTCTTTGTTTTCATCACAATGTTCAAAAAGTTTTGAAAAACATAGGTCAATACAATGACTTACAGGCACAAAAGAGCAGGTGAAATGCACTGCCGTTTTATTCAAACTTCTGGCACAACTGGAGCAAGGCAGAAGCAAACACAAGTATGTGAAAATTACCGCTGTTTCATTCAGATCTTCTAGTGCAACTGGCTCCATGGCAGAAACAGACTCGAAAGAAAGCCAAAAGATAAACACAAAATAAAATAGTGATATCCGAGGTAACACCCCTGAAATCACCGAACTTCTGTACAACAGGACTGACTCGACACAACAAGACAGACCCGATCGACATAGTACAAAAAGACTGCCTATATACAAGATAACAAAACTGACTGAATACCCCAAGTCAGAAAGTGCAAAACTAGCATTCGCAAATGCTCAAAGTGCGTGCCATACGCCACATCCGAAGTAAACTGAGCGCCGTCCGCAGGTGGACCAACTCCTGATCACATACTTGTAGTATCCTCGAAATCTAACAACTCAGCAGTGACAGACTTTGCTGAGGTAGGTGGGAGGATGACCTCATTGTCGATCAAATCCTGTACTTCATGACGAAGACGGAAACAGTTGTCGGTGCTCTGACCGATTTGCTGGCGGTACGCACAGTACAAGGTAGCATCATGTGAGGAAGGGAGATTCTTCAGGAGAGTCCGAGGCTCAAGGGGTCTAAGATGGCCCTTTTCGGCAAGGATCTGGAGCGCCTTAGACAAAGGCATATAAAGGGCATGGAATACCCTGCGACCTCGAGGTAGATACTTCGAGGTTTGTTGACTTTTTTCGGACGCACTAGCAAAAGGATCGACAGGTGCTACCTTGGCTTTCTGATCCTTTCCAGGTGCAGAGTTAGGGTTGGAGGGAACGATTCTGGTATGACGGTTCCTATCCCGATTTTCTGCCTGGCTCGAACTGCCCTCGATCGGAGCGGGGAAAGCGTCATCCACAGTTTTAGCCACAACTGCGAATACTTGCTGCCTATTCAATCCTCTGGGTTTCAAAGCCTCGACTGCCCACAGCAGTTGTTCAACGGGATCAGCATCTGTTTCCACTTTGTTCTTACCTCTAGCCTTAGCTTGATCGAGGGTTTGGGTTGCTACATCAGAGTGGAACCCGGTTATTGTTGACATGTCATAGCCATAGCTTGAGACAGCCTCAGGTTGGCTGAGCTCAATTACAATTCGCCCCAATAGCGGGGGCTCTTGCAGTACGAAATTCCCGACGTAGGATGTGGTTGGTGGCGAAGCCGACATTCCGTAGGTGAGATCAGCCACAGATTGCTGAAGATCGCCAATCATTCCCATCAATTCAAACGTGGTGGGCTCACGAGTTTGAAACAACTGGGGCGTCCAGACCGGGTGCGCGACAGGCGACCTAGGCGGATGTGGCACTTCAACATTGGTCTCGTCCTATAAGATGTTTCCTTGGTCCAATACGGCTGCCATGACCACAATTTCTTCTGAATCTTGTGTCATCATAAGTCTGTTGAACTGAATGGAGATGACGCAACTGATGGCTAACAGATCTGATGAATCGGTGAGCCTTGACTGGCCTTTCTCTGCCTTGCCTTAGCAAAAAGGGAACACTGGTTGCTCTGAATTGAATCTCTGGACTGAAAGAGAAAACAGGCAGCATCTCAGCTCAATTTTACCAAGACAGATACCTGCAGATATAACTGAATTACTGTTCCCCAAATTACTGCCTCAAAACTGAATCTGATACCTGCAGACATAACTGATTCTCAAACATACTGATACCCGCAGATATAACTGATTCTCAAAAACACTGGTACTGATACCCGCAGGTCTAATACCTGGACTTACAAACTGATACGCACAACCCTGTAGAAATACATTCTAACAGCACGTAGCAAGCAAACGAGAGCCAAAACACCCCTACGTTGGGATAGCGTTTCCCTGTCCTATTTTGTCAGGAGCTAGGGTTTCACTACGCACGCAGCGGTTTCAAACAACCTACAATCGGGTAAGCAACCTATCCTAGTTTGGAATGGTCACTATGGATTCCGAATATGCACTAGGTCGATTGGTCAAAAAGGGTGCCCCGGTAAAAATTGGGGTTGTGTTCCCATCGTGGCAGAGCCCGTAACTGGTCAGCCTTATGGCGCGCTTCTCAAAGTGAGCCTCCGGCAAACCGTTCAGGAATAGCAAATGGCAAACACGGTGTCCTAGGCGCACCAATGCAAATGCAATGCAAAGAAACACATGAGTGTAATCAAAACAAGATATCATGAGTTCGAGTCAAGTTCTCTAACTCCCCAGCAGAGTCGCCAGAAACTGTAGACGTCCCCGAACGTCCTGGGAGGGAATCCCGTTTTGTTCATTGGGATCACTACAATTCAGACTTAATGTCATGGTTCTGAATCTAATCCCGCAAAGTGCAATGCGAGACCGATAAATCACCAAAGAGTCCAAATCCGGCAAATCGTTTTGAAAAATAGATTTTTTAGAAAGAAGTGCCAAACATGGACTGCTTTGCCAGATACAGAGTCACCACCTAAATATTTTGTTTCGGGGAAATTTAGGAAACCCTGACTCATTGCCTAAGGCCACGTGTCCATCATCACCAAAGTTGCCTCGGCTCGAGAACTTGGGTACGATTGGGGAAGGTCAGCTATGAGCACCCCCGCTCGCCCGATCAAAGATCGGCCTCTACTAACCATGATATCTTGTTTTGAAAACATTGTGTGCTCTTATTCCGGTTAATTAGCTAGAATTACTAGGTGATGCGCACAACACACAAGTATAGACTAGATCGCCTAATTTGGAACAAAGCATCGCATATCCGTTTGTTTAGAAATGGTTTTGAATTTTGCTACTCGCAAGTAGGCTAAAACATGGATTTCGATGAATTATTCCAATTCAAGCAATCCAAACCTTCACCCACAGGCATTCAGGCAGTTATATCACATAAGCACATAGCCTCATGGTAAGCATGCTATCATGGCAACACTCACACTCATGCAAGATGCTAAAGCATAAAAAGCTTACCTAGTACTCCGAGCCAAAACAAGAAACTAGTTAGGAATCATGCATGATCCTAGTTCATGTTAAAATGGCTAATGCGTCGCAAAAATGCAACTAGAATAGGCTCGGCTAATCTAAGAATGGCATGTGAAAGGCGACAACTCGATACACGTATTCAAGTTGGAATTGAAGTACTATGCAATTAGTATGATGCGCCGAGCCGGTGCATGCAATACAAATGAATGAATGCAAACGTGCATAGCATATAGATGCTAATTGAAACGTGCCCTAGAACTAACCATCGTAAGCGGTTAAGTAAAAGGGAGAAAGAAGCGGGGGTTGGAAGACATGCATCACACACACGCACGCTTATTACACAATTCGCCCTCTCGACAGAGGGACCGAAAGAATAACACAAATTAATTAACTAACAAGCTAACTAATTATTACACAACGCTTAACTAATTTAACAAATTAATTAAGCTACTGAAAGCAGTAAAGCAGCCTCGGGAAGAGGGACGAATGCATGTATGCTCGGCTTTGCTCAGAAATCCATCACCATGCTCATGCTGCCTCTGTTTACACTGCTCTGCACCTCTGAAGACTGCACAAGTCCCAAGGTTGCTTCTAAACTGCTCCCTGAACACTGTGGGAGGTCACCGACCAAGAGATGAGGTCACTGGCCATGGTAAACTGGTCATCGGCCACAAATTTCGCTCTCGGCCATGAATGTGTGGCCGGCCGGCACTGAAGATGGCCGACCGACCATCTCTTCCTGCAGAATCCTGTTTTTTTGCAGCAGAGGACAAACAGAGCATGTCAATGCATTTTCAAAGCAATGTATGCACGACCACCCTCCCTATCTTGTTATGAACTCAAGGGGGTGTGGCCTTTGACTCTCGGATCATCGATCACGCATTCCAATGCATGATGATCAAAGAGGTCAAGTGTGCAATTTCAATGTCAAATGAAATGCACACAAAACACACAACAGATCCTAATCTCTATCATGGTTGATCAAGAGGCAAGGGATGCAAATATCCAAGTTAAAACATGCAAGCAAACCAATGCAACATGAGCATGTGAGCAAACATGCAACATGCAAACATGTAACAAACATGTCAAACACATGACAAAATGCAATCTAAACAAACATGCCAAATGCAACTTAGCATACAACAATATGCAATGGGCCAAGTATGCGACAACATACAAGGCAAGCATGCAACAACATGCGGGAATGACTTACACCAAGATGGACAGCTCTCTAATAAGCCCAAATAGTGGCCAAAATGCTAAGGAAATGAGGACAAAACACAACAAACATGCATGCCAATTGGCCTAACATTAAGCATAAGAGAGCAACTTTTAAGAACACTTAAAAGGAATGGAAAGCATGCAAATGTGACAACATTACATGCTCTGAAATGGTGCTAAGAGTGATGCCAAATCACATAACACCAAGCATGCATGATTAAGGCTTAAGGCTTAAAACTAGGCAAGGGAATTGAACCAATGCTACACAAAACAAAGAGCATATGGCAAGCATAACCCAAAACAGTTCTAAATCATGGAAAATAAGCCTAAAATGCAATGACCAAGGCCAAACAAGCCAAAACAAAGGGGCAAAAACATGAAGCATGCAAGGCCATCAAAGAGGTGTTGCACTACACCTAATACAACCAAACATGGCATGATTTAAGCGACCCAAAACAGAGTTATGACATGTGAAAATGAGCCCAAAAACCCACTTAGATGTCATCCCAAATACCTAAGCATGATGGCATACGCAATGACACATTCATGAGGCATAAAACACAAACTATCCAAGGCATGGAATAGGTGATAAATGCAAGTATTCAAGCATACTATATGGACTGAAATGACATTCTAAGTGATGCCAAACCACTGGAATGATCCAAATTAAGCATGCTAGAGGATCCAACACCCGAAGCCTATATGCTAGTTTGCATGGTAGCTATACAAAGCAAGTCATGGACGACCAAAACAACCAAAAACAAACCTCTAGCATGCTAAAACAAAGCTAGAAGCTTCATGGAGTTGAGCCAAATTCATGCTAAAAACACATGTTACAACATGATGCATGTTAAGGCCAAATCATGGGATTACAAGGCAAGTGTATGAAGCATACATGGCATGTCTAAACCAACTTAAAACAGAGGTATACCATGGAAAAACAACCACAAATACCAGCTAAGACATGGCCAACATGAACTTAAAAAAGGTGCTCACATATGAGGCAAATATGACAAATATTGAAGACAACAAGGAGATGGGATGACCCTCTCCTTCTTAGGACCTCAAAACACCATCCCCACCACTGAAATCCCTCTGGATTTCAGTGGTGAGAAGGCCAATACAAGGTGGTCCCGGAGCTCACAAAGAAGGGCACAAAAGAAGGCCAAACAAGGCCTAAGAGGGGGTAAACAACTCCAAACACCAAAGAGATCTTAAACAACTATTTTAAGCACTTAAAAATAGAACTTTTATCAGTTATAAGTTAAGCTTAAAAACAGATGCAAGATAGACTAAAAGCTTGTGCAAAAATGGGGAATAAAGAGGGTAGTTTCTTACCCTTGAAGAACCTCTTTAAGAACACCACTCCAGCACCTTCCTTGGATCAAAACCAGCCCAAGAACTCTGAAAACAACTCCTTAGAGCCTCAGCAACCAAGGATGGTGTAACACTAGGTGTTTGTGTGCAATAGTGTGAACAAAAGTCACTTTAGGCCACAAATACACACAAATGAGTGAAGAGAGGGAGATATAGAGATAGATAGATACAACTCTCTAACCCTAATTTTCAGAACCTTGAGAAGGGAGGAGGGCCTCCCCTCTTATAGGAATTCAATTCCTAAGCTTCTTGGAGAAGCTAACATAAGGGAGCAAATCCCTCCATACACGTGTATGGAGGGGGTGTAATGTGGATGCCAGCTGTGACAGCTGGCATAAAATATCTGCCAAAAGCAGATGGAAAGGGGTCGACCAGCAGAAATGGCTGATTGACCAAGAAAGGTGGCCGACCGACCAACAAAGGTGCCGATCGACCACAACTTTTGGCCGATGGCAAGAAAAAATGGCCGGTGGCATCATGCCTTGGCCGGTGGGTTGAGGGAATGGCCAACAAGCCACCCTCTTCCCTTGAAAACAGAAATACAAGTGTTTGGTCCATAACCAAGCACAAAACAGTCAAGTTGAGAGATCTTGAGGCAAGGCGCGCGGCCGGGACCTCCGAGAACTCAAAATGAACACGAACATGGATGATCACTGAGTGTTGAAACGGTGATGTCCAAGTCTTGAGGACGGTCAAAAATGGGGTGTCTACAGCTTGCTCCCGAGCTAGAGGTTGAGCCACCGCCTGAGGTATCCTACTCGCATCGGTATGATGGTAGATGCCAGCCGAGGGCCCGGGAGACCCTCTCATACTTGCGCCAGTATTTTGACACCATGAGGGTGACTGAGGTAACTCAAAACCAACAGTTTTTGTTTTCGACCTCACTTCATTTTGCGTATCTACTAGCAACTAATGCACTTGCTGTCTGCAGATTACATGGCAGCCTTGGACAGCGATGCCGGAGTTTGCCCGATTTCATTTTGCTGGAGCTCGAGGTGCTTCCAGATACCAGCTCCTGTTCGAGGGGCCAGTAGGTCGAGCCTGGTTTCTCGGAGAGCACTTCATGCGCCAGATACTAGGCCTGCCCTCATAGTCGGTTTCTTTACCACCTCCACCGTCTATACGGAACACAGAGAGTCTCTCCGTTCAGGATCTTACTGACTCGATACGAGGCACGGATGCAGACCGATTCATTGGGAAGGGGGACTACACGACCTACATCCAGGTGTACCTCATGCCTCCATTGGCAGGCGTTCATACTTCCACGGGGAGGACAGCTGATATCACGTCATCGAGTAGGGCTTAGACGACAGGCGCTCCCTCGACGAGTAGGGCTCGGGCAGCAAATACCCCTTTGAAGAGCAGGGCTCGGGCACCGAGGGGTGAGACTAGAGGGATGCCTTCTACTAGGCAGTGTGTTAGATGGCCCGATTCGCCGACTGAGCTGACCAATTGGCGGATCTCTAGAGTGCCTTATCAGATTCCACTTGAGCCCCCATTGCCTAATCATCAATACGTCAGGACACCTGGCTCACCACCGGTATACTTTACGCTTTTCATGCATTTCATTTCAGTCTCACTCAGATTCTTATTCATCCATGGACTCATGATTTCAACTTTGCATTTGCAGCCCTCCGCAGAGTATGTTGAGGGATTACTCCAGGTGATGGCCTCATTTGAGAGCATGATCCTGCGGAGAGAGATGATGCTGACCTCTTATGGCATTCCGGTACTCTTCAGTTTTCTTGCATTTATTATACTTCTGCTGATATACTGAAACTGAACACCTCATTGCACTGATGCATTGATACATTCACTGCAGCTGATTTCTGCATATACTCTGCATAACATACTTACATCTGATACATACACTGTAGCTAATGTATTCAAACTGTCTTTTCAGGTCACACCTCTTCAGACAGGACCATCAGAGCCTCCTCGAGCGGCAGAGAGAGAGATGCCGGTACACAGTCGAGGGACACGTCGAGAGCCTGTCACGCGCGATGACGATGATGAGTCTAGTGAGGATGAGGAGCCAGCGAGTCCCCAGTCAGAGTCATCTGCAGGTGGGGGGAAGGGCACCGGCTCAGGTTCTGAGGGTGGCGGCAATGCCGAGGATAGCTCTGAGGAGGGGAGAGGAGGTGGCTCTGGTTCCGGCTCCGGCTCAAATTCAAACGGTGGCGCCGACGGCAATGGTGCAGAGTCTGCTCAGCCAAGGAAGAGGATGAAGAGGGCCTCTCAATCCTGAGCTGGATGGCACCGATTCAGATGGTTTTTTGCTTTATTTCACTTTTTGCTAGTAGTGTTAGCACATTGTACAGCCTTAGGCAGTTTTCTTTTCTTTAAAACTTGTACTTTTGTAAAGAGAAATCAGGATGGAATGAAAACAGCTTTTTGATTCAAAATTGTTGTACTTTTTATATTTTGAGCATCGCATCGCATCGCATCGCATAGCATGAAGATGGGTTTTGAAGGAAATTGAACATTTGTTTATTGCGGAGTCAGGCAGTGAACCGACGTAACAAACAAAGTAAGGCAACTTAAAGAACAACTCGATAAACAAATTACAACAAACTCGATAAGCAAAGAGCAACAAACTTGATAAACAAATTGCAACAAACTCGATAAGCAAATTGCAACAACTCGATAAACAAATACAACTGTTAAACAGAATAGCAGGACGCATCCGAAGTAGAATCAAACTTAGGTTTTCAGCGTCCTCAGTACACAGGAAGGCTAAAGGCTCTTTGTTGGAGACGAGGGGTGGCTGTCGGCCACTTTTTATTTCTGTCGGCCACTTATTCTCATTGTTGGCCAGTAAAGGTGGCCGGTCGGCTACTTGAACTGGCCAGTTGGCCTATTATTTTGAGAATCTCCAGATTGCTGCCACCTGTCCTCCACTCAGTGTGTTATCTTCTACAAAAGCTCCAGCTTCGGGGTTTCTTCATCTCAGCTTTGTTTTTGCCCCTAAATGGAGGCATTCATTGCCGAAAAACTCTCAACTTGGATTGCGAAAAAAGTTGAATTTTTGGGGTTTTGGGCTAAACGCACTATTCCTGCTGAGCCATACTCCGCTGTGTTTTCCATTCCTCCATGTCGCGGCAAGATGTTGGAACCCGATTACGCACGTGTTTAGCTTTGGCGGACAAGAGCTGTGTCCCACAATTGAAGAGTTTCAAGCTTTGATGGAGTCCCGTCGCGATGAGGAGATCTTGCCCCAGTCTCGTTTTGGCCACATCCAAGCTTTGGGAAGAATGTGTGGGCTCACCCTACATGATGCTCGGTCTTTGGTGCACAAAGGGGAGTTAGACATCCCCAATCTCGTTTATCGGTTTTCTGATGCCGACGACCGCGGCGACCACTTTTGGCAAAGTTTTCGGCAACACGTGCTTTGCTTGTGCATGTTAGCACATTTTCTGCTTGCCCCGGGCTTCAAGGGTCTAGCATTCGTTTAATTGAAGTTGCCCAAGGCTTAAAAGAGGGAAAAAGTTGTATCGGCATGACACTAGCCGAAACTTTGATGGGCTTGGATGCTTTCCACCGTAGGGAGACAACCAAGTTTGTGGGGAGTCCACTACTGTTGCAGGTAATGTTTCCCACCCTTCTCACATGTATTTCTCACATCACTCGGCCCTCAGGCTCTGTTTTTCTCTCAAAACCCTTTCTCACTATTCTCTCCAGGCACACCTCTCTATTCTTTTATCTCTCTTATTTTTCATCCCTCCCCAGATATGGCTGGTGGAGAAACTGAAAGTAGTGGACGCTTGCCCAGCATATTCAGCACGCGGCTATTTCTTCCGCCCTTGGTTAGTTGACTTCTCAAACGAGGGATGGTGGTGCTACTGGATGTGTAGCAGGTCTACTGTTGACATCGCTTGGCGATGCCCCTAGCTTGATTTACCGGAGATGAGCTACAGCATGTCCCGGCAGCCTGGGGTTCAGTTGGTTAGCTTGACACACTGTGTCTTCTACTTCCCACTCCGATTCCGACGTTAGTTTGGCCATGACCAGACTTGCCCTAAAGAGGACCCATCTTCATTTCTGATCTGAGGCTCATAGCTAGCTCGGTATGCCACAGCATGGAGAACAAGAGAACTTTTGGCCCTTGCTCCCACCTTCAGTTGTGCCCTTTCTGGTGAGTGCATAACTTGGCTTGAGAATGAGGCACAAACCAGGCCTACTTTGGCATCAAAGTTTCCACTAGCTCTGGGAGGGGACGCAGGAACACCTGACTATGCCCTGAGTTTATTGCTTTAATCTGTACTTTCAAGTTTCCTTTTTGAATGTAATAAAAAACAACTTCAATTTGTATCAAGAGTAGGAGAACTCTGTATTGAAATCAATGAATTTGAAGGTTGTGGGTACTGAAAATTTTCCGTTTTGTCCAAAAATGGTCTAAGTTGTAAAAAGATTAATTTGAATAAAATCAATTTTTATTAAAACTTTTCAAAACCATTTTCGATATGGATCACAACTGGACACGCCCGAGATCTATCACTGAGATGTACAACCCCGGATCCAATCAATTGGAAAGTTGCCCCTAGTCTGAATAGCACTTCACTGGAGATCACAACCGAGCTCTTGAATGCAAAATAGACAAAGATGACCATCATGATTACATGGACACAGCTGATTTGGAGGTTTTTGTGGCTGGACTTCAGAATGAAGTTGCCTACGTATCCCAAAGATGGGAATCAAGCCTTACGTAGTTCGGTTCAGGTTCACTCGTGTATTAACACTCTTCTTTTGCGCTCTAAATTTTGCCAAGGCCGCCCTTTCTGGATTTTCAACCTTGCGAGCTCAGTTTTTCTATTTTCAAATTTTTCATGCTCTAACTTTTGCCTAGGTTGTCCTTTCGGGTTTTCGGCCTAGTGAGCCACTTAAGGATAGTATTTCTTCAACTTATCCATGTTGATCGGTTGGGAGAACTCTAGGCCATCTAGGTCCATAAGCACGACAGCTCCACCCGACCAAATTGACTTGATGATGTAAGGACTAGTCCAATTAGGTCTGAACTTGCCCCTAGGGTCGTGGATGGGAGCTCGGTTGTCTTTGAGCACCAAATCTCCTTCCTTCAAATTCTTGGACTTAACCTTCTTGTTGAAAGCCCTGGCAATTCTTCGTTGATAACCCTGGACGTGATACAGTGCTTTCAGCATTCTTTCGTCGAACAGCATGAGTTCTTTGAACTTGCTCTGTTGTCAATCTGCCTCAGCTATCTGGCACTCAACCATTACCCGCAATGACGGAACCTCAACTTCGATAGGCAGAACAGCCTTCATCCCATAAACCAAGGAATACGTAGTTGCCCCAGTAGAAGTTCGAATTAATGTCTGGTAGCCCCAAAGAGCAAATGACAATTTATCTGGCTAGTCCCTGTAGGTTTCCACCATCTTCTGTAGAATGTGATTGATGTTCTTGTTGGCGGCCTCAACAGCTCCGTTGGTTTGCGGCCGATATGTAGATGACTTATGAAAAGCCACGTTGTACTTCTCTAACAAGTCGATCACCTCCTTCTTGAAGTGGGAACCATTATCCGAAATAATCTCATTCGGGACCCCATAATGACAGATAATATTGTTCCTGATGAACTTAACGACATATGACGCCTTCAACATTGCGTAAGATTGGGCCTCGACCCACTTTGTAAAGTAGTCTATCGTTACCAGAATATACTCATGCCCGTTGCGACCCTTTCGAAGTAACTGCCTCGATCACATCAATCCCCCAGACTGAAAATGGCCATGGCGAAGTCATGTTGTATAGCTTCGACGGTGGAATGTTCATGCGGTTTGCATGGATCTGGCATTTGTGGCATCGCTGAACAAAGCCAATACAATCCTCCTCCATGGTTGACCAGTAATAACCCTATCTAAGGATCTTCTGAGCCAGTATTACCCCGCTCATGTGCGCTCCGCACTCTCCTCCATGAATGGCTTCCATCAGGCGCTTGGACTCTTCAACATCAACACACAGTTTGTGCATCCCAAGATGACCTCGCTTGTACAGTTTACCTCCACAGACAACAAACTGAGCAGCCATTCTTCGATTTGCCCTCTTATCTTTGGAATTTGCCCCTGGTGGATAAGCCTCCTTTTCCAAGAAGTTCCAAATGTCATGATACCAAGGGTTCTGATCTTGTACTTCATCTATAGCAGCAATCAGCTCGTAGGCCAGCACATATCGTTGTTCAATGATGATCGGACGCATCCGGACTCCCAAAGGAATGTCTATCATAGAAGATAGAGTTGATAAAGCATCTGCAAACCGGCTGCTCTCTCTCAACAGATGGGTGAAGGTTAACTTCTCAAACCTAGGAATTAGGACGTCCACAGTTTGGTGATAAATTTTCATCCTTTCTTCCTTCACCTTCCAGTCTCCTTTAGCTTGAGACACAACCAGGTTCGAGTCCCCAATGATGTCCAACCTTTTTACCCCTAGTTCCAGGGCGGCTTCTAAGCCAGCGATACATGCCTCATACTCTGCCTCATTGTTCGATACTTTGAACCGAAGTTTGAAACCTAAGGGTATGTGGGAATTGTTGGGTGCTATCAACAACACCCCTATCCCATACCCATACTAATTATACGCTTCGTCAAAGTATATAGTCTAGACCTCTTCTTCAAGCTATAGAATGGCCTCGTCCGGGAACAGATATTCTACTGCTTCATCTCCTTGCACTAGGTGATCGGCTAGGAACTCCGCTACCGCTCTCCCTTTCACAAACTTGCGTGTCATGTACTTCAAATCAAATTTGGAGAGGAGAAGCAACCAACGGGCTAGCCTACCCGTAAGTGTTGGTTTCTCGAGGAGATATTTGATAGGATCTAATCTCGAAACCAATATTACAGAGTGAGCTAACAGGTAGTGCCTTAACTTCCTGGTAACCCATACCAAGGCCAAACAAGCCTTCTCCAGCGGAGTGTAGCGGGTCTCGTATTCCAGCATTTTCTTGCTCAGGTAGTAGATATTCTTCTCCACCTTATCCTCAGATTCCTGTGCAAGCATGCAACCCATTGTCATGTCGGTCACTGATAGATACAGAATCAACGGTTTCCCCGGCTCCGGCGGCGACAACAAAGGTGGGTTCTGTAGATACTGCTTGATCTGTTCGAAAGCAACTTGACATCGGTCATCCTATTGGAACTTCTTTCCTTTCTTCAGGAGACCAAACAGTGGTTCACAAGTCAAGGTTAATTTTGCAATAAACCGTCTTATGAATTGCACTTTACCTAGAAAGCCTCGCAGCTCCTTTTCAGTCCTTGGTGGTGGCATTTCTAAGATGACCTTGATTTTGGAAGGATCGACCTCGATGCCCCTTTGTGTAATCAAGAACCCCAATATTTTCCCTACTGTAACATCGAAAGTACATTTTTGAGGATTCAGCTGCAACCGATACTCTCTGATCCGTTGGAAAAATTTCTTCAAGACGGTGTAGTGACCCTCTCTTTCCTTGGACTTCACAATCAGGTCATCCACGTACACCTCGACCTCTTTGTGGATCATATTGTGTAGAATTGTGGTCGCAGCCCGTTGATATGTAGCCCCAGCGTTCTTCAAACCGAACGGCATCACCTTATAACAGTAAGTTCCCCACGGGGTAGTGAAAGCGGTCTTCTCCCTGTCTTCGGGTGCCATCAAAATCTGATTGTAGCCTGAAAACCCATCTATGAACGAGAGCAGCGCATGCCCAGCAGTGAAGTCCACCAATTCGTCGATATGCGGTAGAGGAAAGTCGTCCTTCAAACTGGCTTTGCTCAAATCTCTAAAGTCCACACTTACCCGAATTCGGCCATCCTTCTTCGGCACCGGAACTATGTTGGCCAACCAAGTCAGATACTCAGATACTAACAGGAACCCTGCGTCGATCTGCTTGGTGACCTCTTCTTTCATTTTCAGAGCCCAGTCCGGGTGGATCCTTCGGAGTTTCTGCTTAATAGGTCGGGCCTCTGGGTCAAGAGGGATCCGGTGCTATACAATCTCGGGATCGATTCTAGGTATGTCTTCGTAGGACCATGCGAAAACATCTTTGAAATCTTTTAATAAAGCGACTAAGCGCTCGCACTCCTCTGAAGACAATGTGGACCCAATCTGAACCAGCCGTGGGTCCTTCTCAGTACCAACATTAATTGAGGTGATTTCATCAACCAAAGGTTTGACAAACCTCTCCTGCTCTCGGTCAATCAAATGTTTCAAAACCAGAGGAATTTCTTCCTCTTCATTTTCATCAAAGTTTTGAAAGTCCTGATTAATGCAATAAACTAAAGGCAAAGAAAAGTATTTAGAAGCCACAGCTGTACCATTCTCATTAATAACATCTAGTTCGTCTGATTCTTCAATTACAACCGACTCAAAGGAAAATGAAAAAGATGGCCTGGACTTAACAATGGCATCCAGGTTATCAACCCCAGGAATACCGGACTCTGACTCAGATGAACTAGAATCTGATTCTGACTCCATAGACTCTGTGGAATCAGATTCTAGTTCGCTACCCGACTCAGAACTGCTAGATAAAAAGCCTTTCTCGTATTGCCAGACGAGGGAAGGTGCGATGGATGCATCCAGAATGCTAGAAGAAGGGCCCACAACCGCTTGATCCCCGATCATGGAAACAGAGAAATCACCCCCTGAGCACTCCGATGTGATATGAGGATCTGAGAGGAGACAAGCCAACGCTACCCCCATCTCAATTTCTGTGCCCTCGGACTCATCCTCCTTGCACTGCTCAGCCTCAGTCGGTGGCTTAGTCTGCTCTTCCACAACTTCATCCCCTGACAATTGAAGGTCAAAAAAGATCTCGAAGTCGGGCAAGCGCCGCTTCTCTAAATTCAGCCATGGCTCCGGAAAGCCGCAAAATGGGAAATCTTCCCCCTCCCGGACAAAGCGTCTGTTCAGGCTTCCATGGATAGGTCTATGCACCAACTCGTAGTGCTTCCTGGCTTGCTTAGCCTTGGCTCTTCCGGCCATTTCTCTTCCCTTCCTTGCCCAATCTTCTTTGGTAGGCGAGTAACCTAAACCAAAGGTATATGGGTTGTGTGGCACTTCAGCCAACGCTGCGACGCCCTTCCGACCACTCCGTCCCAGTCCCATTCTGGGCATGTGTTGAAGCTTGTTCATAAGGTAAACAGATTGTGCGCCAACATATAATCCCTCATCAATAGCTAGCAAGTCCAGTACTACCCGAGCCTCAGCCAAGGTGAATCCTGACAAAAAGACATCCTTCACGCCGTGTTCAATTTCCAAAACCGGTGTAGAGACCTCCGATGGTGGATGTATTGAACAGTTCCCAAAAATAATTGCCACTCCCTTCCCGTGGGGGTACTTCAGCATCTAGTGTAAGGTGGAAGAGACGGCTCTCACATGGTGCAGCCACGGCCGCCCAAGTAGCATATTGAAGGTGGCTGGAACATCTAAGACATGAAACTCAATGTCATGCTACCTCGGGCCGACCTGAGTTTTGATTCGTACCGTCCCTATCACCTCCCGACTTGTGTTATCATAGGCTCGAATTACCTGGGCTGTTGGTGTGAAATCTGCGGGCTTCAACCAGATAGCATACGCCACTCGAGATGAACATACATTGATTGTAGATCTCGTATCAACCAGGACAACCAGCATCCAATTTTCCTTACACTCCATAGAGATGTAGAGCGGCTTGTTATGATCCGAGCCCTCAGGCAGTAGTTCTTTGTCTGTGAATGTCAAGGTCGGTGAAGCTTCCACCCGGGAACACCAATCCCACCCACTGTTCGGGCGTTGTATCAATTGAAAGCTTGGCCCTGTTCATGGCTAAAAGGACAGCTTGTTTATGAACTCGCGAAGCCATAAGCAGTCCCCAAATGGAGATGTCTGCCTGAATTTTCTTTAGCTACTTCAGTACAGCTTCCTCTTCTAACAGTCTGTCTTTCTCCTTTTCTGCTTCCTTGTCTTTTCCCGACGCCTCTGGCTAGTCCAAATGTGGGGGCTTGAAGTACCGCCCACTTCGGGTCATATGGTCGACCTCCTCGGTGTACTAGGTGTCGTCTAGCTGGCTCTGCCCCTAGTCTTCATCCGTATGGGCAAGACACAAATCATCGTCTTCCTATCACATCCCATCAGCGACCGATAAACAACTATTCGGTCCCGCTGTAGCTGTTCCCGTGTTCTCAACAGATTTTGCCCCCTCAAGTGCCTTGGCTTTTCTAGCCCTGTTATCATTCTCGATTTTCTCTTGTTCAATCCGCTTCAATGCAGCTTCCTGTTCGGTGTCTGCTGTGCACAAACTGCCCAAGTCCCGAGCAAAATTCTCAACATCGGTGCTCTCTGGCGACTCCCCCTTATTCTCGGCCATTCCGGCCACCGCGGATGTTCCAGTTTCTGACTGCCCCTGTTTCAGCTACGATCCCTCATCAATATCTAGCTCATCACTGAGCCACCCCGTAGTATCTGTTGCTCTGCTCGCATCATACCACCCAACCTGCACATTTCCTATGTTCTGCTCATCAAAGAACTGAAGGTTGCTGATATCCTCCTCATGGTCAGCTAGATCATCGAGCCCCTGACTCGGCCCATCCTCCTGGACAACATGTACCTCTACGGGGTGGGGAATTATTATAACACTTGGATTAATAATTACAAACCGAATAAGAGAGGAATGAGGAAATAATACAACAAAATAAAAAACTAAAAAACCCCTCACAAAACACTCAAATGAAAACAAAATAGAAGCTTAATGTGCCTTAGAGATCAGCAGAAATTGGTATGCTCGATAGTGGAAGACTACTCCATTTCGTCCAAAAAAAGCTAACCAGCCGACCAACTAGGCCTAGCAAAACATGTCCTGTTGCAACACCAAGAAAAGAACAAATAAGGAATATGTAGGTGGCTTAACTAACCACTTCTGGTTAGATTATAATAAAATAATATGCAATTTAAAACAAGAAAATGGCTACAGGATTAAAAAGTGCAAGAAAATGAAGGAATTGAAAACTAATCACTTTATAACGAAACAATACGAAGCGAAAACAAGAAAATGAATATGAGATAGAAAATGCAAGAAAATGAAATAATTGAAAACTAACCGCTTCCGGTTAGATCACAACAAAACAATATGAAACAAAAGTAAGAAAATGAATTTGAGATAGAAAATAAAAGAAAATGAAAGAATTGAAAATTCACCTTCAAAAGAAAGAGTGAACTTCTTGATTTTCTATTCACCCAAAAAAACTTCTTGATTTCCAAACTTTCTCTTGATCACCCTCAAGGTTGTGAATTATGTTCTCAAGCCTCAATTCAAGAGTTTGGAATTTGAGATAGAATGATGGTTTTGAACAAGTGTATGGTTACTCTTTACTTGGCAAGAATACTCTCTCTTTGATCAATGGTTTAGGACTTGGTTCTTGGGTGGTGTTTGTAAGGGAAGATGAGATGTATAGAGGCTTGGTAACTTCACTAGTTTGGCAAGACAGCTCTCTTGTTTTCAAGGCTTCCTTTTCTCTCAAATTCTAACTCAAATTTAGCATTCTCTCTACACTTCTCTTCTCAAATTCATCTCTTCAATTTGAAGACTTAAGCTCTCCTTATATAAGCAATGTAATGGAGAACAAAGTGGAGTATTTAAGGGAGATAACGGAGCTAATGGGGCACTAATGGAGCTAATGGGAGACAATGTATAATGGAGGTAGATGTTGAGTGGTGATGGTGGTGTGTGATTAGGAAAGTGGATGGTGAGTGGGGATGGTAGGGTATGATTAGAAAAATTGATGATGAGTGGGGATGGTGGGGTGTGATTATAAAAGTGGATGGTGAGTGGGGATTGATGTGTAGGAAATTTGGTAGTAGAGATTGAAGAGCCAAGATTTTTTTGGTAGTGGAGATTGGTGAATTTTGGATGAAAAATAATTTGGCCAAAAACGCATGAAGGTTAAGATTAAAGCTCAAATTCCATCTATCTTACTAAGGATTTTGTGAGAAACGCATTCTGATTGTCATCATCAAGTAATCAAAAGAATGTGCCCAAGTCTTAGGGGCGGTCAAAATGGGGTGTATACAGCTGGGTAGACTGTTGATCCTATAGAGGAGGAGTACCACTGTAACATCACCCAGGGGGTACCCGGGCACGTTAAATAGTTCGGACCCTCGATTTCTTTGATCTAGTTTTCACGAGTGCAATGTGAAACATATATGAGAGTTCAGATTTGACAAATTTTATAAAAAAATCTATTTTAGTGCAAAACCATTGCCAGAAATGAATAGTATCACCAGATGTTAGAGTCGCTACGTAATATTTTTGAGAAAATTAGGAAACTCGTGACTCGGGCCAAGGCCACTGTTCGTCGTAACTGTGGCTCGACTTTTCCACGCCCCCTATGTCGGAAGTTCGAAAATTTGCCCCACAGTTCGGACTCCTGCGGTTCTGAATCTAATCTCACAAATGCAATGTGAAATTGATAAACACCAAAGAGTCCAAATCCGACAAATCTTTTGAAAAATCGATTTTGAATCAAATTGCCAAAAATGGACTCCTTTACCAGATACAAAGTCGCCACCTAAATATTTTTAGGAAATCTAGGAAACCCATGACTCGTGCTAAAGGCCACCTATCCGTTATCACCAAAATTGCCTTGGCTCGGGAACTTGGGTACGAGAGGGGAAAGTCATGAATACATTTGAGCACCCCCGCTCGTCCGATCAAAGATCGACCTCTACTAATCATGATATGAATCTTATGTACATTATATGCTTTTGTTCCAGTTTATTAGGCTAGCATTACTATGTGATGCGCACACATACAAGTATAGGCTAAATCGCAAGAATTGGGACATTTCAAGTCATGTTTGTTTTTGAAAATTGTTTCGAAATATGTACCACTTGAAAAGTGAAACATATAAACATTGCTCAAATTAATCCAATTCAAGCAACAAGCCTTCATCCACGGGCATTCAAGCAGTTTATAGCATTTAAGCACTTAGCCTCATGGCAACAATCACATGCGATATGCTAAAGCGAGTAAAGGCTCACCCAGTACTCCAAGCCAAAAGAAAAATTAGTTAGAAAGAAAAAAAAAATGAATGATTCCTAATTTATACAAGATGACTAATGCGACATATGCGATATGCAATCACTATGCTCGGCTACTAATATGGCATATGAGTCGATTTTGATAACATGTGGTCTAAGCATGTATTTAAAGAAGTATTGAAAATAACAATGCAGTTAGAATGATGAACTGAGCCCCGGTGCATGCAAGACAAGTGGATGCAAAAATGAAGCATGCTAATTGAAGCGTGATGTCCCTAAACTAACCATCGTAAGCTAGTAAGTAAAAAAGAGAAAGATGTAGGATTGGAAGACATACACGTTATTACATTTTGCTCTCACGAAGGAGAGTCCGAATGGATAAACTAAGCTAATTAACTAACTAACTAAAGCTAAAGCTAATTAAGCTAACTATTATAAGCCAAAATGAATAAACTAGCTAACCTACTTAACTAGTTATTACAACACTTGAATTAACTAACTAGTTAACCAACTTAATTAAATAATTACAACGCAAGTGCAATTAAAATAAGTAATTAAACTAAACAACTAACTACTATGCCTCGGGAAACAAGGGATGTGCATGCACATGCTCGATTTCCACCCTAAAAGACCACCGTTTTCCTTCTGAATGCCTCTATTTGCACAGTTGAACACCAATACTGTTGCCTACTTCCAGAACAACTCTACTCTGCCTTAGAAACACTCTGTTGAGTTTTGCATCAATGGCTAGCTGGTCACTGGTGAAGGTTGCCGATCACCAGCCAGCCATGGATGAATGTTGCCGGTCATGGATGGTAATCTGCCGGCCACTAGCCGGCCACTGCTGCACAAGTTCATCATGCTGCAACAGAGGACAAACAGAGCATATACAGGGTATTTCAAGGGTTGTCTGCACAACTCACCCCTCCTTTTCATGAACAAATCCAAGGAGTAGTGAATTTAAGCCACAAACCACCAACTCAAGCAATTTCATTGCATGATGGCTTGTGAATCAAAGTGTGCAAGTTCAATAAATGCAAAATAAGACACAAACCTCTTCATTTTCATGAAAGATCAAGGGAAGTGGTTGACCTTGGAAACTTAAATCATTTCATCACTAATGAGTATGAAATGGTTTAAGCTTCCATGTGTTCAATTAACGTCTGATTGAACACGACCAAGTTATTATCTTGTACCATTTTAGTCCCAAGTTTTAATTACTCTATTTTAGTTTACCAACCATCCTTTAATCAATTAAGTCCAAAGGTGAGTTTAAGTCCTCTAAAAGTTGTTTTAGGCATGAAAGAGACATCATGCAATTGGTAATGAACCCCAAAGGGATTAAACCATTAAGCACAACATCTCAATCTCATACTTTAAACAAACAAATTGTTTGAACCACTTTCAAAGCAAAACAAAAACCTAAGAAATAAGGGAGGTTGCAAAATTATTAGTGCTGAAAATAAGTAAGAAAAGCATAAATAAATGCTATCAACTCAAACAAGATGGTGTCTAAGGCCTAGAACACCAAGCTCACAAGGACTATTACACTACAAGCATGCAAAACAAAGCCCAAAAGCAACTAACAGCCCGAAACAGTCCTAAAACAGTCTAAAACAAGTCTTAAAACATGCTGGAATTGAGCTAAAAAAAGTCTAGATTAACATGCTAAAACATGGCACAAACTAGGCTAGTAAGCAAGACACAAGGAGGGGAGGCTAACCCCTCCAAATTTGGACTTCAAAACATGATTTTGGCCACTAAAAAAGCTCTGAAAATCAGTGTTTAAAAGCTCAAAAAAAGATAGTAAAAGGGTGGGAAACACAAGGGCAAAGGCCGCCAAAACAAGGTACAAAGAAGGGTTATCAACCCCTCAACCTTTAATGGCCTTAAACCCAAGCTTCAACCAAAAAATACAGAGTTTTGATAGCCCAAAACAATGGAAAAATAGTATAAATAATAGTAGAGAAAGAAAACAAAGAGGCAAAGCCTTATACATCTTGAAGAGAAGAGTAATTCCAAGCAACCAAACCAAGCAAATAACACCCTCAAGAGCTCAAACCAAGCTCAAGAATACCTTAGCTCAAAGATGAGAAGATTTGGTTAAGGGTATATAGGCAAAGGTTAAGGAATTGTAGGCAAAAGTGTAGAGATTTGCTAGAGAGAGAGAGAGAGAGAGAGAGAGAGAGAGAATTGTAAAGAGAGGAAAAAATTTTATCTCAAAATTTTCTAACCTTAAAACATGAGAGAGGGGTCTCCTATATATAGAAAACATGAAATTCCCTCAAAGAGATCTAGCCCTACACGTCGGGATAGATGCATGCATTTGTGCAAATAGCTGGCATAAAATATCTGCAAAACAAACTGGTAGCTGGCCAGCCATCAGTGGTGGTCGGCCGTCCATCAGTGGTGGCCAACAAGCCACATCAGTGGCCGGCACCAGGCCGACAACCAAAAGGTGATGGCTAGCAGCCCAAAAGGGGTGGCCGGCAGGCCACCAAAGGCTGTAGACTGGAAAAGCTAGGCTTGGTCCAAAACTAGGACAACAAAGGTACAGGGTTTGAAAGGCTTAAAGCTATGGCATTCCGGTGAGGAATTCGAGCACTTGGAGAGCAAATAAACTCATCATCGGGTGTGCATGCGAGGACGTCCAAGTCGTAAGGGCCGTCAAAAATGGGATGTCTACAGTTGCCCCTCTTTGACAAAACTCGAAGTCATGAAATGACGTGAGTGAATGTCAAAGCCCGAAGATGACCCATTTTGACATGGCCGTAAGATTTGGACAAACAATCAAGACAGAAACAAATGGTTGCACCCGCAGGCAGCCTATGTATCCCTTTGCAAGGAATCAAGTCAAAGTAGCTCTAGGGCAAAACACAAATGATATGCACAATGCAATTTTGAAAGCTGGACTCACATGCTACGCGAAACCGGCTATTTTGAAAACTTATGATCATGCTCGATGATGTAATAAGCAATAACAAAACAATAAGCAAGATAACGATATAATAACATATGAATGAGCAGTTTCAAGCTGAAAACCAACACAGGTTCCACACAAAAACATAAAACCACACTCTAACCACGCCAAAACATGAAGCGAGGAAAGAAAACACCACTCAGGGTTGCATTTTATGCATCTTGAGAAACTGAGAAAATCACTCGGGGTTGTGTTTCACACGTCCCGAGATAGAGAGGAAAGCCCGCTCGGACTCACATTTCATGCATTCCGAGATACAAGAAAAATCGCTTGGGCTCGTGTTTCATGTGTCCCAAGATGAAACCTACCTAGGGCAGCGCTTCGCACGTCCTGAGATACAAAACTGCTTGGGGCTGCGTTTTACGCATCCCGAGATAAAACCCACCCAGGCCCGCGCTTTGTACATCCTAAGAAACAAAACCCCTCGAGGCTGCGTTTCACGCGTCCCAAGATGAAACCCGTCCAAGGCCGCACTTCGCACATCTTGAGAAATAAAATCGCTCGGGGCCGCGTTTCACACATCCCAAGATGAAACCCGCCCAGCGCCGCGCTTCGCACATCCTGAGAAACCAAACCGTTCAGGGCCGTGTTTCACACGTCCCGAGAAACAGAGAGGTGTTTTGGATGCACGAAGCGAACAAGTACGATAGATGCATAAAGTGAACAAGTGCAATAGATGCACAAAATGAATGAGTGCGACAGATGCACAAATGAATGAGTATGATAGATGCACAAATGAATGAGTGCGATAGATGCACAAAGTGAACAAATGCGATAGATGCACAAGTGAATAAGTACGATAGATGCACAAAAGAATGAGTGCGATAGATGCACAAAGTGAACAAGTGCGATAGATGCACAAAGGACTTATCTGGAACTCTTCCAAATGAACCGTACATACAATATCGTTTGCCTGTGTTGGCAAAAGAAGCAAGAAAATAAATTTCTGCTGTGAAAGCATAGCTAACATGAACAACATACGACACAGTGACAATGCATGTTCTATGCAGAGATAAACAAACGAGATATGAATTTAAGTGAAGGTATGTTCTATGCAAGATACTGAAGCATATTCTATGCATAATCGATAGCATGTTCTATGCATGAATCGTAACTGATGCAAGACGCGCATACAGTTTACGTATATGTGAAATGCATATTCTATGCAACAATATATGAAATGTGTAAATTCTATGCAAGAAGTATGAATTGCATATTCTATGCAACGGAAAAGAACAAAAGCTTAAATCGAAACAATACTCAATGGCACCCCCGAGTTACCTCTCGGAAGGATTACAAATAGGTTTAAAAAGGATACACCTCATTCATGTTGACAAGTGATGAACATCGTACATCGAAAACACAGTTTTGAGTTTCTGTAGAGACAATTTGAACCCAACAGTGAAGCTTCCTCACACTTCTAGGGCACCAAGGACACAAAACAGCATCAAGACTCAGAGGAGGCCACCGGCCACTGACCGGCAGTAAGGGGAGGCCGCTGGCCACCTGCCAGCTACGGATGAACCTTGCCGGCCACCTGGCGGCCACCGATGGCAGCTCAGGGGTTTTTTGGACATTTCGGCTTGGGACTTTAAATATAAGTGAAGGCCTTTCATTTCCTCACACTTACACATCCGAAAATCCTCTCCCTCTCTCTCTAGGTGCTTCTTCTCTCTATTCTTGCGCTTTCTACGCATTTTCCAATGGCCCACGCAAACTTTATTTGCTAAACCCTCTTAGTTCTCTTCACTTTGAACCAATTAGAATTTGATTTTGGCACCTTTTTCCTTCATTTTCACTCTTCCAGGCTTGTTTCCCTGGAGTTTCTCTCGAGTTCTGTGAACTTTTCCTGGCTTTGACTTTTTCTTCCATTTTCTTTCTCCTAGGGTTGACTTTTCCCAAGTTTACAGTCTTTTCTCCATTTTTCTTCACTTTTCACCTACTTTTCATCCATTTTCCAAATGGCAGATGATATACCACATGACGGGGCTCCTCCGGACGTTCCGTCTGTATTTTCACCTGTTCCTAAGGCAGATGAGCCGGTCGTTGCCATTGAAGCTGATCTCGAGGCAGAGTTTGTGCCTAAGCCAGAGCTAGAGTTGTTACTAGTGAGGGCACGGCCATTTGATCCGGAGAGGTACCATCCCCGGATACATATCTTACCAACGGGTGGCATTAGGCGCTTTAGCGACTTTGTTCTCAATATGCTGGAGGACTTCCTGCTGAGAGAGCCAGCTTTCCACCTTTCATCCATCACCGTTGAGGTATGAGCTTTATTTTCATGCATTCCTGCATGTCTTACTTGCATTTCTTGCATTGCATTTTATCCAACTGTACTTTCATCACTACCCTTCGTCTCATTGTATTTTCATCGCTTTTCACTGCAATTCTTGCACTGCCTTTTATCTTACTGTACTTTCATCGCTACCTTATCTGATTCATCTATTCTTTGCCACAGGGTGAGTCTCGTGCCTTTTGAGGGTGCGGAGCCACGACTACGTGAGATTGGTATGATGAGCCCCCCGTAGGAGTTCGTGATATTGTAGACGAGATTGGCTTTAGCCTATTTTGCTCCGGCCTGATACAGGTCATTGCTAGCTGTCCACTTCTAGGAGCGCTCGTGGAGAGGTGTTGGGACACCACCAACTCCTTCCACTTCTTCACTTCTAGGGAGATGATGATGACTCCTTATGACTTTGCCATGATCACTGGCTTAGGATTAGGGGGTGATTCGATCCCGTTTGATTCAGATATAGGGGAGTGAGAGTCAGCCTGGGTTGAGCTACTGGGAGCACATCCACCCTTATACTGGGTAGGCATGGTCAGATATACCTGGTTTGCCGAGCAATTAAGAGCGAGCGAGCCCGAGACGGTAGAGGAGACAGAGTAGTATGCTAGGGGCTTTTTGATGTTCGTCTTCGATACCACCTTGTTTTCAAGCATGTGGAACACCGTAGGCTTATATCTGCTGAGCGCCCTAATAACCCTTCCTTGGGTGCGTTTCTATGATTGGGGTGGAGCTGGCCTCGCCACCCTGTATGGCTATATGAGCTCTACCTCCTGTCTGAGAGGAGACTTGATCGGAGGCTACTAGCGAGCTTGGGAGGTATACATCTCAATTCCCTCTATGCTCTTTACATTTCTACTTTGCATTTCCTGCTTTACATCTGTTCAACACCTATGCTTTCTACTTTGCACTTTTTACATCTGTTCTACATCTACACTTTCTACTTTGCACTTTTTGCATCTATTTATGCACTGTGCTTTCTGCTTTGCACTTTCTGCATCTGTTCATGCACTGTTGATCACATATCACTACATTTTCCTCACAGCTATGGGTGTATGCATACTTTCCAGCTCTGGCCCCAGAGCCTATAGAGGAGCTCCTACTGGTGGTTCCTTACTCATGGAGGTATGATGGCTGGCTCCAGCGTAGGACCCGCGAGACCTTCACATTCTTTCGCCACTATTTCGACATTGTGGCTGCTGAGGAGGTAACCCGAAACACAGTTATTTTTGCTTTACAATTGTTCTGATTCGCATTTAGCAATTGATAGCAACTAATAATCAGTATAACCTCTATTTGCAGATTATGTGGCAGCTATGGGCCACAATGCCAGCAGGGATTCGGGACCAGTACGCCGGGGCCTAGGCCACTTCCTGCTTCCACATTCTACTTAAGGGCCTAGTTTGCTGGGCCTGGTTTCTGAGCGAGTGGTTCGTGCGCCAGACTGTGGTCCTGCCTAACCCAATCATTTCAATGTCGCCGCTAGAGTCTATGAAATCAGTAGATAGCCTTACCGTAGATGTAGTCACTAGTTTATGGTGGGCCTAGATGCTGATTATTTTAGGGTAAAGGGAGACTATGCGACTTTCATTTAGACATACCTCATGCCACCTCCGATAGGCGCTCGTGGAGGTGATGAAGCAAGGGCTCCTGCTGCGAGAGAGGCACTTAGAGTGACCAGGGTGACCAGGGCCCGTGGCAGAGGGGCTCCCTGGGCAAGGCAGAGGACCGGTTGGCCAGAGCTTCCGACCGCGTCGACATGCTAACAGCATACTGGGGATCCTTACTAGGTCCCGATTGAGCCTGCGGCGGCTGGGCATGATCTTGTCGAGGTTCAAGGCCCGATTCAGGTATAGACCACACTTTACGATGTGCATCTCGCATTTCAGTTCAGGTATGTTCATTGTGAACACTAATCATTCAAATACATTTGCAGGCATCCATCAAGTGCACAGGAGGCGCTCTTGAGCTGATAGCCTTACTGATGGGCATGGTACAAAGGAGGGAGACGATGCTCAGCCTCCACGATATCTCGATAAGTTCTTTCAGCTTACACTCCAGGCATCAAATTTCACTGACACATTGGCATTCCAACTGTAAACTTCCCAAACTGCATCTGACACACTATATCTGATACACTACACTCACACACTGTATTCATACACTGTATCTGATTTCTTACTTACACTCATTCTGCATAACATGCTTGCATCTGATACACACACTGAAATTGATATGTTGATAACTGCCTTTTCAGATCCCACCCATACCGACTACTCCAGCAGCTGCAGCACCAGCAGTATCTCCCCTAGCAGCAAGGAGAAGAGGTAGAGATAGGAGTACCCAAGCCCGGAGCAGTCCTCTAGAGCCTATCTTACGCGATGATGATGCTGTGACCAGTGACTCTGTGAAGGCAGCGAGTCAGCATTCCGAGTTGTCTGAGAGCAAAGATGATGATACCGGCTCGGGTTCCCAGAGCGGAGGTGCTAATGCCGAGGAGGGGTTCGAGATAGAGAGCGGAGGTGCTAATGCTGGTTCCGGTTCTAGCTCAGAGGCAAATTCAAATAGCGGAGCTGATGGAGATAGTGCCCTAGAGTCCTCTCCTCCGAGGAAGAGGACGAAGAGGCCCTCCCGAGCCTGAGGCGGCAGCGCTGATTTTTTGTATTTTTGCTTAGTTTCTTTTTGTTTATAGCATTAGCACATTGTATAGCTTTAGATAGGTTTTATTTTGCTCTAAAACTTGTACTCCCCCCTTTTGTAAAAACCATGATCGGAATAAAAACCTCGTAGTTTTTTTTTATAAAAGGAGTGTTATTATTTTTGCATCATGAGCACCGTAATTTGCATGAAAATGGACATGAGATCGAATTTGAAAATGAAAATCGAACACTTGTATTGGCATGACGTTCTTAATCGGGTAATGAATCAACTAACAAACAAAATACAAAATGCAACATACAACTCGATAAACAAAATAACAACAACTTGATAAACAAAACAACTCAAAAACAACTCAACAAGCTTGTTAAAACCAAAAGGACTCAGAACAATACCTTAAAACACACAAAGAGTAGAACAAAATACATGATTTTAGCATTGTTCAACATAGAGGTGGATAACAGGGCTGAAAAGAATGCTGCCGGCCACCCACCGGCCATATGCCAGCCATTAATGTAAAGAACCTCCAGATTATTGATAGCTGGCTTCCATTCACTGCTTTATCTTCTACAAAAGGTTGAGCCTGGTGAATTCTTCTCCAGAACTTCATTTTAGTTGCAATTTCTTCACAAATGAAACCATTTTTTGCCGAAAAGCTCTCGGATTGGATTGCGAATTTAGACGGCTCAGAAAAGGTGAATTTTCAGGGTTTCGGCATAAATGCACTTTTTTCATTGAGCTGAACTCCACTTTGTTTTCCATTCCTTCATGCCGTAACACGATGCTAGAACCCGATTACACATGTCTTTAGCTTCGGACGACAAGAAATATGCCCGACAATTGAATAATTTCAGGCATTAATGGAATCCCAGCGCGATGAAGAAATCATAATTCAACGTCGTTTTGGCCACATCCAAGCTTTGGGACAGATGTGTGGACTCACTCTAAATGAGGCTCAATATTTAGTTCACAACAAAGAGCTGGATATTCCCAGCTTGATTCATCGCTTTTCCAATGTTGGTGACAGAGCCGACCTTCTTTAGCGAGGTTTTCGGCAGCATGCCCTTTGCTTGTGTATGCTTGCTCATTTCCTTCTTGCCCCTAGTTTCGGCGGGTCGAGCATTCAATATATCAAAGTGGCTCAAGGTTTCAAAGAAGGCAAGAGCTACATTGGTTTGGTGCTGGCTAAGACTTTGATGGGCTTAGACGCCTTTCATCGACGGAAAACTACCAAATTCGCGGGGAGTCCACTACTTCTTCAGGTATTGTTTCCCACCCTTTCTCATATGTGTTTCTCATATCACTTGGCACTCATACTTTGTTTTTTTTTTTTTTTTCTCTCTCAAAGCCCTTTTCTCATTTTTCTCCCAACATACATCTCTCTATTCTTTAATCTCTCTTTTCTTTCATCCCTTCCCAGGTGTGGCTTATGGATAAGCTAAAGGTAGTGGATTCTTGCCCGGAGTACTCAGCTCGAGGCTATTTCTTCCGCCACCGACTAGTGGCACTACAAGAAATCTAGGCTATTGTGACAAAATTTGGTGACGAAATTTTTTTTTCTCTTAAAATTTAACCCAAAGATGACGAAATATTAATTTTTTCGTTTGTTTTAATTTTTCTCAAGAGTATAGGAGACGAAAATAAAATTTCGTCTGCAAAAATGAGGCGCCAATTTTATTTGCATTGGCGCAAATTATTTTAGCTCATTGGAGACGAACATTTTTGTCACAAAATATTTTTTTTTTGTGACGAACGTAATTCGTCGCCAATAAATTCCATACCTATTAAACGATGTCGTTGCATATTTCCATTTATTAGGCGACAAATATATTTTTGTCTGGGAAGGATAAGTTATGGAAGACGAAAATATTTCGTCACCTATAAACACTCCATGCAGACAATGTCATTTCATCTTTCTATTAAATAGGCGACAAATATATTTTTGTCTCGGAAGAATAAGTTGTGGGAGACAAAAATATTTCGTCAGTAATAAATTCTAATTGATTGCGTGGCGAATATATTTTTCGTCTCATAAGCTTAAGTTGTGGAAGACAAAAATATTTCATCACCAATAATAAATTCTTTGTTCTGGTATTTAAGGATACAAAAATATTTTATCACTAATCATTTTTCTTTATCAAAATGCCGTGGTTTTGTGTTTCGAAGCATTGAAACTGTGACCCCAAGAGATACACTCTGACGCTTATCACTCATTTTCATGTACACGGACCTTGAAGTCATGACCCTGGAAAACACTTTCTACAAACCCTCATTTTTCTCTCGCACTTGAGTCTACTCCTCTCTCACAAGTATTGAAGTCGTGACTTAAGAAGACACTCTGTAAACCATTTCTTTTATTTCGCGCTAAAGCCCCTCTCTTCTGTCTCACCCTTCATGCATGCCAGCATTGAAGCTATTATCCAAGAAGGCACCCTATGCAAACCCACTATTCTTTCTCACAATGAAGACCCCTCTTGCACGCAAGCACTTTTTCTCATTGTTTGAAGCAACTTTCGTCTAGAACACCCATTTCAGAAAAATCAAAGGTCTAAACCTCTCTCCACAAAAAAATAAATAAATAAATAAAAAAAAAATAAGATAATTAATGTAGCTATTTTTATTTTTATTTTTATTTTTTTGTGAGAAAAAATACAGAGAAACAAATAATAAAACATTTATAATTTTCAAAATTAATAGAAAACATTACCTTGTTTAGTATGGAGTTTTCAATAATTAATTTTTAAAATTTGGTGATAAAATTTATTTTTGTTTTAGAACGTATCCCAAACATGACCAAATATTACTTTTGTCATTTCTTTTAATTCTTCTCAAAACTATAGGAGACGAAAAAATAAATTCGTCGGAAAAAAAAAAGGTGCCAAAATTTTTTCTTGTTGGCGCCAATTATTTTAGCTCATTGGAGACGAACATTTTTGTCACAAAATTTAAAGATTTTTGCGACAAAAGGAATTCGTCACCAATAAATTCCAAACTTATAAGACGATGTCGTTTCATTTTCTTATTTATTTGGTGACAAATATATTTTTTTTCTGGGAAGGATAAGTTATGGGAGATGAAAATATTTCGTCACCAATAAACTCTTCATGCTCGTTTTATCTTTCTGTTAATTAGGCGACAAATATATTTTTGTCTTGGAATGATATGTTTTGGGAGACAAAAATATTTCGTCACTAATAAATTCTCCATGTGTCGTGTTGCATTTTGATTGATTGCGCGACGAATATATTTTCGTCTCATAAGGTTAAGTTGAAGGAGACGAAAATATTTCATCACCAATAAATTCTCCATCCCCACACAATGTTGTTTTTGTATTTTTGTTGATTAGGCAAAGAACATATGAGTTTGAGACGAAAATATTTTATCACTAATTATTTCTCTTTATTAAAATGTCGTCAGAAACTAAGAGGCACTCTCACCTTAATCACTTACTTTCACACACACACATAAATACTAAAATCGTGACCCGAAAAGACACCCTCTACAAACCCTCATTTTCTCTCGCACTTGAGTCTCCTCTCTCACAAGTATTGAAGCTGTGACTCGAGAAAACAATCTGTATAAACCATCTCTTCTATTTCGCACTGAAGCTCCTCTATTCTCTCTCACATTTAAGCCGTTTGTGCATGCAAACATTATTATATATCCAAGAAGACATTTTGTGCAAAGCTACTATTCTTTCTCACAGTAAACCCCTCTCCACAAAAGGAAAAAAATAATAATAATAATTAAACAAGGAAACCAAATATAAAAAATCTAGGCTATTATGACAAAATTTGGTGACAATTTTTTTTTTTTTTTTTAACCCAAAGATGACAAAATATTAATTTTGTCATTTGTTTTAATTTTTCTCAAACGTATAGGAGACGAAAAAAAATTTCGTCTCCAAAATTCAGGCGCCAATTTCATTTGTATTGGCGCGAATTATTTTAACTCATTGAAGACGAACATTTTTTGTCACAAAATATATATATTTTTTGCGACAAACGTAATTCGTCGCCAATAAATTCCCTACCTATTAAACGATGTCGTTGCATATTTCCATTTATTAGGCGACAAATATATTTTGTTTTCAGCTCCAACCCAACTCCATGTTAGACTCCAAGCTTTGAATGGGTTTTTGATTTAAGTGATGACGGAGAGCAACACTCGTGAGCTCTCAGCCCAAAGAGAGAATGAGAGCGTTGGTCCCTTGTGTTTGTATCCCTTTTTAGCCCCTAATCAGTGCCTTCTCCTCCTCTTGATTATTTTTGATTGATCTCCTCCTTCAACTAAAGACCGAACCCATCCTGGCAAGAGAGAGCACATGCATGTGTGTGTTGTTTTTTTCTCCCTCTTCTCTTCCATTCTGTCCACTCTCTCCCCAAATAAAAATTCTCTAAGAAGCTATTTTACCACCCACCAAAACATCATCATTCATACTGACCCCTTCTCATATCTTTTTTTAACAAAAAACGATCCCCCTTCTTGTGCCTTTACACCCTGCCATTTTTATACCCCCCAAAACCATCATCAACCCAATAAAATATATTTAATCATCCCCCTCGTGTGTGTGTGTTGCTCTCCCTAATAATTTGATTTTTTTCTGCTGAAAATTCATAAAATGGCATATTCGATTTGCGTCATGGGGTGTTTCAAAAGAAGGTGCCAAGTCTTAAGGGTGGAAAAAATGGGTGTCTACACTAGTATAAACATCAATAGCTTCTATCCACATTAATACCCTAAAGTAAACCAAAATAAGATTCTAATCCCTTAAGCATAACACAAATTTTGACAAAACGTCTCCTCAAAATACTAAGACACATTTGGAGAATATGCCGTCACTGACAAGGAATATTTTGTCTACGGACGTCAGTGAGCATATGCCGTTACTACGACGGAATATTCCGTTAGCTGACGTCATCGCGCTTAAGCAAAACACACAAACAAGAAATAAAACACGAATGTAGGGATACAAGGTTTCGAACCCCTGACCTCAGGCTTTGTCCCTTGGTCCCTCAACCACTGAGCCAAACCACTAAACCCAAGTCACTCTTGTGAAGATATAGTCGAATAAATGTATATAATGCATAAATATACAATATAGATACATATATGTATACAACTTTCCCGCTTTCTCTCTCTTCCTTCGAAAACTGCGTCTGACATGCAGCCTTGCTTTTGCGTTAGTTGGCCGACAAAAGCAGACCTCCTCGATTTGTAAGCTCACCTCGGCTCTCTCTCCCTCTTGTCTTCTTCTCTTCTGCATTCTTCTGAATCAGTATCTTCCCTCTTCTACTTATTCACTCATTTTTCCTTCTTCATCATATCATCTCTTCTTCTTCATCACTTGGCTTCTGTTTTTTCTTCCTCATCAGAGAGAAAAGAGAGACTGAACATAAGAGAAAAGTTGTCCCCAAACTCAGTCTATTCTCTACTATTTCTCTGACTCTCCTTTCTTTCTCTTTACATCTCTCACTACACATGGCCTCATCTCGTCCTCTCACTCTCTTTCCGGACCTCAATGATCCAAGCTCTCCTGGACCGATTGTCCCTTCTCCTACTCTTCCCAACCTTCTTGGACCGAGTGCCTCTGCTCCTACTCTTCCTAACCTTCCTGGACCAAGTGTCCCTGCTCCCACTCTTCTTAACTTTCCCATGATGTCAGTTGAGCAAATCATGGCTGCTCAATCTGACATTGAGGCCAACCACTTCACACTGAGCTCTTGCATGGAAATAGTGACAGCGGTTACCAAATTATCTCACCGGTTACAAAATAGGACCGATGAAGTACAACAGTTAAATTCCCAACTTTCTCTGCTCCAGCGCATGTACAAAGATGCGCGGACAGAGATTTGTGCCCTGAAGGCGGAGAATAAGGAGTTGAAATGAAAGACTACCGTCTTGACTCGATTCGGAGCACCTTCATACTTCGCCTCTCTCGGCGGTCCTGTACACACTGAGGCGGAGCCTTCAAGGGTCTCCCAAGGCGACAAAAAAAGGAAGAGCTCGGCGAGAAAGTCAAGTAAGTGAAGTCGGCATGTGACTGTTATCAAAAACAAGATCCCTCTCCTTTTTTTTTTTTTTGCCTATGTAATCGGGATGTCATCCCTGACTTCAATAAAATCCGTTTTCTCTTCTTTTTTTTTCTTTTGTTTTTATAATCTAGTGCAATAATTTACTTAATATCCATCCAAAGTGATTATCTCAAGACTCTTAACCAATGAGAACACCCTCCTTTTAAAGACACAATTCAATGAATTATTTTTCAGACCCAAGCAAAATCTCAAACGAAGGCCTTTCACATTTAAATACTAATTTTTAAAGACACAATTCAATGAATTATTTTTGAGACCCAAACAAAATCTCAAACGAAGGCCTTTCACATTTAAATACTAATTTAAATAATTATTTTTTTCAAATTCATAAACTAAACACCAGCTATGATCCTTTCAGGCAAATATACAAGTGCATCGGCCTCTTTTGGTAATTAAGTTAAAAGCCAGCTTATTCGTTTTTTGATTTTTTTTTTTTTTTGAGTTATATCACCTATCTACTTCTTTATACAATTTTTTCAAAAAACTAAAAAAATTAACTTTTAACCTACTATTCAAAATAAGTTAAAAATATATAGAGAGAGTAGTCAAATGAGCAACTATTTTAAAGAGTAAAAATTGATAAAGCAAAGTTTGGCTGTTTTTTTTTTTTTTTTTTTTTTGGTTCTAAAAAAATGTTTGGCTTTTTAAGAACACTTTCCAAGAAAGGAGGTAGGTCAATATATTTTACTTCCATTTGGGGGGGGGGGGGGCGCTGTTGTTGGATACACTCATCAATCGTCTTTATGCCCCTTTGGATATAGCTCAAAGGTGCTTTTCTTTTTTGTCATGTGAGGATGGAGTTCGGTGCTTAAAAGTTCATTTTCTAGTTTATAAGATTTTTAAACTGCAATGCTAATATATAAATTTGTGTATACATAAATTTGTGTATACACGGTCATATATGATCAAACTGCTCAAAAAATACATAAATTTGTGTATTTAAATTTCATATATAATTTGTTTCTTGATTATTAATTTTTTTTGGTACATTAGAATTTTAAAACATAAATTGTTATGCTTAGATGAAACCAGTATTTTGTAAAAATGTAATGGGTAAATTACAGTTTATCCCTTGAGGTTAAGGCAAGCTTAGATTGGTTATCAATAATTTTTAATCAAACTATAAAGATTAAAAATATAATTATCATTGAATAGTTATGCCTTTTATCTCCAGCTATTCCATCGTTGATCTAGTGGTCATGCCCATAATATTTTAAGCTAAACTGTCTACTACAATGATGACATCTTCTTTTTCCAAATGGGTACTTGAAAATTTTCATTCTATTGTCTGATTATGCTTTATGACTTTGATTCTCCCATCGAAACATCTATATTCTATCTTTTGTTTTTGTGGAGGTAGATAAATTCAATTTTCCTTTCTTCCGAGTCTGACATCTCCACTTGATTGAACAAATCAGGTATTGCTGCTGCTTCCATTTTCTCTCACTTTCTCTCTTGTTTTCTTTGATGATGAAAAAATTTCTAGGCTATTTTATGCAATGTTGTTGGTTTCTGGTTTCTTGTGCAAGATTCATGCTTGGGTGTTCTTTATTATTATTTTGTGATGAGGTTTTTTTTATCATTATTTAATTCCAACTAGTTTCTGACCACCTGTTTTGATCGTCTTTGATGAATTATATATCAGGATATTCTAGATGAACAAAAATTTTATAATTGAATTATGAAGTTACTAGTTTGTTTCAAAAAATTTTAAAAGAAAATATCAAATAAACGAAAAATGTAAGGATTAATTACAAAAAATTTGATTATTATATAGTGTTTTATTATATGTGTAATTTAAAGATAGAGAATTTTCATAAAACATTTCATGATATTGTTTTTACAATCCCTAACATTATTATTTATTTAAATTTTAGAGGGTTTTTAGGTGCATGAATATCTTCATCCAAACAGGGCTTTAGGGAGTATGGTACGAAGTAGGTAGGTGCATTGGTTAAGCAACTTAGTATTTAGATACTTTATTAAACAACTTATATAAATATAAGATTTATAAATCTCATACTCATATAAACTTTTAATAAAATATTTAAAATATATATATTTTATATTTATATAAATAAAAACGTTGGACTCTCTAGTATTTTCTACACAAACATCAAACTCTCTCTCTCTCAGATTACTCTCAACTTGATTAGTTGGGAGGAACAAACTATCACTAAGTTGATATTAAAAAAATTTACTTTTTATAATGGCATAAATAATTTAGATATGATTTTTTAGAAATTCTTTTTAGTTTAAAAATTACAATAAAATATTAAATAGAATAAAACAAATTTCTTAAAAAATAAAAGTATTTGAATAAAAAAGGTAAGAAGAAAATTTAATATGGTATTGTGCATTCCTAAATGGAATAGGTTAATAGTACACATGATGTGTTTTATGACATAAACAAATTAAAAATACTTGATCTTTCATTTGTGATCAGACATGGACAAGAGTTGGACTGCATTGGGTAAGACACATGATGGAAGGATGAGTCAGCCATTTATTGATGGGGTGACATCATTTATTAAATTTGCAATGGCAGTTGTTGACCAGGAAGGTAAAATTTCGTGCCCATGTTTGAACTGTGTGAACTATTATTCCCAAAATCGTCAAAATGTGCAAATTCATTTGCTTCAATATGGGATTATGCAAACGTACACTATTTGGCATGAGCACGGGGAACCACGTGTATCAAATAAGGCTCACCATGAAATGACAATTGATGAAGATGAGGTTTTAGGTGGTATTGATGCCTTAGTGGAAGATCGAACAAGAGGAGAACCCAACGATGCACCCCAGAATGAGGAAGTACAAACGTTTGATAAACTATTGAGTGATGCCAAACGTGAGGTGTACTTAGGTTGCACAAACTACACTCTGTTGAAGTTTGTCATCGAGCTGCTTAATATGAAGGTAACAAACCACTGGAGCAATAAGTCGGTTGACACACTGTTGGAGTTTTTAACAAAACTTTTACCAAAAGATAATTTGGTTCCAAAGTCATTTTATGAAGCTAAGAAAATACTTCGTGATTTGGGCTTATCATATGAGTTAATTGATGCTTGTATAAATGATTGTGTACTCTTTTGGAAGGAAAATGCAAGGTTTGATAAATGTCCAAAATGTAAGGCATCCAGATACAAGATCAATCGTGGCAGGGGTAAGAAGATTCCCCATAAGGTATTATGGTACTTCCCATTGACACCAAGGTTGAAAAGATTGCACATGTCAAGGAAGACTGCTGAGGACGTGAGATGGCACAAGGACAAACGTATAGATAACGGAGTATTGAGGCATCCCGCCGATAGTGATGAGTGGAAGGAATTTGATGTGCAACATCCTCAGTTTGCCCTAGAGCCTCGAAATGTGAGGCTAGGGTTGGCTGTTGATGGGTTCAATCCTTTCGAGAACATGAGCAACTCATATAGTTTGTGGCCTGTAGTACTCATTCCTTATAACTTGCCACCTTGGTTGGTTATGAAAGATCCCTTTCTTATGATGTCATTACTTATTCCTGGAGAATCACAACCAGGGATCAATATTGATGTCTATATGAGACCTCTGGTGGATGAGTTGAATGAGTTGTGGGAAAATGGTGCATTATCTTATGATGTTGTAACTAATGAGTCTTTCCAGATGCGTGTAGCTTTGATGTGGACTATACATGATTGGCCTGCATTTGGTGACATATCTGGGTGGAGAACAAAGGGTCATTATTCTTGTTACACTTACAATGATGAACCATATTTTCAATCCTTGAAAGGTAAGACTGCATACACTAACCATCGATGCTACTTGCCTCAAAACCACCCTGAAAGGCGAAAGAGTACGGCTTACAATGGTAAGCATGAGAAGCGAAAGAGATCTTTAGAGTTACCAGTGGAAAAGATATTAGAGCAATTGGATAGAGTGACAGGTGTCACATATGGGAAGCATCCAAGAAACAAGAAAAGACTCCGTCAGGCACCAAATTGGACAAAGGTAAGCATCTTGTATGAGTTACCATACTGGAAAAAACGGAAGCTTCGACACAACATTGATGTCATGCATGTCGAGAAGAATTTTAGTGAAAATACCTTTGGAACTATGTTAGGCATTGATGAAAAGAACAAAGACACCGACAAAGCACGAATGGACTTGGAAGATATGGGCATAAGTGTCACGCCCCACTTTTTATTACTCGAAATCATTACCAAATTCATTACTTTAATTCAAGTTCAGAGATCACATGCGGAAATAAACTCAAATGTTCGGCTAGTAGAAATGAATAACCATTCTCTCATTCGTATGCAAATTAAATACAACATGAGCATACGAAATAAATTGCCCTTGGGCTTACATCATTAAAGAGTCAAGAAGAAGGGTATAACCCTTTTTCATAAATGGCATTCTGCCAACACAAAAGAGGCCCCGTGGCCAACAAATATGAAGATCCAAAATCTTGTAGCACATCCTAATTATCACCTGAAAAAGATTCAACAACGTGGGATGAACATATAGTCCAGTAGGGATCTCAACACGGTCCTCAACAATAACAACTTACAGATAGCTATGATCATGAATGCTCAATCTCATACTAGAGTAGTAAGGTGGCAGTTTATACAAAATATACATATGTATGAACTTTTCTCAAAATCAGCCATTTCATTCAACACTGAAACCGATTCACCTTTCTTTTCTTTTCATTACCCCTCTTTCCCAAACTTTCATTTCAATTACAATTCTAGAAAAAACAGTTTCACCAAGCCCATTACTTTCCCCCATTTTCCGTTCTTACAACCAATTTGCCTTTTTCAAAACATATTCAGAAATATTCAATTCCTTCCCACTTTCCAAAATAGCATAAAATATTATTTATGTCGGTTCCCAACACATTCACATCTATACATGCATGCCTTTAGTAAAAAGGGAAATAACAAATCATCAACATGTGTATAATCAACAAATAAGGCAACTTGGCCTTTCAAAACCATAACCATCATAACTCATGACATACTCAGATACACTGAGACAATGATGATAAAAGCTCTACTCTACCTGCCATAAGCACGGTAAGTTAAGGATACACCTTACGATCAAATGACTAGCCATATTCTCCAGACACAAGCTGGAAGGTAATGGTACCTAGTCCAAGTTCTCCAGGCGCTAGTTGGAAGGCACTGGTACCCCTCATTCTAAGCGCGGTATATAACACCAACCATCTCAATATAACAAAGCGCAACCAATAAGTGTAATACATATACAATGATTCAACACAACAATGTCATCCTCCACAGATGACCAAGGACAAAACCTCTAGATGCATGTATTCAGTACACCTATTAAAAAAGACTCACCTCTCAAGCGATCTTAAACCCAACAACGACACTGGTACGATAGTTAGAGATAAAACCCCCAAATGTGTGTATTCAACACTCATGATACAATAGTTCAATACTCATATTTATTTTCCAAGACTCACATAGAGTTAACATTTCATCTTCCATTTTCAAGATCAACTTTCATAATTTTCCAAGTCAACGTGTTCCACACTTATTCCAAAAACACTTTTCCCATTTCACAAAACCAAATCCATCTTTTCATTTTACAAAACCAATTCCATGGATAATAAAGCCATGACTCATCTCATTCCAATACACTCATTTCAAAATAACCCCAATGACATAGTTAATCCCTAAGCCATTAACACTTTTATACAACCCCTTTAACAATAGTAATTTACAAACATTGTCCAACCATGTTCCATTTTAATTTATCAAATCAAAATATAATTTAGGGTTTTCTTTTCTTTCAACAATAATAATGCTAGATTACTTCTCAATTAGCCCACACAACAACCAATGTTAACAAACTCATATTTAAACAACCAACCCTAGGTTTCCCCTTCATGATTTTCAAAGAAATCCCACATGGATATGATTTTCATGCAATACAAAACTACCACATGTCTATCTATGAACGAGGCATTGAAAAAGAGCAAGGAAATCCCTACCTCAAATGGAGAACCCAAGGAGAAGAAGAGAGAAACTCGAAAGTGCTCCAAACCCAACCTTTCTCGGATCAAAACGAAGGCCACGCCAAACTCCACCTTTCTTACAAAGGAACTAGGCTAGAAACACACTAGAGCTAGATGGATTTTTAGAGAGAAGATATATATATATATATAGAGAGAGAGAGAAGCTCTCAAGTTATTCATTCAATGAACTCCATTAAATAGATTAGTGTATCTCATACATTCATGATACATAATGCATCTTCTATATTAATGAATTCATTAGATAGTTTAATGTATCTTACATATTCATAATAGATACATAATGCATCTCTAAGATTCATTCATAATGAATCCATCACATTCAATGTATTAGCATTAATCTTCTATACATTGTATATATAGGTGCATTCTTCAATAATTAGTCACCTTCTAATTGATGTACATGTATCTTACTTAATGAGATGAATCTAGTATAATCATGCATAAGCTTCGAAAAGTTAGAGAGAGAGAATGGCCCGAAAAAGTGATCCAAAAAGCTGTTTTTTGGACTGATATACAAACAGGTCTGCTCGAGCGTCAAAAGCCCCGCTCGAGCGTGAAGCCCAAAATCTAGACATCAACCCTTGGTTTCCAAACACAACCAACCTATTTCAAACCTGCCCAACACGACCCAAGACTCATATACAAAGAGTAAAGAACGGAAACGGGAATAAGACAACTACACATCCACGAAACCGAGTCTGGAATACAATTAAACAATGAAGGAAAAACCGAGATCGCTATAATAAGGAAAGAGTTGTGGTTAACACGTCGTCTTGATGGAACTTATGTCAAACCTAGGGCAATCTTTTCATTGACCCCTAAAGAGAGGGAGGGTTTCTTTGAATTCTTGAAATCAGTGAAGTATCCAGATGGTTATGCTGCAAACATATCAAGATCAGTGAATGCGAGAAATGGTAAATTAACAGGCTTGAAAAGTCATGACTGCCATGTACTCATACAACGGATTCTTCCAATTGGGATGCGTGGTTACATAGACAAAGAGATTAGTCAAACACTATTTGAATTAGGTAGCTTTTTCCAGGATTTGTGCTCAAGGACACTACGCCGTAATGAACTTGAGAAATTAGAGGAACGTATAGTACACATATTATGCAAGCTTGAAAAGATCTTTCCTCCAGCCTTCTTTGATGTGATGGTTCACTTGGCCGTTCACTTGCCGCGTGAGGCTATTCTTGGAGGACTGGTGCAATATCGATGGATGTACCGGATTAAAAGGTAATTGTTAAATTGAAAGGTTCGTAATTATATGTTGCATGTGTAACCTTGCTCTTAACTAATTCTGTTTTCAAGGTTTCTCGAAGCTTTAAAAAAGTTTGTTACAAACCGAGCTCGACCAGAAGGTTCAATTGCAGAGGCTTACATTGTCAAAGAGTGCATTACTTTTTGTTCAATGTATGTTGATGGGATCGAAACAGTGCATAATCGACCTGAACAAAATCAAGATCGTGGCGAACGTCGCAAAGGGTTGACTGTATTCACAGAAACTGCCCGTCCTATTGGCCTAATCACAAAGGATGTTGATATGTCACAAGAATATCGTGATATGGCTCATTGGTTCTTGTTGAACAATGGCCCCGAGATAGAGAAGTATCTAGAGTATGTTTTTCATTTCAATATGTGTATTCTTAGCTTTGTTAATGTAGTTAGCAGTGAATAATAATCACATTCTTTTGAGTAGGATACACAAAAATCTATTATGGACTCCATCTAACCAAGACAAAACCCGTATGCAACAAGAGTTTCCCAAGTGGTTCAAAGAGCGGGTAAGGCATTTTCAATTTTAAGACATGATTAAAAATTTGTATAAGATTTGATCATTTATTAATTTATTTTTACTATCTTGATGTACGTTATATGTGATTGTAGATAAATATATTGAGAGAAGAAAAGTCACCAAAGGCAACCAATGATTTATGGTTGTTAGCAAATGGCCCGAATTTGCTAGTAAAAGAGTACTCAAGTTGCATAATCAATGGCTACAGTTTCGTACAAGAGAAGTAGACAATCGCCGTAAGAGTCAAATAGTGGTGTGCTTACGGAAGGGGATCATGAGGGAGTGACGCATGAATTTTATGGTCACTTGTGCAATGTTTGGGAATTAGAGTACATGTGTCATAAAAAAGTTGTATTGTTCCAGTGTGAATGGTACAACACAGGAAACACAGGTCGAAGTAGAACATTGCGAACCGATGATTATTGCATAAGTATTGATGTCACAAGTCGGTGGTATCAACACGATTCTTTCATCTTGCCTAGCCAGGCTAAGCAAGTCTTTTACCTAAATGATACCAAATGGGGACAACCTTGGCAAGTTGTTCAGCGAGTGCAACATAGGGGTGTCTTTGATGTACTAGAGGTAGGTGATGGAGAATCATTAGATGAACCAGAAGAAAATGATGTGTTCCAACAAGAAAATATTACCGATGTTGTTCCAATTGACATCGGCCCTAATGTTCAATGTTATAGAGATGGTGTTAAAGCAAAAGTTGTTACAAGGGTTAGGTCATCTGATGAAACAATGATAGAGAATAGAGCTGACAAACAAAATGAAGAGTGTGACGAACCTGATGTGGATTACGATATGGATCTTGATGTAGACTAGGATTTGTAGTTATTTTGCACTTTCTATGTGAACATTGTTCTTAATTAATGTAGTTGAATTTCAATTGTGGGGTTCATCCACTGTTATGTAGGTTTATCATTGATTGGTCATGTTATGTGTCTGATGGCTTTATAATTAATTTGTTCTATGATAAGTAAATGGTAAAAACAAAAATCATCCATCTCACTCTAGCCATATTTCAATGATTTAGAGCCTATATGACATATCCACTTGTTGAGATTTTTGTTGCTTTATGCTTTATGTATAGAAATATATAATTATCTTTTCTTTACATCTAATGTTCAATTATGCTTTATAGTTGGGCAAAATGGATGCTACAAAAAAACAGTTGACCAAACCAAGTACCGCAACTAAGAAGGTAACGAACTATGAGAAACAAAGAATGAAGAATATTAATAAAAACCGTGAGAGAATGAATGCTCTAGGAGTGAAGAATATAATAACTTGTTTGAAGGCTGCGGTTCAGCATAAGAAATTGAGGAAGGAAAAACAAATACCAATTGAGGAAAATGACGATGATTATCGACCGTCAGAGGCTGAAGATGGCAGTGACATTGAATCCTATGATTCGCTTGAGCATGAGGTACTATACATTTATGCATTGTGAAATATATTCTTTCTTGTTACTTTCAATTCATACACACATAGACATGTATATCTTTCTACATGTATTCATATTTTATTATGTTATTCAGCTGTTAGAGATACCATCAAGAGCCTGTTCACAATCTCATCATGAGGCATTGACCCACGCATCAGAAGAGGGGGATACCTCTTCACGTCCTGAGGTGGCTAGCCATCCGCCACCACCTCTCAATGTGGAGCCTCAACTTGAGGTGATTGCTGGTAATACTATTGGTAAGACACACTCTTTATTTACATTGATTTGAGATCTTAATTAAATTCGTTCACATACTATTTCAATATTATGGCTTCACAATATCAGTTGCTAAGCGTGTTCGTGGCCCGACTCGAGGCAAAGAGGTTCAAGGCCTTGTTGATAGAGATGGAAAGCTTAGCGTGCCTATCCCTCCAGAATTTTGTGCACCGGTAGGGGACTATGCCTCAAAACTAGTCTCAAAGATTGGTGTAGAAGTGCGAACTCGTTTACCAGATCCAAGTGTTCGTAGGTGGAAGTATGTTGATGCCTCCGTTAAGGAGGCGATGTTTCAACGCTTGAATGTAAGTTCGTTGTCTACTCTATTATAGGACATTTTACTCATTTTCATAATAGGTTAGAAATCTTAATTATTTATTGTAATTATTTTATTTTTTATAAGAATTATCTATGACTTATCTATTTTTTGCAGGATCAATTTGATTTACAAGGAGACCCTGTTGATATAGAGAAGGCAATGAATATAAAATTTGGTCGGAGATTGAGTAACCATACCTATAGGCTGCATAAACAATTCATGGAGCTGAAGGAGGCTAAAGGGGAGGAGTATACAAGAAACCACCCACCGAAGAATGTTGATCCTACCAAGTGGATAGATCTTATTGATAAAAAGTGGAACACTAAAGAATTTCTGGTAACATTTTCATCTTTTCTTTTTTCACCCAGAAAAACCATCTTATGATGAAATCTCAACAAGTACTCTAATCTATTTTTCAAAGAATTGAATGAAACTAGTGAATAATTTGAAATATCTTTTAAGTTGAAATGATATATAGGAAAATGATAGAGAGGAACAATGCAATTTCTTTATTATCAAGCATTAAATTTGTTTTACTAGTGATACATTTCATTGTTATATTGGTTCATTATTCCTTACAAGAGCAATCAAAAGCCAACATATTTGTCTTACTAATGATACATTTCATTGTTATATTGATCATTCTTCCTTATAGGAACAATCAAAGGCCAACATCGCGAACAGAGAAAGGATGTATACAAAACATAGATGTGGTTCTAGGTCAATCCCTGTTAGAGTAGAAAAATTGGTACGTATCCTTGCACTTCAGAATTATATTAGATTCTTAGCTTTATTCATTGAATATTTGGCCTATCAAATTAGGCACGAGAAAAGAAGATGCTACCTGATCTAGCAGAGTTGTACAAGGAAACTCACTATAATGAGAAAACACATGAGTGGATCTCATCTCAAGCTCAGTGTAATTACGTGAGTATATATTGCAATTTTTATTAACAAAATTTTAGAATACTATTTGTTATGATCTTCTTTAATTTTCTAAAAATTATTTAATTTTTTTATATTTGATAGGAAAATATGATATAGACACAGGCTGATCACCTCTCACAGCCGAGATCAACCCCTTTGACTATAGAAGAGCTGTCAATCAAAGTCCTAAAGCCAAGGTCTGGCTATGTGAAGGGACTTGGCATGAGACCTTCATCCTCTATTAGGAGGACCACTACCATATATGCTGAAACAAATGATTATGTGAAGCGCCTTGAGATGCAAATAGAGACACAGAAGGAACAAATACAAATGCAGAACAATAAAATAGAAGATCTTGAAGAGGGTAAGAAGAAGCAAGGGGAGATAATGGCTGATGTTGTCAACTTTTTGAGGACCAAAGGATTCACTGGACACTTTGGAAGTGGAGGGGACTCATCCACAAGTGGACATACTTCTTGGTAAAGTATATTAACTTTAATATAACAAATTTTATAAAAGAATATATGTTTGAAGAATTAGGAAGTAATGGAAACATGCATATGACATCCAATTTGTACAGGTGCACGGGATGTATAAATTTTGAATTAGTCTAAAAAATATTTTTTTTCTCTGTACTTAAAGCTTCAAAAAAGGCCGTCGAAATGCTAAATTATCACACAACTACAGATTTGTACAAGAACCAATAGAAACACTTTAGAAGGGACCAATATAAGTTGTATGAACTTACGTCACATTAATGGGATGCATCATTTGTGAATTAGCCTTAAAATTAATTTTTTGTTCTCATAATCTCGAAAAAAGTATGTTAGAGGGATAAATTGTATAATTGATCTAATTGTAAATTGATGAGTTACTAATGCTTTTAATCTTTTGTACAATTGATTAATTACTAAAGCTTTTAATTTATTTTTTTGCAGATTGGATTGGGGTGGCATTTTTGACGTGCAACAATGATATAATTTGCTTGAATGTTTATTTTTGTTTGATAAGGATACACATACTTTGTGGAGTTGCACTAGTTATTGTTGGATGTTTGGTGGAATTGAACAAGTTATAACTTTTGGATATTTTATGGATATTTCACTATTTTATTGTATTAGAATGAAATTATTTGTAATGATCAATGGATATTTTCATTTTGTTAATTCGTAAATGTGTTGATAACAGGTTAGGTTAAGTTGTGATGGAATTGTTATATTCAACAGGTTTCAACATGAACATGGTTATATTTGTTGAACTAGAATTTAGATTTTGATAAAATAGGTATATAATGTGGAAAAAAATATTATGGAATTATTGACAAAATTTCCATCCCTAAAGAAGGTTTTTTTGTCTCTTATTTGGCTTAGGTGGATGATTAATTTTGTCATGAATTCTTTATTTCGTCGCTAAATGAATTTGTCATGACAAAAAATATTGTCACATTTTGTCACTATTACCCTCAATGTGTGACGAATTTTTTTTGACATTATTTCATCATTTTTAATGATGAATTTGTTTTTGTCTCTATTGATAACTTCTTTGACAAAAAATTTTCATCTTCGTTTATATTAAACGTGACAAAATTATTTCGTCTCTATTTCTTATATTTATGACAAAATACTTTTGTCTCTAATTTCTTCCTTTAATGACAAAATATTTTGTCGCTAATTACTTACAAGTATGTTCCCAACAGAGTGTATTGGAGACGAACAAATTCGTCACAAATTTATCATTTTTAATGATGAATTTGTTTTTGTCTCTATTGGTAGCTTCTTTGACAAAAAAATTTCATCTTCGTTTATATTAAACGTGACAAAATTATTTCGTCTCTATTTCTTATATTTATGACAAAATACTTTTGTCTCTAAGTTCTTCCTTTAATGACAAAATATTTTGTCGCTAATTACTTACAAGTATGTTCCCAATAGAGCCTATTGGTGACAAAAAAATTTGTCACAAATTTATCATTTTCAATGATGAAATTATTTTTTCGTCTCTAAGACCCTTTAGTGACGAGGCTTTGGCGACAAAACGGGTGATAAAAAATTTTCATCGTAATTAGTTTGGGTGATGAAATATATACATTTTGGGACAAATTTGTTTCGTCTTTAAATCCCAAATTTGTTGTAGATTTCCTAAATGAGGGATGGTGGTGCCACTGGATGTGTAACAGATCTGCTACTAACATAGCTTGGCGCTACCCCTGGCTTAATTTGCCCGAGATGAGCTATAGCATAACTTGGCAACCTGGCATACAGCTGATCGGCCTTACGCACTGTGTGTTCTACTTCCCTTTCCGGTTCAGACGTCAATTTGGGCATGATCAAACCCGCCCAGTGGAAGGGGTAGAATACCAAGTTTCATTCTCCATCCGAGGTCCACATTTGGCTAGGTACCTTGCAGCTTTGAGGACAAGAGAGCTTTTGGCCTCGGCCCCTAATTTCAGTTGCGCCCTTTCAGGTGAGTGTTTGGCTTGTCTCAAGGATGAGGCACAAACCGGACCCACTTTGGCTTCAAAAGCTTCTACAAGCACGAGCGGGGGACTGTGGCTCGTCCTTTTTCGCGCCCCCTTTCAAAAGGTTCAAAAGAAAGCCCTACAGTTCGGACTCCTATCACGGTTCTGAATCTAATTTCACAAAGTGCAATGTGAAACTGATAATCACCAAAGAGTCCAAATCCGGCAATTCTTTTTGGAAAATTGATTTTAAATCAAATAATGCCAAAAATGGACTGCTTTGCCAGTTTACAGAGTCGCCATCTAAATATTTTGTTTTGGGGAAATTTAGAAAACCTTGACTCATGCCAAAGGCCACGTGTCCATCATCACCAAGTTGCCTCGGCTCGGGAACTTCGGTACGAGAGGGAAGGTCCTGAAATAAGCACCCCCGCTCACCCAATCAAAAGATCGGCCTCTACTAATCATGATATGTTTCTTATAAACATTATGTGCTCTTGTTCAGATTATTAGCTAACTTTACTATGTGACGTGCACAAGCAAGTATAGACTAGGTCGCAAGACTTGAAACAATTCAACTCATGTTTGTTTTCGAAAATAGTTTGAATTTGCCACCCTCAAGTGGGCTTAGAAATGCGGATTTGCCACCTCAAGTGGGCTTAAAACATGATTTGCCACAACAAGGTGGGCTTTAAAACTCACATTTGTTGAATTGTTCCAATTCAAACAACAAAGCCTTCATCCACAGGCATTCATGCAGTTTAGCAAATAAGCACATAGCCTCATGGCAAGCATGCGAAACATGGCAATATGGCAATCACACTCATGCAAGTATGCTAAAGCATAACACTCTCCGAGTACTCCAAGCCAAAACCGAAACTAGTTAGAAAAATGCATTATCCTAACTATACAAAATGCCTAATGCAACACATGCGATATACAACTAATAGGTTTGGCTACTAATATGACATGTGATTCGATTTGATAACATGCGGTTAAACACGTATTCAAATAGATATTGAAATTGCTATGCAATTTGAATGATGCGCCGAGCCTCAGTGCATGTAAGACAAATGAATGGATGCAAACATATAAGTATAAGGTATGCTAATTGAAACATGATCCCTAATCTAACCATCAAAAGCGATTAAATAAAAATGGAGAAAGACGTGGGGTTGGAAGACATGCACACACGCACGCACGCACACATATTACAACATTACGCCTTCACGAAGGAGGGTTCGAATGGATAGGCTAACTAGCTACGCTAATTAAGCTAATTATTACACCACAATATTTAACTAACTATTCTAAGCTAATTAAATATTTGAAATTGAATTAAGATAATTAATTACAAAACAAATTAATTAACTAAATAGTTACAACACTTGTATGAATGAATTAGATACAACTAACTGATTAAACAAAGCAAGTAAATGGCCTCGAGGGGTGAGGGATGCATGCATGCTTGGTTTCTCCATCCAAAAATGCCACCGCCTTGCCATTGAATGCCTCTATTTGCACATTTTTTATCGCTGAAAATTGCACCAACTTCCAGAACACCTCTGCTCCACCTCAGGAACACATTGAACAACTTTCTTCATTGATGGTCGGTCGGCTGCCAATGGTGGCTAGTCGGCTACTTCTGGTGGCCAATCAGCCACTATTGGTGGCCGATTGGCACCTCTTCCCTGAACTTCATTTTTTGTTGCAAAAAAGAGCAAACAAAGGCAAAGCAATGTATTATCAAGGAGTATATGTACTGCTACCCTCCTTATCATCACACAAGCACAAAGGAGTATAGCTCTTGGCTCTCAAACCATCAACCAAGCAATTTTCATGCATGATGGCCAAAGAACCAAGCTTGTACAAGCTTAATGAGTGCAAAACAAGACTCAACAAAACCACCCCCTATCATGCATGATCAAGGGTGATGGTGACCAAGAAAAGTGGCACGTTTCATCACTTTGAGTATGAAACGTCCCATTTTCCTCATGTTCGAATTAACGTCCAATCCAAACACATGCAATGTAACACGAAGATGCTTAATCTTGCCTTTTTTACTTTGTTCATTTTGTTTACACATTTTAACTTACAAATCCATTCTTTAATTGATTAGTCCAAAAAGTGAGTGTCCTCTAATGGAAAGTAGGCTTAAACCACAAGTGCCTTGAGCAAGAAAGAGACCTCATGCCGTTGGTTAGTAGATACCCTCAAAAGAGGATTAAAACCATTAAGCACAAGTGTCTCCATTCCACACTTAAGCCAACAAGGGGTTCAAAGCCACTTTCAAAATAAAAGAAAGAGTGGAGAATAGAGGGAGATTGTAGTGGTTTTAGTGCTGAAATGGAGTGCAAAATGACACTAAAACATGCAAGCAACTCATGCAATTCATATTTAAAAGCCTAAGACATTAAGCTAGTGAAGCCTCTTTACACTATAACCACACAACACAAGCCTCAAAGGACCAAACCAGCTCAAAACAGAGTTAAAACCAGCCAAAACAGTGGCAAAAACATGCTGAGATTAAGGTAAAATGCTAGAAAAACATGCTCACATGTTAAGCTATTTAGGCTCGCAAACAAGACACAAGGAAGGGAGGCTACCCCCTCCATCTTTGGACTTCAAAACAAGGTTTTTGCCACTGAAATAACTCTAAATTTCAATGGTTTAAAGGGCCAAAAAGTTTGATTTGAAAGCCTTGAAAGATGGCACAAAAGCTCACATAATTAAGCAACAAGAAGGGTGGACTACCCCTTTACATAAAATGACCTCAAGCCATCATGTTAAGCCTCAAAAAATAGAGTTTTTTGTAGTTGAAAACCAAGCCAAAAATAGTATGAAAAGATGGTAAAACAAGTAGTCAAAACAAAGCTTACAATGTGAGTCTTATACCTCTTGAAGCACAGCACAAAACAGCCATAATTTCAGGCTCAAACCTCCTTCCAAAGCTCAACTAGACCCCAAAGAACCTCAGCTCAAAGGTGAGAGTGTTTGGTTAAGGCTTGATGTACAAAGGTGTACAGAAGTAAGGCTTTAAGGCACAAAACAAGAAGAGAAAGAGAGAATTCTAGAGAGAGAGAGAGAAATTTGATCCAAATTTTTCTAACCTTTTCAAATGGGGGAGAGCACCCCCTATATATAGAAAAACAAGATTGAAGCTTGAAATCATTCTACCATACACGTGTATGGAGATGCACTTCAGTAAACAACAACTGGCACAGCTGGCAAATAAATATTTGAAAAAGGAGAAAAATGGCCGTCTGCCACCACTGATGGCCGGCAGACACAAGCCATGGCCGATGGACTATGCGGATGGCCAACAGGCCACCCTCTCCTCCAGATTAGAAACAACAAGCTCTTGGTCCACAACCAAGCACAAAACAGACAGGTTTAGAGGCTCAAAGAGAAAGTGCTCGGCCAAGATCTTCGGGCACTAAAAACGAACACAAGCATGCAAGATCATTAAGTGTTCAAACGATGACATCTGAGTCTTGCGGACGGTAAAAAATGGAGTGTCTAAAGTTGTCCCTCTTTGACAGAACTCAGAAGTCATGAAATGACGGGAGTGAATGTCAAAGCCCAGAGACGACCCATTTTGACAAGGCCGTAAGACTTGGGCAAATAAACACAATGCAAATGCAATTGGTTGAACCCGAGGGTTGCCTACGTATCCCGTTGCAAGGAATCAAACCAACGTAGTTTAGGGGCAAGATGCAAATGATACTCAATATAACGAAACAATACAACCGATATGGAATGCAATGCAATAATATAATATAATCAAACCATGAGTAGTGCAAAACACACAAATATCATAAAGGATTGGTGATGCAAATCAAACTACGTTTTATATAGAAAAGGTGTCGGAGCGCTCTAACCACAATTCTTGCGAAATAGGTGCATGCACATGCAGAACTATGTTTTTTTGTAGAAAGAGAAAGAGTACAAATAATTAGGTGGCATGATATAAGTGAGGAATGAACTGCTGAGGAAAGATCGTGATCCTAAATGCTGAATGCAACAAAACAAAGTACAATGCAATGGATGCAGTAGATGCAGTAAGTAAGGCACGAGCTGAACCACATATTACCTAGAAAAGGCATGGACCCAAAACAAACAATGTTTAACACAAAAAAGGTGCCAAAACCCTCAGACCACAATTCTCTTAGTGGAATAGGCGCGCACATGCAAAGCTATGCTTCAACGAAGGAAATGTATGAGCACATGCCAAACTAAGCTTAACATGGAAATGATGCAAGTGTAATGGACAATGTAGTAAATGAATAAGGGTGACATACTCCAACCACGCTGAAATCGTAAGAGGAGGACAAACAAATCCCAAACACGCTGAAATCGTGTAAGGAAATGAACACTCCAACCATGTTGAAATTGTGAGAAGAAGCCCTAAGACAAACCAATCAGGGGCGCTGTAGACACCCCATTTTTGACCAACCTTAAGACTCAGACGTCACCGATTGAGCGCTCGGTGATGTTGCACGTTGTGCTCGTTCAGAAGTCTCAGAGTCGCGGCCGCGCGCCCTGCCTCCGGACTCCCGAACTCTCTTCTGTGCCTTGCCTCGGTTTCCGAACCAGACTTGATTTTCTCTGTTTTCTTTCCTGAGGGGAGGGAGTAGTCTCGTAGACTATCTCTCAATGGCCGTGGGCTACATTTCGTGCTCGTAGGCCATTTTGCCCAGTTCGGAGCCCGGTTCCCGGTTTTCGGAACCGTCAGGCCGTGTGCCTCGGTTCGGGACCGCCAAACCATCTCCGATTCCTCCGGTTCTTGGCATGCATCTCATTTACATCATAACGAGGCACACTGGGGTCTTAGATACCCACTTCGTGGCTGAATGCCACTTTCGGTGCTTACAGCCGGTTTTCGGGCCCCGAACCTCGCGGTTTGGCCCCCGAGCATTCATTTTGCATCAGTTTTTGTTCAATTTTGGCAGGTACCTCTGTTTTAGCACCAGGAAGATCACTGGAGGGTGGGAGGCCAGCAATTATCTCAGATAACCAGTTATGCTCCTCCGGCGCCCGTTTTTCTCACTTCCGGGCTAATGTTGAACACCCTAGGGCCATTTTCTTCCAACCACAACTACATATTTGTGATGAGGGCACATGGGAGGACCCTAAAAAGTGATGGCCGGCCAGTAATTGTTATTTTCATTTTTGAGCCTCTCCTTCAAATGCAATGTTGTGACTCCTGTTCCAGAGTTGTCAAATTCCAACCATGGGGCCTTGTTCTACACACCTGGGAGGACCCTAAAATCTGGTGGCCGGCCAGTAATTGTTCACTTCATTTTTGGCCATGGCCGGCCGGCCATGGGGGTGGCTGGTTACCAGTGGGGTGGCGGCCGCCATCTTCAAGAAAAGTAGCTGGCCGGCCTGCTTTCTCCTTTTGAGCACTTTACAGCTGTCCAGCTATTTTTCAAAATATCTCAGCCCTCCGGGGGATATTTTGGGAGGGAAAGCTTGGGTGCATTTCCCTCCCCTTTTACACCCCTTTCTTGCCCATTTAAGGGGCTGACCTACTCCTTTGTTAGGGTTAGCAACTTTCTTCTCAAGAGCACATCTCCATTTGCCTCCATTTCCCTCTCCAAAAGCTCCAAAAACCTTCAAGTTTCTAGCCCACTTGTTCATCAACCCTAAGCTTCACCATCACCACCTCCATTCCAGCAGCAAAGGAGGATTTTTCAGAGGCTAAGAAGCAACAAATTGAAGCCAAGAAGTAACAAAAGCTTGATCTTCAAGGGTAAGTCACTATTTCCCCATTTTGAGCACATTTTTGCATCAATTCTTTCCCCTACTTGCTCTATGTTTTGGGCTCCGAACCCTACTGATTTTAGGCTTATTTTGAGCCCCTCTACAACATTGTAGAAGGGCTCAACCTTGTTTGGCACCTCTATGATGCACCTCTTTCAATATCACTCTTTGTGCCAATATTTTGCATGCTTTGTTTGGATTATGAGTGTTCCATTTTCGAGCCTGATATAAACTGTGAGTGGGCTTATTTTGAGCCCCTCTTCAACATTGAAGAAGGGCTCAACCATGTTTGGTGGTTCTATCATGCACTTGTTTTGTAATTCTTCCAATTTACCGTAAAATTGCATGGTTTCTTTAGCCTATTTGAAGTCTGATTTGGAGCATTCCATTAACTGAGATTGAGCTTATTTTAGGTCCCTCTACAACATTGTAGAAGGGATCAATCTTGTTTGGGGCCTCTATGCATGGCCTCTCTTTGTACCTCTCTTTGGCCCCATTTTGCATGCCTTCTTTAAGCTTATTTGGCTTCTGATTTCAGCCTTCATCAGGCCTGAAGAGAGCCTTATTTTTGCCCATTTGTCCTGTTTTGTTAAGGGTCTTAGGCTATTTGGTGAATGATTTTGGTACTTCATGTTATACCCCCCCTTAGTCCCTTATTTTTGCATGTCTTGCTAGCTCACCATGATTCTGTTTTTGAGTCTTCATCAGGCTAGGAAAGAGTCTTATTTTGGCCCATTTGTCATGTTTTGTTAAGGGTCCAAGGCTGTTTGATGCATCCTTTTGGTATCTCATGTTATAGCTCTCTTTTGGCTCATATTTTGCATGCTATGTTAAGCATATCTACATACTGAATTGGGGGATGTAACCCACTTAAAATGTGCATATTTTTGGTCCCTTTTTAATGTTGTAGAACTGTATTTTTCAGTTTGAGCATTGCACATATCACTTGTTTCATTGTTCCCCTATTTTCCCCCATTTTTGCATGCTGTTTTTGCCATACTTGTGATTGTTGTTTGGGCATTCTTTGTACTGAAGAAATGCTAGTTTAGGGGCTTCCTAGCATCTGTCTTTACATGTCATGTCCATATTGTGCATGTTTGGCATAGCTGTAGGCCATTTCGGGTGCATAACATTGCATTTCGGGCATCGGGTGTAATTTTGCTATAATTTGGGGGCTGTTTGCGCATCATTTTGGCTGCTGAAATTTGCATTTTCCATATGCCATATGCCACATCTCATTTATATGCCATTTTTGTGCCTTAGGGCTATGCCTCGGTTTGCGTGCCCGCGGGCACGCATTCCGAGGCACCTCATTTTTATCCGACGGCCTCTTATGTGAGTGTGGCTGAGGCTCACTCATGTTAGTGTAAGTCCATTTTGCATTCTGTATGCCATTTTTAGTCTCATTGCATTGCATATGCATTGCCTCGGTCTGCGTGCCCGTGTGCACGCATTTCGAGACACTGTATTTTCATCCATTGGCCTCCTATGTGAGTGTGGCTGAGGCTCACTCATGTCGGTGTAAGCCCATATTGCATCGCACATCTCGTTTTTAGTCCTGTTGCATTCCGTATGCCATTTTCTCGGTTCGCGTGCCCGTGGGCACGCATTTCGAGACATCTCATTTTAGTCTCATTGTATATCATATTTCCGTGTCATTTTGCATTCTGTATGCATCGCCTCGGTTTGCGCGCCCGTGGGCACGCATTTCGAGGCACTTCTTTTTTTATCCGACGGCCTCTTATGTGAGTGCGGCTGAGGTCCGCTCATGTTAGTGTAAGTCCACTTGCATTATGTATGCCATTTCATGTCTTGGGATCATCGCCTCGGTTTGCGTGCCCGCGTGCACGCATTTCGAGGCATCTCATTTTCATAGCATTGTGCATGTTAGGATTGCATATTAGCCGCATTCATGCATATTATGCATATTGCATCGTGTTCGGGATAGGAGTTAGCCCGGGCACAGGGAAACGAGGCACGTTTCGTACTCCGAGTGACGGAATGGGTCTCAATTCCCAGGTCACCGACACTCCGGATTACCCATGATGGAGTTAGGTTTTGTTGTAGCATTCATCTGCATTCATCCCATATTGAGTTGTGCAATCCGACTCCTCGGCCATCATGCATCGATATGCGTGATTGGTGGCACGAGGATCGAGGCATGCACATATTTGTGAAATACATTGCTATGCCCTTTTCCTGCTCTCTGTTCCAGCAAGATAAGGAATCAGCAACTTTTCAGAGTCCAGCACGCTTTTCGAGAAACATTGCAAACAGAGGCTAAATTGGGCATCCCAGTGGATTTCCGCGCAACGCAGTCCAGCATACATTATTCATCAGAAGCGAGGCAGCCCCTGGCTTGCATGCCAGTTTATAGCTTTCTTAGTTTAATTTGTTAATTGATTAGAAATATGTATATTATTCGGACTGTATTATTCTTTTATTCGGACTTTATTATTTATTCGGACCCTCTGCGCGAGGGCATAACTGTAATAAGTGTGGGTGAGTGTGTTGTATGTCTTCCAACCCCACGTCTTTCTCCCTTTTATTTATCCGCTTACGATGGTTAGATATAGGGCATATTTCAATTAGCATACAGTATGACAGCATGTTTGCATCATTCATCTGTTTTGCACGCACCGGGCTCGGCGCATCATACAAACTGCATTTGTATTTCAATTCCAAATTGAATACGTGTTAGTTGTAGCATTCCATATGCCATGTTTAGAATAGCCGAGCCTGCTATAGTTGCATCTTTGCATGTGTTGCATTAGGCAATTCTGTATAATTAGGATCATGCATGATTTCTAATCAATTTTTGTTTTTGGCTCGGAGTACTCGGTGAGTTTTATGCTTTAGCATCCTTGCATACGTGTGAGTGTTGCCATGAATAGCATGCTTACCATGAGGCTATTTGCTTATGTGATATAACTGCCTTGAATGCCTGTGGGTGGAGGTTGAGTTATTTGGATTGGACAATTCATCAAATGTTTGTTTTAAGCCCACTAGATAGTGGCGAAATCATGTTTTCTAAGCCCACCTGAGGGTGGCAAATCCACGTCTTAGCCTACCTGCGGGTAGCACCATCAAACCATTTTCAAACAAACAAACATGAAGTGTTTTGTTCCAATTCAGACGACTCAGTCTATACTTGTTTGCTGCGAGCATCACATAGTAACCTAGGCTAATAATCGGAATAAGAGCATACAAGGTTTTCAAAAACAGATATCATGGTTAGTAGAGGCCGGTCTTTGACCGGGCGAGCGGGGGTGCTCACGAAGTGACCTTCCCCAATCGTACCCAAGTTCCCGAGCCGAGGCAACTTTGGTGATGACGGACACGTGGCCTTTGGCACCGAGTTAGGGTTTCCTAAATTTCCCATTTAAAAAAAATATTTAGGTGGCGACTCTGTATCTGGCGAAGCAGTCCATGTTTGGCACTTCTTTCAAAAAATCTGTTTTCAAAACGATTTGCCGGATTTGGACTCTTTGGTTCAAGATTAAGAACCGTGACATTTGAGTCCTTGAACTGTAGTGACCCCAATATGAACAGAACGGGACTTAACCCTCCCGGGGCGTTCGGGGGACGTCTACAGGCGCGTTCCACGCGTCCTGAGATAAATTCCAAACATGCTGAAATCGTGTGAGGAAAGGAACACTCCAACCATGCTGAAACCATGAGAAGACGTCCAAAGACAAACCAGTCAGGGGCACATTCCACGCGACCTGAGACAAATTCCAAACACGCTGAAATTGTGAGAAGAGGTCCGAAGACAAACCAGTCAAGGGCGCGTTCCACGCGTCCTAAGATAAATTCCAAACACGTTGAAATCGTGTGAGGAAAGGAACACTCCAACCACGCTAAAACCGTGAGAAGAGGTCTGAAGACAAACTAATCAGGGGTGCGTTCCACGCGACCTGAGACAAATTCCAAACACGCTGAAATTGTGTGAGGAAAGGAACACTCCAACCACGCTAAAACCGTGAGAAGAGGTCCTAAGGAAAACAAATCAGGGGCGCGTTCCACACGTCCTGAGATAATTTCCAAACATGCTAAAATTGTGTGAGGAAAAGAACACTCCAACCACGCTGAAATCGTGAGAAGAGGTCCTAAGATAACCACTCAGGGGCGCGTTCCACGCAACCTGAGATAAATTCCAAACACGCTGAAATCGTGTGAGAAAAATAACACTCTAACCACGCTGAAATCATGAGAAGAGGTCCGAAGACAAACCAATCAGGGGCGCGTTCCACGCGACCTGAGACAAATTCCAAACACGCTGAAATCGTGTGAGGAAAGGAACACTCAAACCACGCTGGAATAGTGAGAAGAGGTCCTAAGACAAACCAATCAGGGGCGCGTTCCACGTGTCCTGAAAGAAGCCCCGCGGGACAACAATCCTAAACGCTGCTCAGCGTAAAAGGATAAATGACACAAGAACAAAGGATGCAAATAAATGCAATAAGTGTGATGATATGATACATGTTACAAGCAATGTAGTGCATGATGCTTAGGGAAATGCAATAAACAAACAAAGCGGCGCTTTAGCAAGCACTTCATGGGGCGAGTGGCGATGAACCGCTCTACTCTGACGAGGATCTCCCCTTGTGTTCTTCGAACTCTTACCTTTAACTCACAGTTCAAAGGCCCTCAAATGCTGACAAGGGGTAACTTCTGCATGTAGAAACCACAGATGTCGTTTTCTTCCTGATCATATTCGCGACTTTCCCTATTCTCTAACGGGGTGACAGACTAGGTTGGTTCAGTATCCAGAATTGAGGCACCCATATGCTATCTTAATCTATGGGGCTGCCATACAGATTTCAAGCCAAGGATACACCCCTGGGTATTTAAACTAGACTTTAGTCTCGGAAATTCCAAACCTTTGCATTCTAGGCATCGCCATTTGAGCTCTAGTTTCCACCATCGCAGTTGGTCTCTTAGGAACTCATTGCAAACATAACTAAGATGCCTCTAGCATGGAATGGTGTTCGGGGATAGCACTTCTGATCGCCGTTCTGGCTTGAAGCAGGCTTGAGCTAGAGCTAGAGCTTGAGGTAGAGGTTCACTCAGACTTCAGAGCATTGACAAGGCCTGAGGAGGTACATCCGGAATGCAATCTCGGAATTTACTGAAGTTGAAACACACTAAGATGCTCCAAATTTTCCCTCTCTTCTTTTGCGTTGCAGTCTGGAACCCGTGCAGCTTCAGATAGGTCATGGTTCTATTGCTCTCTTGATCGAGGTTGAACCCTGCAGTTTATGAATGAAAGAATCCTGTTTTGTATAAATGTGGAGAATGGCAAAACACTCTGAGCACAAAATGATTTATTTTTGAAATTGAAATAATGAGTTCTTAACCGGGTATTGAGCCTACGACTGACTATAGTCAAAACGACTCAACAAAGAGAGAATGAAGGTAAAACAACCTAAACACATCTATTTACACTCGAAACGACTCAAAACAAGAATCGAGACAAACAACCAACACAACACTCGGACATTTGCTTTCCATTGGTGGGAAACCTCTCGATTCACGAGGAACCTATTTCTCTGGGTATTGTTTCCCACCCTTTCTCATTTGTGATTCTCACATCACTATGGCACTTAATCTCTATTTCTCTGAAAAAGTCCTTTCCTCACTTTTTCTCTCAGCGTACATATCTCTATTCTTTAATCTCTCTTTTTTTTTGGGGAGACTTATTTATAAGTCCTTTTTCAGAATCTTGTGCTAGACTAAATCCTATGTAATTTCTTATAGAGTCTCAAGTCCTATTTTCATAAGAATGTATTCCACAAGATCCTAATTTTTTTACCCCTCATTCTCACACCTTATGCTTCGCCAGCCTCCCTTCTACTTTATTATTAAATATTATCTTCTACTTTATTATTAAATATTATCGCACACCGATGCAAGCATGGTCGCTGTCCAGAGACGCACACAGAGTCATTGATGATTCACTTTTTTGTTTTGGATTTATTGAAGAATGAAGAAGATACGAATGAATGAATGAGAAATGAATAGATTATTATAATCGACTCGTCAGAAACTTCGGCATACTCACAAATGACATTTCTTTATTCGACTATATTCGATTTCTGCACGGTAAAGCACGCACACACAACACACACTATTCATTTGTGACCACTTTCAATTTCTTTCCTTCCAATTTTTGGGTCCCTTATTTACATATCACTTCCACTGATCCCAATCTCTCTCTCCTCTTTTTTTTCTTTTTCTTTTCGTTTCTCTCAAAATGCCCGTTTGGCTTCCTGGAAAATTGATCCGACGATATTCTTCATATATATTATTGATAATTTTTTAAATTTTATAATTAATAATACAAAATAAAAATATATTAGGATTATATATCTATTTCAAAACAAACAGATTAAAAAAATAAAAACTTATTAAGTTTGCGAAACGTAACGTGACACATTACGTTACGTTTATGTAAATGTCACATTACATTTATATAGGTGTCACGTTACGTTACGTTTATGTAGGTGTCACGTTACGTTCATATTGGTGTCACGTTACGTTACGCTTATATAGGTGTCACGTTACGTTACGTTTATGTAGATATGTTATGTTACGTTTCGTTTATATAGGTGTCACGTTACGTTACGTTACGTTTATGTAGATATGCCACGTTACGTTTATATAGGTGTCACGTTACGTTTATGTAGGTGTCACGTTACGTTACGTTTATGTAGATATGTCACGTTACGTTTATGTAGATGTCACGTTACGTATAGGTGTCACGTTACGTTTATGTAGGTGTCACGTTACGTTACGTTTATATCAATTTCCCTATATATGGTTTTATTATTAATTATGATATTAACAACTAATATTGAGGGTAAATATGTCAAAAACTTCTCATAGGACTTATGGGAACATAAGTTTTTTTGTAGGACCAAATGTAGCACAAGTCTCCCTAATAGGACTTCTAAATAATTTTCCCTTTTTTTTTTTTTTTTTTTTTTTTTTTTTTATCCCTCCCCTGGGTGGTTGATGAATAAACAAGAATGGGCTCTTGCCCCTAGTATTCTACTAGATTCTCTTTCTTTCGCTCACACGTGAGCTCTCCCACAGAGGGGTTGTGGCACGACTGGATGTGCAGCAAATCTGCAACTGACATCAGTTGACGATGCCTTTGGCTAGTTTGGATATGATCAGACCTGCCCAGATAAGGAAGTGGAATATCCTGCTCCATTCCACTTCGTGCTTCGCACTTGGCTTGATACCTCGCTGTTTGGAGGATGAGAAAGCTTTCGGCCCTTTGCTATTAGCTTCAACTCTGCCCTTTTTGGCGAGTGCATTGATAATGGGGAAAAGACAGAAAACCTGACTCAACTGTGCCCCTAGTTCATCACTTTGACCATTTTTTTATTTTTTGGCTACTAAAACAATTTTGACCAACATGAGAGTTAGATTAACATGTTTGTTTGATTTTTTGATTTGAAATCATGCGAGTCAAGCTATGGGCACTGAAAATTTTCCTTTTATAGATCCAAGAAAAGGTCCAGTTTTGGAAAAATAGAATAATTTTTTAAAAATTAGTCAGCTTCATTAAAAATTCCCAAAAAAATTATTTTTGCAAATGGACACTGCTCAAACAACGTGGAATTTACTCTCGAGATGCACAATCTCATATCTGAATTTGATTTGTCTTGCAGCTGAATCTTGTAACGGAATAGGGCACCCAAATTTGAACGAAGATGAGCGAATTTGCACATCAATAGGATAACTGAGTTGAATAAGGATCAGCCAATCAACATGGATGAAACCAGTAGGTTTGAAAATGGTAGGGGTTGAACTTCAGGATGAAGTTGCCTACGTATCCTAAAGATGGGAATCAGGCCTAACGTAGTTCCGGGAGTTGAGGTTCACTCGGGTGTTAACACTCTCCTTTTGTGCTCTAACTTTTGCCAAGGCTGCCCATTCAGGTTTTCAAGCTTGCGAGCTATTTTTCTTTTCTCTCCATTTTTCACTTTTCTTTGCTTTTTCTTTGTTTCCATTTTTCCTTTCTTTTTTTTTTCATTTTTGTTCTTTTCTTTTCTTTTTTGCTTTGTTCTTACTCTAACTTTTACCTAGGTCGCCCTTCCGGGTTTTCGACCCAGCGAGCCTCTCAAGGATAGAAAAGTTTAACTTGTCCATGTTGATCAGTCGTAGGATCTCTAGCCATCTGAATCCGTGAGAATGACTATGTTGACTCAATGATCTTGATGATGTAAGAACCCAACCAATCGGGTCTAAATTTGCCCCCAGTGTTGTGGATAGGAACTCGATTGTTCTTTAGCAATACTTTTCTTCTTTTCATTCATGGGTTTGGGCTTTCTTGCCGGTCTCCATTCCGCTTGAGAAATGACTCATCTTTAACTCTTTGAGCCTATCTGACCTTTTTTGCGCCTAGTTTAAGGGATGCTTCTCTTCCAACTTTGCAAGCTTCTTTCGATCACATCTGACCTCCTTGATCTGACCTTCTTGCCCCTAGTTCAAGGGATACTTTCAAATCTGGCCTGGCGGGCCTCCTTTGATGTCATATGACCTGATTGTCCCTAGTTCAAGGGCTGCTTCAAATCTGGCCATGCAAGCCTCATACTGTGGTTGACTGTTAAACATTTTGAATCAAGGTTCAAGGTTTGAAAGCAAAGGGGGTCGAGTCTTGAGGCTGAGAGCGATCCTGTGCTGCACAATCTCAAGATCAATTCTACGCATGTCTTCGCAGGACCACGCCAAACATTTTTTGAAATCTTTTAAGAAAGCGACTAGTCGCTCGCGCTCTCCTAAAGACAATGTAGAACCAATCTGGATCAAGCTAGGATCCTTCTCAGTACTCACATTAACAAACATGATCTCATTCATTAAGGGCTTAGCATGCCTCTCTTCCTCTTAATTGATCAAATTTTTACAAATCTCGAGGAATTCCTTCCTCTTTGTTTTCATCACAGTGTTAGAAACGTTTTGAAAAACTTTGGTCAATGCAATGATTTCAAGGCACAGAAAAGTAGGTGAAAATGTATTGCCATTTCATTCAGATCTTCTGGCGCAATTGGCTCAATAGCAGAAACAGGCGCAAAAGAAAGAGTGTAAGAGACAAACACAAAACAAGATAGTGATATCCGAGGTAACACCCCCGAAATCACTTGACTCTAACATAACAGGACTGACTCAATACAATAAGACAGACTCAAAACAACACAACAAGACGAACTCAATACCCAAGTTCGAAAGTAAAGTAAACAGCAGTCGCAAATTGCTCAAAACAGTGTGTGCCATCCACTACATTTGGAGTAAAATGAGCGCCATTAGCCGGTGGTTCATCCCCCGATCACATAGTCACATTATCCCCCCAGTTCATTGATCCAGTATCGATAGACTTTGCAGGACCAGGTGCAATGATGACCTCTTTATCAATCAAATCTTGTATTTCATAGCGAAGATGAAAACAAATGTCAGTGTCATGATCAATTTGTTGATGGAAGGCACAGTACTTGGCAGCATTATGCTTGGCTGGAAGGGGATCTGGGAGAGGCCGAGGGTCAAGGGGTTTGAGATGCCCTTGTCCTATAAGGATTTGGAGAGCTTTGGACAAGGTCATGTAAAGCGGGGTGAAGACCCTCTGGCCTCAGGGTTGGTGCTTCAAAGTTTGTGAGGTTGTGTTGAATGTACCGGCAAAGGGGTTGGCAAGTGCTGACTGGGTTTGATGATCTCTTCCGAGTGTAGGATTGGAGCTGAAAGGGGCGTTTCTGGTATGACATCCCTTTTTCTAGCTTGCCTCTTGATTTAGAATGCTCTCATCCTAAGTGGTAAAAGTGCTATCCACAGTCTTTGCAACAACTACGAGCACTTGCTGTTTTATCAGTCCTTCAGCTTTCAAAGCCTTAACAGCCCACAGAAGGTGTTCATGGGGACCAATGCCTGCCCCTACCTTGTTCTTGCCATTTGCCTCCATTTTGCTAAGGGTTTGGCCTTCTTCCAATGCAGCCTGTCTCGGGGAGCCTTTTGACATGAAATTCTCGGTATGTGATGTGGACGATGACGGAGCCAATATCCCAAAGGCTAGATCTTCCACTGTTCTTTGCAAATCTTCAATCATGCTCACTAGCTCAGAAGTAGTGGGTTCATGGGTATGAGATGATTGGGTTTCGAGTGCATCCATCATGCACAAGTCTGTGCTTTTTGGAATAAACACCTCAAGCTTGGGTAAATGGGCCGAGGTGATGTATATGCTGGGGTTGTAGGTAGATGGCAGTGTATGGATTAGATTGAGATGTGGAGGTGACAGGTCAGTGGTGGCCTGAGGTCCTTTTGGTGGAGCTATGATCTCTTCGTCAATAAGATCCTGAATCTTATGATGGAGGCGGATGCAACGGCTTGTATCATGACCATGCTGTTGATCATAGACACAGTATTTAGCTGGGTCATATCTTGGTGGAAGAGGATTTGAAAGGGGTTGGTGTTCTAGGAGTTCTAGGTACCCTTCTTCTCGCAGCATTTTGAAAGCTTGAGAGAGACTCATGTAAAGAGGATGGAAATTTCGAACTTGGGGTCGAGTTGAAGTGGTTGGTTTTTAGCCATTGAGGGAAGTGGTGATAGTGTCTACTTCTGAGCATTTCGCAGTTGTGCTACCATTAGTAATAGCATTGGAACTGCGAACAACATTCTTCTTCAAAGGCTCATTATCTTCCACAAAGACCCTTGTCTGATGGAATCCTCGATTTGAAATGCAATTTCATGAAGCTCGGGAAACATAGACAGGGGTAGAACAATCATCTTCTGCAACAACTTGCCATGCAAATTCCAAACAATCATCTTGATCTAATCTTTTTTAGAAGGCCTTGTAGTCATCATCGAGGCCTTCACTCTCCATCTCGTCACGAACTCTGAGAAACCCTCCTTTAACTCTTGGCGGGTGACTTCGAGATCACGAGTTGTGACCTCAATCTGTGTGTTGTAGGAGTATTGAGCAATAAAGGCCTCAGCCATCTCTTCGCAGTTCTCTTTCATAGAGTCCTCCAATTACACATACCAGATTGCGGCTATCCCAAACATGGTTCGGCCGAAGAGAGACAACTTCTGGGCTGGGGTCAAACCCATCAGCCTCAGGATATCAAAAAACAGGCGGAGGTGCACCATTGGGTCTCCAGAGCCGTCGAAGCGGTCGATATGTGGCATTTTAAACCTCTTCGGTAAGGTAACTGCAGATTCAGTATACCCATCCTCTAAATCTGGGATAGAGTTCACTTCTTGTGCTCGTTTGAATAACTTCTCCGATTTATTGACCTTGAGTGTAGTTGGGTCAACCTCAAATTCAAACGGAGCTTCGACAGGAGCTTTAGAGGCCTGTTCTGGGATTGGCTCCGCCAGATTGCCCTGAGTCTCTTGGACATTAGCAGTTTGGGCAGTGGCTCCGGGTGTCGGGTTACCCATAGGAGGTGTATGAGATGCAGAAGCCGCGGCTGGCTGTGGCTGTTGTTGTTGTAGCCGGGTTATCATTTCGGCCTGGCGAGCCATGACTTCAGCTTGACGGACTGCGTCCTACTGCAGTGCCTCGACTGTTTGTTGCAGGTTATGTATCAGTTCTTCCACACTGGCTGGGGGATACTGAGCCATGGGAATGGGTGATTGATCCCATGCTGAGCTGAATGCAAACAACAATTCCCAGACCAGACTAGACCTGGGTGAACTAAGGGATGACTACTGTAGAAACTGCAGTGGTGAATTCCACCTGAACCTCCTTCGTCTTGTAACTGGTGAGGTAAACATAGGTTGCTTCTGAACAATTTCTGACCTGACAAAGTCTATCAATACAAGTCCAGAGTACCTAGGGGATATTGGAACCTTCTGAAGCTATGGTTCTAGGACTACCTTGCAAAAGAGAAAACAGACAGCATCTCAGCCCAATTTCACTAGAACGGATATGATCACAGCTGAGTAACTGTGCTCTCTACTGAGTTCTGCCCCAAAACAGATACCAACTTGGCAACTGATATGCACATCCCTGTACAGTTTCATAGTAAAGCACATATCAGTTAAGTGAGAGCCAAAACACCCCTATGATGGGGGTAGGGTTACCCTGTCCTAGTTTCGTCAGGAGCTAGGGTTTCACTCTGCATAACAAGTGGCTTCACACAATCCTGCATTCGGGTGAGCAACCTGTCCTACTTTGGAACAGTCTCTACGGCTTCCAATATGCAACTAGGTTGATTGGTCAAAAAGTACCTCAGCAAGACTACCTAATATACCTCTTACACCTAACACCGAGAAGTGAAAGGAGGATCAAATGGTATAGCGGTAGTCCAGATCTAAGGGTTGTATTCCCATCGTGGTAGAGCCTGCAACCGGTTAGCCTTTTGGTAAGCTTTTTCAAGCAAGCCTCCGGCAAATCGTTCAGGAATAGCAGATGGCAAACACTGTGACTTAAGCAAACCGATGCAAATGCAAAGAAAACACATAAGTGTAAATAAAATAACATATCATGAGTATGAGTCAAATTCTCTAAATCCCCAACAGAGTCGCCAGAAACTGTAGGCTCGCCTTTTTTCGCGCCCCCCTTTCGGAAGGTTCGAAAGAAAGCCCTACAGTTCGGACTCCTATCACGGTTCTAAATCTAATTTCACAAAGTGCAATGTGAAACTGATAATCACCAAAGAGTCCAAATCCGGCAAATCTTTTTGAAAAATCGATTTTAAATCAAATAATGCCAAAAATGGACTGCTTTGCCAGTTTACAGAGTCGCCATCTAAATATTTTGTTTTAGGGAAATTTAGAAAACCTTGACTCATGCCAAAGGCCACGTGTCCATCATCACCAAAGTTGCCTCGGCTCGGGAACTTCGGTACGAGAGGGGAAGGTCCTGAAATAAGCACCCCCGCTCACCCAATCAAAAGATCGGCCTCTACTAATCATGATATGTTTCTTATAAACATTATGTGCTCTTGTTCAGATTATTAGCTAGCTTTACTATGTGACGTGCACAAGCAAGTATAGACTAGGTCGCAAGACTTGAAACAATTCAACTCATGTTTGTTTTCGAAAATAGTTTGAATTTGCCACCCTCAAGTGGGCTTAGAAATGCGGATTTGCCACCTCAAGTGGGCTTAAAACATGATTTTCCACAACAAAGTGGGCTTTAAAACTCACATTTGTTGAATTGTTCCAATTCAAACAACAAAGCCTTCATCCACAGGCATTCATGCAGTTTAGCAAATAAGCACATAGCCTCATAGCAAGCATGCGAAACGTGGCAATATGGCAATCACACTCATGCAAGTATGCTAAAGCATAAAACTCACCGAGTACTGCAGGCCAAAACCGAAACTGGTTACAAAAATGCATGATCCTAACTATACAAAATGCCTAATGCAACACATGCAATATGCAACTAATAGGCTCGGCTACTAATATGACATGTGATTTGATTTGATAACATGCGGTTAAACACGTATTCAAATAGATATTGAAATTGCAATGCAGTTTGAATTATGTGCCAAGCCTCGGTGCATGCAAGACAAATGAATGGATGCAAACATGCAAGCATAAGGTATGCTAATTGAAACATGATCCCTAATCTAACCATCAAAAGCGATTAAATAAAAAGGAGAAAGACGTGGGGTTGGAAGACATGCACACACGCACGCACGCACACTTATTACAACATTACGCCCTCGCGAAGGAGGGTCCAAATGGATAGGCTAACTAGCAACCCTAATTAAGGTAATTATTATAACACAATATTTAACTAACTATTCTAAGCTAATTAATTACAAAATGAATTAATTAAATAAATAGTTACAACACTTGTATGAATGAATTAGCTACAACTAACTGATTAAACAAAGCAAGTAAATGGCCTTGAGGGGGAAGAGATGCATGCATGCTCGGTTTATCCACCCGAAAATGCCACCGTCTTGCCATTGAACGCCTCTATTTGCACATTTTTTATTGCTGAAAATTGCTCCAACTTCCAGAACACCTCTACTCCACCGCAGGAACACATTGAACAACTTTCTTCATTGATGGCCAGTCGGCTACCAATGGTGGCTGGTCGGCTACTATTTATGGCCGGTCGGCTACTTCTGGTGGCCAGTCAGCCACTACTGGTGGCCGGTCCGCCACATTTTCCCTGAACTTCCTTTTTTGCTGCAACAGAGAGCAAACAGAGGGAAAGCAGTGTATTCTCAAGGAGTGTATGTACTGCTACCCTCCTTATCATCACACAAGCTCAAAGGAGTGTAGCTCTTGGCTCTCAAACCATCAACCAAGCAATTTTCATGCATGATGGCCAAAGAACCAAGCTTGTACAAGCTTAATGAGTGCAAAACAAGACCCAACAAAACCACCCCCTATCATGAATGATCAAGGATGATGGTAACCAAGAAAAGTGACATGTTTCATCACTTTGAGTATGAAACGTCCCATTTTTCTCGTGTTCAAATTAACGTCCAATCCAAACACATGTAATGTAACACGAAGATGCTTAATCTTGCCTCTTTTACTTTGTCAATTTCGTTTACACATTTTAACTTACCAATCCATTCTTGAATTGATTAGTCCAAAAAGTGAGTGTCCTCTAATGGAAAGTAGGCTTAAACCATAAGTGCCTTGAGCATGAAAGAGACCTCATGCCGTTGGTTAGTAGAAACCCTCAAAAGAGGATTAAAACCATTAAGCACAAGTGTCTCAATTCCACACTTAAGCCAACAAGGGGTTCAAAGCCACTTTCAAAATAAATGAAAGAGTAGAGAATAGAGGGAGATTACAGAGATTTCAGTGCAGAAATGGAGTGCAAAATGACACTAAAACATGTAAGCAACTCATGCAATTCATATTTAAAAGCCTAAGACATTAAGCTAGTAAAGCCTCTTTACACTACAACCACACAATACAAGCCTCAAAGGACCAAACCAGCTCAAAAAAGAGTTAAAACCAGCCAAAACAGTGGCAAAAACATGCTGAGATTAAGGTACAAAATGCTAGAAAAACATGCTGACTTGTTAAGCTATCTAGGCTCACAAACAAGACACAAGGAGGGGAGGCTACCCCCTCCAATTTTGGACTTCAAAACAAGGTTTTTGCCACTGAAATAACTCTGAATTTCAATAGTTTAAAGGGCCAAAAAGTTTGATTTGAAAGCCTTGAAAGATGGCACAAAAGCTCACATAATTAAGCAACAAGAAGGGTGGACTACCCTGTAGCGCGTCCGCGGGGGACCTCGGCTACTACAGTTCGGACTCGATTTGTGTCGCGGTTCTAAATCTGAACCAAAGAGTCCAAATCCGGCAAATCGTTTTGAAGAAAAACAGATTTTTGAAAAAGTAGTGCCAAACATGGACTGCTTTGCCAGATTACAGAGTCGCCACCTAAATATTTTTTAAATGGGAAATTTAGGAAACCCTGACTCGGTGCCGAAGGCCACGTGTCCGTCATCACCAAATGTCTTGGCTCGGGAGCTTGGGTACGATCGGGGAAGGTCAGCTATGAGCACCCCCTTTCGCCCGGTCCGAAGACCGGCCTCTACTAACCGTAATATCCAATTTTGAAAACTTTATGCGTTCTTATTCCGGTTATTAGCCTAGAATTACTATGTTGTGCGCACAGCAAACAAGTATAGACTAGATCGCCTAATTTGGAAATAAGCATTGCATATCCGTCTTGTTTGGAAAACAGTTTGAAATTGCTACTCGCGAGTAGGCTAAAACACGGATTTCAATGAGTATTCCCAACTCAAGTAATCCAACCTCCACCCACAGGCATTCAAACAGTTTATAACACATAAGCACTTAGCCGCATGGCAAGCATACTGTCATGTTAGCATTCACACGCATGCGATATGCTAAAGCGTAAATACTTACATCGTACTCCGCGCCAAAAACAAGAAACTAGTTAGCAAACGTGCATGACCTAGTTCATGTTAAATGGCTAATGCATCGCATACAGGGATGTAATCTAGACAGGCTCGGCTACCCTAAGCATGGCACATGAGATGCAACAACTATCACGTATTCAATTTGGAATTGAAATACAATGCAGTTTGCATGATGTGCCGAGCCCGATGCATGTAAACAAATGCATGAATGCACGCATGCATTGCATAAGGTATGTTAAAAATAAGTATGCCCTAATCTACCATCAAAGCAGGTAAATAAAAGGGATAGAAAGAAGTGGGGATTGGAAGACATACACCCACTCACACACACTTATTACAATTCGCCCTCGCACGGAGGGACCAAAATAATATACAAAACCGAATAAATAACTAACTACTCTAGCTAATTAAATATTACAAATTAATTAAATTAACGAAATAAATTAATTAATCTATTTAAGCGATAAATGCCTCGGAAGGAGGGCTGACTGCCGCGTGCGCCCGGGACTCGCTCGGAACCGCACTGCCGTGCAAGTGTGCCTCTGTTTCCTCTGCTCTCCTTCTCTGAAAATTCCCAAAACTTCAGGAGTGCCTCTCAGAGCACTGGGGAGCATACCGGCTGAGGCAGGGAGCCACCGGCTGAGGGAGGAAGCCACCGGCTCTGAATTTCATTATCGGCTGCCAAGAGGCAGCCGGTCGGCACTAAAGAGTGCCGATCGGCACTTTATCCCTGCAGAACCTGCACTGACAGCAGCAGAGGAAACCAAAGGCAAGGCAATGCAAATCAAAGCATGTATGCACCAAGCACATCCCTCATCATGCTATGGACTCAAGAGGGCATGTGCCTCGATTCCCGGACCACCAATCGCGCATTTCCATGCGTGATGGTCCTAAGAACCAAGGGTACAAATTTGATTTAAAATGCATACAAACCAAGCAAGCACATAAGGGGTGCTAAACCTCCATCATGACTTAGTCAAGAGGCCTAGCATGCATGCCAATATGATGCAACCCTAAGCATGTTATCTATCATGCTAAGTGAACAATGTGATGCACTTATGCAAGCATACAAGTAGGCATACAAGGCAAGTATGCAAACTAAGCAATGGGATGGACTTATACATGAATTGGGCAGCTCTAACAAGGCTCAAAACAGTGGCCAAAGTGCTAAGCTAAGGGGGGCCAAACACACATGCACACATGCAAGCATTCATGGTCCTACACTTAGGCATAACAAACAACATTCAAGCACACTTGAAATGAGTTAATCATGGACTACTAGCATGCAACTTAGGCTCTGAAATTCATGCAAAACATGATGCCAAATCATGCAATCAAGTAAGCCAAACAAAGCATGCAAATGACCTAGGCTTAAGGCAAGTCAATAGGGCATTAAACCACACTTAGCACAAACACATATGGCATGCACTTAACAACCAAAACAGGTTCTTAGCATGTTAAAGCAAGGCCAAAGAGCTACTTAGATGGCATCTAAGAGTCATTAAACCAAAGGCATACATTGAAGCCAAAACATGGAGCACTTACACACACTCTTGAAGCATTAAAGAGGCATGCAAGGCAATCAAATAAGCATGTATGAAGGACTGAAATGGCATGCTAGATGGTTCCAACCATCAAAAATGAAGCAAGCATGGTACACTACACATTCATACTCTTGAGGCCAACAAGCCAAATACAAAGGGGGCTACAAAATACATGCTAAGATTGGCCAAAATAGTTATGGACAGAGCTAAAGCATGACAAAGTAAGCCTACAAGCTTCACAAATCTAAGCCTAAAACATGTTAAAAGCTAAGGCATACCACCTAGACATGTTAAGGCATAAAGAGGCATTACAAGGCAACTATGCTAAGCATGCATAGGAGACCAAAACCAACCTATAGCATGTCATGTTAGGGCATAATGAACATAAAATGCAACTAAGACATGCTCAAGAAACAAACAAACATGGTGCTCTCTCAAGAGGCAAAACATGCCCTTTTCAAGGACAACAAGGAGAGGGGATGGCCCTCTCCTTCCTAGGACTTTAAGGCACCATCTCCACCACTGAAATCCCTCAAGATTTCAGTGGTGAAGAGGCCCAAGCATGACAGTCCGGATCTCCACAAAATAGCACAAAAAGGGCCTCTTCAAGACCTAAAGGGGGGTCAAACTTCCCCAAACCTCCAAACACTCTTAATACACAATAAAGAGGGTCAAAAATCAGAACTTTTATGTGCCAAACACCAAGCTCAAAAACTGTTTTAAACTAAGTAAAAACAAGTTGCAAGAATGGGGTAAATAAAGTGAAGTTCTTACCCTTGTTGACTACCTTCACAAAGGTTGTTGTGCTTGGTCCCTTGAGCTCTAAACCAGTCAAAAACTTCAAGAATAAGCCCTGATTTTTGAACACACCAAGAAAAGGTGGAAGAGTAGGTGTTTATGTGCAAAAGTGTGAACTTATGCACCTAGAACACAAAGGGAAAGAGAGGGATAGAGTGTATATCTATTCTAACCCTAGGAAAACCAGAGCTCCAGCTCTCTAACAATGTCTAACACTTCTAAAAAATCTAACCCTTTGCCAAGAGGAGAAGCTCCTCTCTTATAGAACTTGTAAGACTTACAAGCTAAGCAAACAAGGGTTCATCCCTCCATACACGTGTATGGAGGGGAAGCCAGTGGCACACAGCTGTGAGAAAATATCTCACAAAGCAAGTGCACAGTGGTCGGCAGGGCAAAATGGTCATTTCGCCCAAAACAGTGCCGACCGGCACAAAAGAGTGCCGACCGGCACTGAATAGTGCCGGTGGGGACTCCAGCCAGCCGGTGGCCTCTAGCCACAGCCGGTGGTGTGTAGGGATGCCTCACAAGGCATTACCTGCCCCTCTAGGGCAAAACACAAGTGTTTGGTGCAAAACCAAACACAAAACGGTCGAGTTCGGAGGTCCTGAGGCAAGGCGCGCGGGCCGAGAACTCCGGGAACTCCAAACGAACACAAACATGGATAATCACCGAGTGTCCAAGCGGTGACGTCCAAGTCTTGGGGACGGGCAAAAATGGGGTGTCTACAGTTGCCCCTCTTTGACAGAACTCGAAAGTCATAACAATGACGGGAGTGAATGTCAAAGCCCAGAGACGACCTATTTTTGACAAGGCCGAAGACTTGGACAAACATACAAAGCGCAAATGGTTGAACTCGCAAGCTGCCTACGTATCCCTTAGGGAATCAAACCAGCGTAGTTCATGCACAGGCACACATGCAAAGATAAGATATGCGCCCGTAGGCGGGGGCAAAATGCAACTGACAATGCAAGAAGCCGAGCATAACTTATGATCATGCAAAGAAAGCTGTAATGAAGCAATACATGCGACAGTTATAAGCTAACATGCAACAGTCTACACTACAATGCAGAAAGGATGTAAGAGAATTATGCAATTCTCAGAACGTCTCACTCGGGAGATACAATACCTGTGCGGCTCGCCTGGTTCCACCAGCGGTAAATGAACCGTACATACAATATCGCGCCTGAAAAGAAAGCAAACTTAACAGGTACAATATTGTTAGCAACATGCATGACATATGCAATGTGAATGCTAAATAATATGCAATATATACAAAACTATGTATGAATAATGCAAATGATATGCAATGCAATTGAAACTAATGCGATGCAAACTACATGCAGGGCAATTGAACCATGATTCAATCATGAGCGGTTCGAGACCACACGAATGTCAGATAGATTGATGGCGGTGACAAGTCCGTCTCCCATAGAACGATGTCTGATCTACGAGTACTTCGCACGGACACAAGAACGAGTATTGGGTGGAATGACATAAGTGGGGAAACGACCCGCTGATGAGGGAATAATGATCCTAATGCTGGATGCAACAATTACACTATAATGGAATGGAAATGGATACAATGGATATGGCACGCGGGCCAAACCAAGTTTTGCCTAGGAAAGGCATGTACACATACAAACCATGTCTAACACAGAAACGGTGCCGCTGCCCTCAAGGCTCGGACACAAAAGCTCGACAACTGTGTTTTGACACGAAAAATATGGGCACATACCAGACCAAGCTCAACAAGGAAGGGCGCAAGCCATAGATGGAGGTGATGCAATGAAATGCATGCAAGCTACAGTGCAATGGATATGGATACAATGGATATGGCACGCGGGTCAAACCAAATCTTGCCTAGGAAGGGCATGTACACATACAAACCATGTCTAACACAGAAACGGTGCCGCTACCCTCAAGGCTCGGACACAAAAGCTCGACAACTGTGTTTTGACACGAAAAGTATGGGCACATACCAGACCAAGCTCAACAAGGAAGGGCGCAGGCCATAGATGGAGGATGATGCAATGGAATGCATGCAACTAAAAATGCATGACAAATGCACTATACTACAATGAAATGCATGACAATGCACGTGTGTGTTTTTTTGTTGTTGTTTTTTTGAAATGCAATGCATATGCAATATTTACAAATGATGCATGACGATGCATGATGATGCAACGGCCACGATTGCAGCTTTCCCTATCTTACCAGAATCAGGGCGATATTAGGGGTTCAGTATCCAGAATCGAGGCGTAAACACGCCGCCTCAACCTATGGGGCTTCCATACAGATTTCAAGCCGAGGGTACACCCCCCTGGGTATTTAAACCAGACTTTAGTCTCGGAGATCCCGAACCTTTGCGTTCTAGGCATAAGCCATTCAAACTCTAGTTTTCACCGTCCCAGTTGGTCTTCTAGGAACTCACCGCAAAACAGGCAGGTGGCTTTACCAGACCACCGAAAGTCGTTCGGGCACGACGAACACCAAAGGAATTGCACCTTCAGAGGATTTAAGGTCTCCTAGACCGGGATGCGCAGCGTATGCATGACGATGCAAATGATGCATGATGTTTGAAATGCGTGCCAACGCACGGCTTTTGAGATGCATAACAATGCAAATGACGGGTTTAAGGTCTCGCCAGACCGTGCGTGTTTTCGGTCCCGCCGGGCCCTCGTTGGGGCAATTTGCATAATGCGACACACGATAGGGCAAATGAGACATGCGTGTCTCATAAGGATGGAAAATGAAGTGCAAATGGGGTGCGCACTCGGCGCGACGCGATGTATGCCAAATGCAATGAGGTGTGCACTTTAATGCACTGAAGGTCTTACACCTCCCGAGGATTTAAGGTCTCCTAGACCGTGCGTGTTTAAGGTCACGCCGGACCGGTACGTGTTTAAGGTCTCGTCAGACCGGTACGTGTTTAAGGTCTCGTCAGACCGGCACGTGTTTAAGGTCTCGTCAGACCGGGACGAAAATGCAAAACAAAATGCAAGACAAAGCACGCGAGGTAGTACACCGCACGTGACTCAAGATGAAATGCAAATGAGGCACGTGAGGTAGTACACCGCACGTGTCTCAAGATGAAATGCAAATGAGGCACGTGAGGTAGTACACCGCACGTGACTCAAGATGAAATGCAAATGAGGAAGATGCAAGACGAGGCACGCGTACCTCGAGATGCAATGAAATGCGAAATGAGGCACACGTACCTCATTTGAAACTGAGATGCAAAACGAGGCACACGTACCTCGTTTGAATGGAAAATGATGCAAGTCACAAAGGATGTGCAAGATGGCGCGGCGACGCGCCGGACAATGTAATGGATGCATGCAATGCGCACGGGGTAACTTTCGAATTTGTAAAAGACAAAAGGATACAAAAGGATACAATTCTTGCTTGAATCTCAGTGCCTCGCACAGAAGACACGGTCCGAGGTCAAAACGGAGGCCGGTTGAGCATCGGGGATGCACTTTCTTGCACTTTCTTGAGCTATGAAGACCCAAAACCCCTCATATAGCCTAAACAATCCTTGGGACACCACCGGCTGGGTGGGGTGGTCACCGGCTGCCACCGGCTGCCTGAACTCATCCATCGGCACCAAAAAGTGCCGACCGGCACAAAATAGTGCCGACCGGCCAGAAAAGTTGCTGATCGGGGGAACTGCCATTTCACTTCGGGTCCTTTAAAATAGGGTTTTAAACCCTATTCTATTCATTCCACCACCGCCGAAAATCCTCCCCTTCTCTCTCTAGAGCCTTTCCCTCTCTCATTTCTCAGTTTTCCTCGCGGTTTTCGCCCGTTTCATCGTCGGATTCGCGAATACCTTCGCGTTTCGGACATTTTCAACCGATCGAAATCTCATTTCGGTGCTTCTTTTGCTATTCTCGCCTTTTCGGGACTTGTTCCCCTCGACTTGCTCTTCATTTCTGTGTCTTTTCATATTCCGGCCTTCCCGGCCATTTTTGGCTCGTTCGGGGTTGACTTTTCGGTTGACCCTTCGTATTCCGACCCGGTTTTCCTTCTTCCAGTTATTTTCTCATCATTGTTGACATGGCCGATGACATTCCACACGTCGGGACTCCCCCGGATCACGAGATGGATCCCGGGGTCGAGCTCCTCCCTCTGGGTGAGCGTCCTTTTGACCCGGCGACCTACCGGCCGGCTACCCATGTGCTACCGCCCGACGGACTCCGCCACTTCCGCGGTTTTGACAGGGTTCTGGACCCGGAGCTTCTACTGCGCGAGCCGACCTCTCATCTGTCCTTCGGCACTGTCGAGGTAGCACTCTTCTCTGTTTTACTTTTCGCAATGTAGAACTGTAAACTGTCAACTGACATAGCTGATTACAACCCTTAACTGCTTAGCTCTGATACACTGTACTGTAGTCGATTGTAGACAACTTCACAACTGATATCTGCTTAGGACCGAGACACATGCACACACACTGCACTAGTCTGAATCACCCAAACACACGGCACACATTGCACTGTCGATTCGCCGACACTCGGTACTTGTTTGAATCTGAAAACGCACTGTATGCTGTATTTAAACTGGATCATACGAGGCATGTTAATACATTATACGTTGTAGTTCGCCTACTAGCATACTGCGCTCCAATATCTGCTTGAATCTGAAAAATGTGCACACATGCGCCATATCTGTATGCTTCTTGGAACTATATGCTAAATACTTGTTTTGCAATTACTGCTTTTGATTACAGGGAGACTCCCATACCGTCCGCGGGTATGGGAACATTGCTGCTCGAGACTGGTATTTGGATCTTCCCGAGGCGGTTCGACGCATCGTGGACCAGGCGGGCTTTGGCTCTTTCTGCCGGGGACTTTCTAGGCTCTCCGCCTGCAGACCTCTTCTTGCCGCCCTGGCAGAGAGGTGGTGGGACACCACCGATTCATTTCACCTATCAGCGACTGGGGACATGACGATGACCCCTTACGACTTCTCGATGCTCACTGGCATCGGGGTGGGGGGTGATCCGATCCCTTTTGATATAGACATGGATGAGTGGACCGCAGCCCAGGTCTACTTACTTGGCGCGGCTCCGCCTCTGGCTCGTCCTGGCTTCGTCCGGTATTCTTGGTTCGAGGTGCAGTTTCGGGTCCAGTCCGCACTCATCGATGCAGCCCCGATGACCCCAGAGGCCGTGGATCAGTATGCACGCGGCTTCTTGATGTTCCTATTCGGGACGACTCTCTTCGCCGACCGGGCGAACACAGTGCCCCTCTGTCTCCTCAGTGCACTGGTGGATGTCCGAGATCTTTTGCGTTATGATTGGGGCGGCGCTGCTTTGGCCACTCTCTATGGCTACATGAGCTCGGTCTCTCGTGGCAGTGGACAGCTGCTAGGAGGCTACTGGCGGGCCTGGGAGGTATGTCTTCTTCTCTACTTTACATTTCTGTTCTGTACTTTCTGTACTCTGTACACTGCGCACACTGTAGTCCGCTTCCCACGGATTGCATATTGTACACACGGCACACACATGCTCTGCTTTACACTGACTGTACACTGTTCACACTGTACACTCTGTTCAACACAATACACAACACACGGCTCCGTTGTTTCTACTTTATTCTGCATCCTGCTTGATCTGATAGTCATACTGACATCTGTTTTGCAGCTGTGGGTGTATGCCTACTTCCCCAGACTAGAGCCAGTGCCGGAGACGGAGACCCCTCTGGTCGTTCCCTTCTCTCGCCGTTACGATGGGAGGTGCACTCGGAGGCCCCGAGACACATTCGGCTTCTTTCGCCGTTTCTTCGACACCATCACCCCCACCGAGGTACGTTTTGCTTATAGTCGGTTTAAATTTCGCTTTCAAGCGTACATTTCTATATCAGTAAATAATCAACTGTATTTCATTTCAGGTCACCTGGCAGCCGTGGGCTCCGCTACCAGCGGTGATACGAGATCGGTATGCCGGCGCCATCGAGACCTCGCGCTACCGGATTTTGCTGGAGGGCCCGGTCTGTCGGGCTTGGTACCTGGGGGAGCGTTTTCTGCGCCAGACCCTCGGGTTGCCAGAGCAGATAGTCCCGGTTCACCCTCCCGAGCACATGAGGGATACCGAGAGGTTTTCTGTGCAGCAGATGGAGGACTACACCCTCGGCTGGGACGAGGACGGCTATAGGGGCGAGGGCGACTACTCAGAGTACGTCCGGACCTTCTTGATGCGGCCTTTGAGCGGGGGCTCCCGAGCTGATCCAGCGAGACCTGCGGCGCCAGCGGCCCGGGCAGAGGCAGGAGCAGGAGTGGGGTCGTCACAGAGGGCCCGAGCTCGCGGCAGGAGGGGAGTGCAGAGGGGACGAGGGACGGGCTGGCCCGCTCTTCCTACCATGGTGACTTACAGAGGGCAGAGTGGGGAGACCTACCAGATCCCTTTTGCTCCTCCTCCGGCTGGTCATGAGTTGGCCGGCATTCCCGACTTGCCTCCGGTATGTATTACTTTATTTCTGCATCTTGCATTGTTATTTCATTTCAGTTCATTCAAATATCCCACAGAATACTGATGTATTTAATACTTTTGCAGGCTTCCTCCGAGTATACCCGTCAGTCAGTGGAGCTGAATGCCTCCCTGATGGGGATGCTACAGCGGACTCTCGACGCCTTGGCCGTCTACGGCCTGCCGGTATGTTCTTCTGACCACAGTCTCAAATCACACTTTGTTTCGCACAATCTGCTACACTGCACAAAAATCTGATAAACTGCTCACGGCATTCATACACTGTACTCATACACTGCATTCTGTACTGATAAACTGCTCACGGCATTCACACACTGTACTCATACACTGCATTCTGTACTGATTCACTGTTCACAGCATTCTGATGTGTTTGTTCTTTGTATTTTCAGCCTCCTTTCCCGATCCCTCCAGTGGGTGGCGCTGCTCCAGCTGGGCCTCCCCTCTCTACTCGGGATGGCAGGATATTCCCTCGCACTAGAGGGGGACGTGGCCACGTGGGGAGCAGCTCACGAGCTCCAGTTCCAGGAGATGGTGAGTCGGAGGCGGGGACGGAGTCATTTGCGGAGGAGGCCGGGGACAGCTCGGGCTCGGGCTCCGACAGTGACGGCTCCGACGATGCTTATGTGCTTTTGCCCAGGAAGAGGGCGAGGACTGATCCTTAGGCATGAGGCCTGCTGCTGATGATGATGATTTTGCTGCTTCTTTTCTTCATTTCTTTTGTTGTACTTTTCTCTTTTTGGTAGATAGAGTACTATGTACTGCCGCAGGCAGATTTTTTTTTTCAAAAGTTGTACTTTGAAAGAGATTATATAAAACAAACTTTTGTCTGAAAAGTGTTTTATTTACATATCTCATACTTCGCACTGCATTGCATCATATTACATCTCAAATGTAAATGGTTATTGGTCCATTGTTTGAAATCTGATCATTTGCATTGTAACAATCGGATAACCCACCAACTAACCGCAGACAACTCATACAAACTGCTGCTCAAACTGAACACAGCTTACATTCCGCTGGGGATTAATCTGCATACAGCCCATAACCCAACACTTGGTCCATTCCGCATACGGCAAACTTTGAACAAACAGCCCAATCTGACAAGCCGGATCTCAAGACTGAAATGGTTAAGATTGAAACACACTCGGATGCCCCAATTTTTTCATTTCTTCCCTTACCTGGCATAGATGTAGAGAACGGCACAGCATTCTGAGCACCGACGATTAATCTTTGGAAAAGGGGTTTCACAACCGGGGTATCGAGCCTACAACTGAACACAGTAGAAAGGACTCAAGTACAAAAAGCAAAAGGCACACGACCTAAACACAACGAGACACCCTCGGAAAAGACTCAAAGCCAAAAAAAAACGAGACCGACAAATCAAAAAAACAGACACGACACGCGGACATGTTTAAAAAAGGGGTCCTCAAATCTCGAGGAGCCAGTTCCTCCGGGTATTATTCCCACCCTTTCTGATTTGTGTGATTCTCACATCGCTCGGCCCTCAGGCTCGGTTTTTCTCTCAAAACCCTCTTGTTCACTTTTCTCTCGGCTTACACCTCTCTATTCTTTACTCTCTCATTTTCCAATCCCTCCCCAGGGTGGTTAATGGACGAATAGAAAGTCACAAGTTCACGCCCAATATTGTTAGCTCACGGCTATTTCTTCTGATAGATAGAGCGCCTTTCTGGCGAGCGCGTTGATGATAAAGGGGGGAGACAGAACACCTGGCTCAACTGTGCCCCTAGTTCGCTACTTTGACCATTTTTTTCGTTTTCTTTCTAAAACAGTTTTGATCAAAGATGAGCGTTGGATTAACGCACTTATGCAATTTTTGATTTAAAAATCATACGAATCGGGCTGTGCGCACTGAAAATTCCCCTTTTGGGTCCAAACATGGCCCAATTTTGAAAAATGAAATAGTTTTCGAGAAAATAAGTCAACTTCAGTGAAAATTTTCAAAAACTATTTTTGCAAACAGTGAACGCTCAACGAGCGCAGAACTTACCCTTGAGATACGCAACCTCGGATCGGAGGCAATGGGAAATTGCCCCTGGCTTAAAAGGGGGATAAGGCAACGGAAAGTTGCCCCTAGTTTGGACGACGACTGAGGGCAACTTTGGCAATAGATGGCAACGGAAAGTTGCCCCTTGTTTGGATGATGCCGCGGCATGCTCATTGATGATTGAACTCGACCGGGCTCTCAGGCGCGGAGCGGGCGAAGACAGCCACAAACAATATATGGACACAGTCACCTTGAAAGCGTTGGTGACTGGGTTCCAGAAGGAAGTTGGTCACGCAACTCCCGGTCGCTGCAGTCGAGACGTCGGATTCAGAGGAAGCATGGGTAATCAAAACCATTACATGGACTGAGACGCTATGAAAGCGTTGGGGGCTGGACTTCAGGATGAAGTTGCCTACGTATCCCAAACATGGGAATCAAGCCTTACGTAGTTCCGGTCAAGGTACACTCGGGTATTTTAACCTTCACTGTTTAGGCTCTAACTTTTGCCAAGGTGCCCAATGCGGGTTTTCGACCTTGCGAGCTATGTTTTCTTTCTTTTTTTCTTTTTTTGTCTTTTCAATCTTCTTTTTTTTTTGCATTTTTTTTCTCTCTTTTTTTTTTCTTTTTGTTTTTTTTTTTTTTGTATTTCTTTTTCTTGCTCTAACTTTTGCCTGGGTCGCCCTTCCGGGTTTTCGGCCCAGCGAGCCTCTCAAAGGGTAAAAGTGTAGCAAGTCCATGCCAAATGGTTTTGAGATTGAAGCCTCTCTGTGTCCAGAGAGTGACTGTGGTGTTGACTTGCAGAAAGATCCATCTTTGGCTCTTCGAGCACATCGGATATTTTTGCCTCTAGTTCGAGGGGTACTTCTGTTCTAGCTTTGTGAGCTTCTTTTGACGACATCTGATCCTCTTGATCTGACTTTGGTGCCTCTTGTTCGAGGGCTGCTTCAAATCTGGCCACACAGGCGTTTCATGGCACAGCTGAATGTTCTGAATGGAAGCCGGTTTACAATAGATAAATCGAATCTTGAGGCCGAGAGCGATCCTAGGCTACAACATCTCAAGAGCGATTCCACACAAATCTTCGCGAGACCGCACAAAACATTTTGTTTTTGAAAGTTTTCAAGAAAGCGACAAATCGCTCGTGCTGAAGATAATGTGGAACCAGTCTGGGTCAGGCCAGGGTCCTTCTCAGTACTCACGCTGATAAGCATGGTTTCATTCATAAAAAGCTTAGCATGCGCTCTTCTTTTTCTCAACATGATCAAAGTTTTGCAAAACCCGAGGAATTACTTCCTCTTCGTTTTCATCACCACAGTGTTAAAAAGGGTTTTATGGAAAGCTTAGGTCATTACAACGATGTTCAAGGCGCAAGAGAGCAGGCGATATGTACTGTCGTTCCATTCACACCCCTGGCATAGCAACTCAAATAGCAACAAGTACGGAACGTGATAGCCACGGCTGTTTCATTCAGATTTGTTGACATAAATGGCTCCCTGACAGAAACAGACTCAAAAGAAAAAAACAACTGTTTATAAAAACAAAACGGTGTTTGAGGCAACAACCCCGAAATCACCTGGTACTCTACACAAGAGGGACTGACTCATTACAATTAGACAGACCCTTAAACAAAAGGAATGTCTCAAAACAATGAGACAGGTTCAAGACAAAACAAAAGACTGACTCGATACCCAAGTCAGAATTTACAAGGTTGGCGTCGATAGATGCTCAAAAAATGCGTGCCAAACGCCGCATCCAAAAATGTACCAGACACTGCCCACAGGCAATTCATCTGCTGATTATATACTCACGGTATCTGTGTCCTCCGTATCTGTGTCCTCGTACTCCAAGAACTCTGTAGTGATGGATTTGGCCGAGGTGGGCGGGAGGATAATCTTGTTATCAATCAAATCTTGTACCTCGTGACGGAGGCGGAAGCAGTTATCAGTGGCATGGCCTGACTGCTGGTGGTACGCACAGTACTGAGTGGCATCATGGCCTGCTGGAAGGGGTTTGGGGAGTGGCCTAGGATCGAGGGGTGTAAGATGCCCCTTTTTGGCCAAGATCAGAAGTGCCCTAGACAAAGGCATGTGGAGAGGATGGAAGGCCCTGCGCCCTCGGGGCAGGTACTTTGGAGTCTGAACACTCTTGCTAGATGCGCTAGCGAACGGATCAGCGGGTGCGGTTTTGGATTTCTGATTCTTTCCGGATGCAGGGCTGGAAGCGGGAAGAACTGTCTTGGCATGACGGGGCCTATCCCGATTCTCTGATTGACTGGAACTGCCCTCAGGCGGAGTGGGGAAAGCACCCTCCACAGCTTTTGTCATAACTGCGGATACCTGTTGCTTGTTCATCCCCCTAGCTTTCAAGGCCTCTACTGCCCACAGCAGTTGTTCGATAGGGTCGGCATCTGCCTCCATCTTGCCTTTATCTCTGGCCTCGGCCTGATTCAGAACTTGGTTTGATGCGTTGTTACCATAACTGGAGGTCATCTCCGGTTGGTTGAGTTCAATCACAATTCGTCCCAGTAGCGGGGGTTCCTGGGGTATAAAGCTTCCGACGTATGGTGCGACTGGCGGCGAAGCTGTCATTCCATAGGCGAGATCCGTCACGGATCTTTGAAGATCACCTATCATCCCCATTAGTTCAAATGTAGTGGGCTCGCGAGCCTGATACAGCTGAGGGGCCCAAACCGGGTGCGCAGCCGGCGATCTGGGCGGATGCGGCATGTCAACGGTAGTTTCATCTTGTAGGATGATCCCCTGATTCAATGCGGCCGTCATGACCACAATCTCTTCTGGATTCTGCATCATGCTAAATTCTGCCTCAGCAAGAAAACACTGGCTATCCTAGCCCAACTCTCTGAATCTCTGAACTGAAACAGAAGACAAACGGTACTTCAGCCCCAGACAGATCAAACACGGGTGTAGCCAAACAACGGTACTATACTGCTAATCACTGTTCCCCAGATTCACTGTTCAAAACTGAACTGATACCCGCGGATATAACTGATTCCCCAAAAACTGACACTGGTGCTCTCGGGCCAAATACCAATATCAAAGATTGCAAACTGATATGTGCGTTCTCCCTGCAGAGATGCATTCTAAAAGCACATAGCAGATAAAAGAGGGCCAATACACCCCTATGTTGGGGTAGGGTTTCCCTGTCCTATTTTGTCAGGAGCTAGGGTTTCACTACGCACACAGCGGTTTCAAACAACCTATATCGGGTAAAGCAACCTGTCCTAGTTTGGAATGGTCACTATGGATTCCGAATATGCACTAGGTCGAATGGTCAAAAAGGGTGCCCCGGTAAAACCGGGGTTTGTGTTCCCATACTGGCAGAGCCCGCAACCGGTCAGCCTTATGGACATGCCTTGACAAGACAAGCCTCCGGCAAACCGTTCAGGAATAGCAGATGGCCAACACGGTGTCCTAGGCGCACCAATGCACATGCAATGCAAAGAAAACACATAAGCGTAGTCAAAACAGGATATCACGAGTTCGAGTCAAGCTCTCTAAATTCCCCAGCAGAGTCGCCAGAAACTGTAACACGTCCGCGGGGGACCTCGAATGCTACAGTTCGGACTCTCGATTGTGTCGCGGTTCTAAATCTGAACCAAAGAGTCCAAATCCGGCATATCGTTTTGAAGAAAAACAGATTTTTGAAAAAGTAGTGCCAAACATGGACTGCTTTGCCAGATTACAGAGTCGCCACCTAAATATTTTTTAAAATGGGAAATTTAGGAAACCCTGACTCGGTGCCGAAGGCCACGTGTCCGTCATCACCAAAGTGGTCTTGGCTCGGGAGCTTGGGTACGATCGGGGAAGGTCAGCTATGAGCACCCCCTTTCGTCCGGTCCGAAGACCGGCCTCTACTAACCGTGATATCCAATTTTGAAAACCTTATGCGTTCTTATTCCGGTTATTAGCCTAGAATTACTATGTTGTGCGCACAGCAACAAGTATAGACTAGATCGCCTAATTTGGAATAACATTGCATATCCGTCTTGTTTCGAAAAAGTTTGTTGCTACTCGCGAGTAGGCTAAAACGGATTTCAATGAGTATTCCCAACTCAGCAATCCAACCTCCACCCACAGGCATTCAAACAGTTTATCACATAAGCTTAGCCGCATGGCAAGCATACTGTCATGTTACATTCACACGCATGCGATATGCTAAAGCGTAAAACTTACATCGTACTCCGTGCCAAAAACAAAAACTAGTTAGCAAACATGCATGACCTAGTTCATGTTAAGTGGCTAATGCACACACAGGATGTAATCTAGACAGGCTCGGCTACCCTAAGCATGGCACATGAGATGCAACAACTATCACGTATTCAATTTGGAATTGAAATACAATGCAGTTTTGATGATGTGCCGAGCCCGATGCATGTAAACAAATGCATGAATGCACGCATGCATTGCATAAGGTATGCTAAAAATAAGTATGCCCTAATCTACCATCGAAAGCGGGTAAATAAAAAAGGGAAGAAAGAAATGGGGGTTGGAAGACATACACCCACTCACACACACTTATTACAATTCGCCCTCGCACGGAGGGACCAAAATAATATACAAATAATTAACTACGCAAGCTAATTAATTATTACAATCAATAAATTAATTAAAAAAATAATTAATCTAATTAAAGCAAGTAAATGCCTCGGGAGAGGGCTCAAATGCGCTCGCGCCCGGGACTCGGAATCGCACTGTCATGCAAGTGTGCCTCTGTTTTCCCTGCATCCTCCTCAGAAAATTGCCAAAGTCCCAGAGTACCTCTCAGGAATGGGGAATCACCGGCTGGGGTAAGACACCATCGGCTGAAGGGTGAGCCACCGGCCTGAATGAAGTTATCGGCTAAAATGACTGCCGGTCGGCACTAAAGAGTGCCGGTCGGCACAAAATTCCTGCAAACCTGCAACACACAGCAGCAGAGGCAACAATGCATGGCAATGTAATTCAAAGCATGTATGCACCAAACACAATCCTTATCATGTTTTGGACTCAAAGGAGGTTGTGCCTCGGTTCTCGGACCACCAATCACGCATTTCCATGCATGATGGCCCAAAGAACCAAGAGGGCAATTTTGATTTCAAATGCATGCAAAACACATAGGCACAAAAGGGGACCAAACCTCTATCAAACTCACTTCAAGAGGCTTGGTATGCATGTCAATGTGGTGCAATCCTAAGCATGTTATCTAGGATGCAAGATGGACAATATGATGCATTTATGCAAGCATACAAACAAGCATATAATACAAGCATGCAATCCAATGGAAAAATGGACTTAGACATGAATTAGGCAACTCTAAAAGGCCTAAAATCAGTGGCCAAAGTGCCTAGGGAATGAGACCAAAACACACACACACATACACATGTAATGATCCAAACCTAAGGCACAAACAAGACAACATTCAAGCATGCTTAAAGAAGCCAAACATGGACTAGTAGCATGCATTAAAAGCTCTCAAATTCATGTCAAACATGATGCCAAATCATGCAATGAAGCATGCCAAACAAAGCATGCAAGTGACCTAGGCTTAAGGCAAGTCAATAGGGCATTAAACCACACTTAGCACAAACACATATGGCATGCACTTAACAACCAAAACAGGTTCTTAGCATGTTAAAGCAAGGCCAAAGAGCTACTTAGATGGCATCTAAGAGTCATTAAACCAAAGGCATACATTGAAGCCAAAACATGGAGCTTTACACAAAATGACCTCAAACCATCATGTTAAGCCTCAAAAAATAGAGTTTTTTGTAGTTGAAAACCAAGCCAAAAATAGTATGAAAAGATGGTAAAAACAAGTAGTCAAAACAAAGCTTATAATGTGAGTCTTATACCTCTTGAAGCACAGCACAAAACAGCCATAATTTCAGGCTCAAACCTCCTTCCAAAGCTCAAACTAGACCCCAAAAAACCTCATCTCAAAGGTGAGAGTGTTTGGTTAAGGCTTGATATACAAAGGTGTAGAGAAACAAGGCTTTAAGGCACAAAACAAGAAGAGAGAGAAAGAGAATTCTAGAAAGAGAGAGAAATTTGATCCAAATTTTTCTAACCTTTTCAAATGGGGGAGAGCACCCTCTATATATAGAAAAACAAGATTGAAGCTTGAAATCAATCTACCATACACGTGTATGGAGGTGCACTTCAGTGAACAACAGCTGGCACAGCTGGCAAATGAATATCTGAAAAAGGAGAAAAATGGTCATCGGCCACCATTGGTGGTCGACCGGCCACCACTGATGGCCAGCAAGCACAAGCCATAGCCGATGGACTGTGGGCATGGCCGACAGGCCACCCTCTCCTCCAGACCAGAAACAACAAGCTCTTGGTCCACAACCAAGCACAAAACAGACAGGTTTAGAGGCTCAAAGACAAGGCGCTCGGCCAAGATCTTTGGGCACTCAAAACAAACACGAGCATGGAAGATCATCGAGTGTTCAAACGATGACATCCGAGTCTTGCGGACGGACAAAAATGGGTTATCTACAGGGACGAAGGAGCACCCGACTCATCTATGCCCCTAGTATATTGCTTTGATCTTTCTTTTCAAGTTTTTTTTCGATGTAATAAAAGCAACTTTGATTTATCAGAGAGTTGGAGAACTTTTATGTTGAAATCAATGAAATTAGAGTTGTGAGCACTGAAAATTTTCCTTTTGGTCCGAAAATGGTCTAAGTTGTAAAAGGTAAAATTTGAACAAAATCAACTTTATTAAACTTTCCAAAACCATTTTCGAAAAGGATCACCACTTGACACGCATTCAAGATGTACAACTTAAAATCCAAAGATGATAACTGCCTCTTGATTGAACATCCCTGCTTAGCATTGTTACTAGCTCTTCTTTTTCAGAGTAGAGATCTCAACCGAACTCTTAGGTGAAGAATAGACAAAAATAATCAGACAGACACATGGACAGGACAATTGATTTGGAGATGCTTACGGCCGGACTTCAGGATGAAGTTGCCTACGTATCTCAAAGATAGGAATTAGGCCTTACGTAGTTCGGTTCAGGTTCACTCGAGTATTAACTCTTTTCTTTTGCGCTCTAACTTTTGTCAAGGCCACCCTTTAGGGTTTTTAATCTTGCGAGATCAATTTTTCTTTATTTCTAATTTTTTATGCTCTAACTTTTGCCTAGGTCGCCCTTTCGAGTTTTCGACCTAGCGAGCCTTTCAGGGATAATATTTCTTCAACTTGTCTATGTTGATCTGTTGGGAAAATTCTAGGCCATCCAAGTCCATGAGAATAACAGCTCCATCCGACCAGATAGTTTTGATGATGTAAGGACCAGTCTAATTGGGTCTGAACTGGCCCCTAGGGTCATGAATAGGAGCTCGGTTGTCTTTCAGGACCATATCCCCTTCCTTGAGATTCTGGGACTTAACTTTCTTGTTAAAAGCCCTAACAATTCTGCGTTGATAGCCCTGAACATGGTACAATGCTTTCAGCCTTCTCTAATTAAACAGCTTCAGCTCTTCGAATTTGCTCTATTGCCAGTTCGCCTCTGCTATTTGACACTCAGCCATAACTCGCAGTGACGGGACTTCTATTTCAATTGGCAGAACGGCTTCCATTCCGTAGACAAGAGAACAAGGAGTTGCCCCTATAGATGTCCGAATTAAAGTTCTATAGCCCCAGAGTGCGAATGGAAATTTATCTAGCTAGTCCCTGCAGGTCTCAACCATCTTTTGCAAAATATTCTTGATGAAAAAACTCGACGGCTCCATTGGTTTATGGTCGGTATGTAGATGACTTATGAAAAGCCACGTTGTATTTCTCCAACAAGTCGATCACCTCTTTCTTGAAGTGGGAGCCATTATCTGGTATGATCTCATTTGGGACTCCATATCGGAAAATGATGTTGTTTCTGATGAACTTAGCCACATGCGATGCTTTTAGCACTGCATAGGACTGAGCTTCGACCCACTTTGTAAAGTAATCAATTGCCACCAGAATGTATTCATGCCCATTCGACCCTTTTGGTGTAACTGCGCCGATGACGTCGATTTCCCAGACTAAAAAAGGCCATGGTGAAGTCATGTTATACAGTTTTGACAGTGAAATATTCATGTGATTAGTGTGAATTTGGCAGTTGTGGCATCGTCGAACAAAACCAATACAATCCTCCTCCATAGTAGACCAGTAGTAACCTTGCCTGAGCATCTTCTGGGCTAACATTACTCCGTTCATGTGCGCTCCGCACTCTCCCCCATGGATGGCCTCCATTAGGCGCTTTGATTCCTTTTCTTTGACACACAATTTGGATATGGGCCTTTGATCCTATTTTGCTTCCCTTAGTGTATAAAATGGTTTGTTGATTTTCTTAAAGCATTTTAATGGGTTATCACCTAAGAGCATGGATACGGATATAAATACGGACATGAATATAGTAATTTCAAAAAAATAGACACTGGCAATAAAATATTTTTTCATATATTTTTATTTGCTATCTAGATTAATATTACATCCACAAACAATGAAAATTAACAAAAACTAACTCTAATTCTGAAATTTTAAAAAAAAACTTTTAAATTAACACTTGTCGTTTATATCTTTTTTATGGATAATCTATTAAGTATTTAAATCTAAGGAAAAAAACAATAAACATTCAACATCCAACATTCATCAAAAGCACTAAAAAAAATGGGAGAAAAGACTACACTACAAAAAAAAATCACTTTTGGCGACTAAATTTTTAGTCGCCAAAAGTCATTTTTTAGTCGCCTATTGGCTTTAGCAACTAAATTTTTTTGTCGGAAAATTAGTAGCTGAAGAGTAGTCGGGAAAGCTAATCGGCGACTAAATATTTAGTCGGCAAATGAATACATTTGGCGACTAAATTAAGTTTAGTTGCCAATAGGTTTGAAAATTAATTAAAGAATACATTTTTGAAGACCAATTTTTTTGTCGCGAAAAGCCTCAATTAAATTTAACAACTAATGATTTAGTCGCGGAAAAATCTTTAGCTACTAAATTTTTTAGTCGCCTAAAGCACATACTAGTGTTTTGGCTACTAAAATTTTAATCACCTAAAGTCAATCTTTTTTGGCTACTAAAAATTAAGTCAGCAAATAGTATTTGTTTTGGCTACTAAAAATTTAGTCGCCTAAACTTCCACATTTTTGGCTACTAAAAATTTAGTCACCTAAACTCCCACATTTTTGGCTACTAAATTTTTAGTCGGCAAAAGTATTTTTATTCTTCAGCTTTTGTTTTTAGCTACGAAATATTTTAGTCGCCAAATGTTTGATTTTCTTTTGGCTACAAAACTTTTAGTAGCCAAGGGTTTGATTTTCTTTTGGCTACAAAAAAATTAGTAGCCAAATGTTTGATTTTCTTTTAGCTACAAAACTTTTAGCAGCCAAATGTTTTTTTTTTTTTTTCCTTTTTTTTGGCTACAAAACGTTTAGTCGGCAAAAACATGATATTATGTTTTATTGCAAATATTATAATGTGTCCATAACTCGTCTGTATTCCATTCAACCTGTAATACGTATATAAATAAAATTATACATAAACTATCAATCATTCCACAATCTGCATCCGTATACAAAAAATAAATTACTTTAACTATCCAAGTACATACAAACCAACTATTGTCCAAACTGAAATAATAATTCCATACAAAATATAGAATCATACAAAAAGTAAAGCCCTCCATATACAAAAATTACATTTACTATACCATGTGAAATGACCATTTGACATGGTACAAATTACCGTCGTAATCTGTACCACGACAAAAGGTGATGTATGTACCAAGACAAAAGTACATCTATGTACCACGACAAGAAATCATATATCTGTACGGCGACAAAAGGTGATCTATCTACCATGCCAGTAATTATCTGTTGGCTGCCAAAAGTTTTTTATATCAGTAATAGTTAACTGCACAAAAGCCGGAGACGACAAAAGTATTATATTACTTCTATACAAAAGTACAATTTCTTCTCCATACACCAAAATATCTCTGGAAGTCCACGCAACAAAGTCATCTACAAAAAATTAAAAAAAAACATTAGAATTGGACCCAAAAATGCCCAACTTTATGAATGAATTTGGCAACAAGTGACAAATAAAAATAAGTGAGAAGCAACCTTTCATGATGAATCAATTAGCAGTCATTCTACAGTCTTTCTAAAGTCTTTTATTATAAGGAACATTGTTAAATGCAGAACAATCATTACTAAATCTTTCATTAATAACATAAAGCTAATGTAACAATCTTCTATTTGTATGCAACATGTATCCAAATTCTATGGCTAAACCAATATCAAAGCCCAATGTGAATAGAAAGTATTCTTTTTACCAACTTCCTCATTATTTGTTTACAAAAGGCACTTGAATCATTAGATTGGATATAAAACCATCGCTGCTTATTAATGTATGTCAGTGCCATTTCAGAAAGGATATTAGAACATGTGAGAAAAAATAATTAAAAAAATAAATTTCAATCATAAAAGGAAATATGTAAAAATGTATGTTGAGACACCTATAAATGGTTCATCAAAGAAATAATACTTGATATCTCATGACGCACATGGCCTCAGAAACACCATGAGCATGTTTGATACTTGTATGAAAGCTTAAATATAATATAACACACGTGTGTACGTTTAAAAAATTAATATAATATAACAAGGCGTAAACTGAGTTCATATTGGTTTCTGAATATTTTTCCCATAATTTTCCATTACTATACATCTCCAATACATTCCATCAGTTGTCACATATCCTACTTGTAATGGGGAAGCTACTCATGAGAGTCAGACGGAGGTTCGGGGGCTGTTTTGAAGTTTTGCCCCTGAAACGCCATTTTTCGACTAAGTTTTGGGCGTATTCGGCTCTAAATCCCAACCTACGGGTCCGAATAACATTCCATCAATTGTCACAAGTCATATTTGGCATGGGGAAGCTGTTTGTGTCAGCCACACGGCGGTTCGGGGGATGTTTTCATTTTTCATCCCCGAAATGCCGTTTTTCGACTAAGTTTTGGGCGTATTCGTCTCTAAATCCCAACCTACGGGTCCGAATAACATTCCGTCAATTGTCACAAGTCCTATTTGGCATGGAGAAGTTGTTCGTGCTGGCCACACGGCGGTTCGGGGACTGTTTTGAAGTATCGTCCCCGAAACGCCCTTTTTCGACTAAGTTTTGGGTGTATTCGGCTCTAAATCCCAACCTACGGTCCAAATAACATTCGTCAATTGTCACAAGTCAAATTTGGCATGGGGAAGCTATTCATGTCAGCCACACAGCGGTTCGGGGGCTGTTTTCAATTTTCGCCCCCGAAACGCCGTTTTTCGACTAAGTTTTGGGCGTATTCGTCTCTGAATCCCAACCTACGGGTCCGAATAACATTTCGTCAGTTGTCAGAAGTCCTATTTAGCATGGGGAAACTATTCATGTCAGCCACACGGCGGTTCGGGGGCTGTTTTGAAGTTTCACCCCCGAAACACCCTTTTTCAACTAAGTTTTGGGCGTATTCAGCTCTAAATCCCAACTTACAGGTCCGAATAACATTTTGTCAGTTGTCACAAGTCAAATTTGGCGTGGAGAAGCTGTTCGTGTCGGCCACATGGCGGTTCGGTGGCTGTTTTCAATTTTCGCCCCTGAAACGCCGTTTTTCGACTAAGTTTTGGGCGTATTCGTCTCTAAATCCCAACCTACGGGTCCAAATAACATTCCGTCAGTTGTCACAAGTCCTATTTGGCATGGGGAAGCTGTTCGTGTCAGCCACACGGTGGTTCGGGGGCTGTTTTGAAGTTTCGCCCCTGAAACGCCCTTTTTCGACTAAGTTTTGGGCGTATTCGGCTCTAAATCCCAACCTACGAGTCCGAATAACATTCCGTCAGTTGTCACACATCAAATTTGGCATAGGGAAGCTGTTCGTGTCGACTACACGGCAGTTCGGGGACTGTTTTCAATTTTTGCCCCCGAAACGCCGTTTTTCGACTAAGTTTTGGGCGTATTCGGCTCTAACTCCCAACCTATGGGTCCAAATTACATTCCATCAATTCTCACAAGTCCTATTTGTCATGGGGGAATTGACCGTGTGAGCCACATGGCGGTTCAGGGGCTGTTATGAATTTTCGCCCCCGGAAAGTCTTTTTTTGACTAAGTTTAGGACGTATTCGGCTCTAACTCCCAACCTACGGGTCCGAATTACGTTCCGTTAGTTCTTGCAAGTCCTATTTGTCATGGCAAAGCTATCCATGTGAGCCACACAGTAGTTCGTGGGCTGTTTTGAATTTCCCCCCCCCCCCCGAAACGCCCTTTTTCAACTAAGTTTTGGGCGTATTCAGCTCTAAATCCCAACTTACAGGTCCGAATAACATTTTGTCAGTTGTCACAAGTCAAATTTGGCATGGAGAAGCTGTTCGTGTCGGCCACATGGCGGTTCGGTGGCTGTTTTCAATTTTCGCCCCTGAAACGCCGTTTTTCGACTAAGTTTTGGGCGTATTCGTCTCTAAATCCCAACCTACGGGTCCGAATAACATTCCGTCAGTTGTCACAAGTCCTATTTGGCATGGGGAAGCTGTTCGTGTCAGCCACACGGTGGTTCGGGGGCTGTTTTGAAGTTTCGCCCCTGAAACGCCCTTTTTCGACTAAGTTTTGGGCGTATTCGGCTCTAAATCCCAACCTACGGGTCCGAATAACATTCCGTCAGTTGTCACACATCAAATTTGGCATAGGGAAGCTGTTCGTGTCGACTACACGGCAGTTCGGGGGCTGTTTTCAATTTTCGCCCCGAAACGCCGTTTTTCGACTAAGTTTTGGGCGTATTCGGCTCTAACTCCCAACCTATGGGTCCAAATTACATTCCATCAATTCTCACAAGTCCTATTTGTCATGGGGGAATTGACCGTGTGAGCCACATGGCGGTTCAGGGGCTGTTATGAATTTTCGCCCCCGGAAAGTCTTTTTTTGACTAAGTTTAGGACGTATTCGGCTCTAACTCCCACCTACGGGTCCGAATTACGTTCCGTTAGTTCTTGCAAGTCCTATTTGTCATGGCAAAGCTATCCATGTGAGCCACACAGTAGTTCGTGGGCTGTTTTGAATTTCCCCCCCCCCCCCGAAACGCCCTTTTACGACTAAGTTTAGAGCGTATTCGGCTCTAACTCCCAACCTACGGGTCCGAATTATGTTCCGTCAGTTCTCACAAGTCCTATTTGTCATGGGGGAACTGTCCATGTGAGCCACACAGTGGTTTGGGGGTTGTTTTGAATTTTCTCCCCCGAAACACCCTTTTTCGACTAAGTTTAGAGCGTATTCGGCTCTAACTCCCAACCTACAGGTCCGAATTACGTTCCGTTAGTTCTCATAAGTCCTATTTGTCATGGAGAAGCTATCTGTGTGAGCCACATGGTGGTTCGGGGGCTGTTTTGAATTTTTGCCTCCGAAACGCCGTTTTTCGACTAAGTTTAGGGCATTTTCGGCTCTAATTCCCAACCTACGGGTCCGAATTACGTTCCGTCAGTTCTCACAAGTCCTATTTGTCATGGAGAAGCTATCCGTGTGAGCTACATAGTGGTTCAGGGGCTGTTTTGAATTTTCTCCTGCGAAACGCCCTTTTTCGACTAAGTTTAGGGTGTTTTCGGCTCTAACTCCCAACCTACGGGTCCGAATTACGTTCCATCAGTTCTCACAAGTCCTATTTGTCATGGAAAAGCAATCTGTGTGAGCCACATAGTAGTTCGGGGGCTGTTTTGAATTTTCGCCTCCAGAATCCCTTTTTCGACTAAATTTAGGGCTTATTCGACTCTAACTCCCAACCTATAGGTCCGAACTACATTCCATCAGTTGTCACAAGTCCTATTTGTCATAGGGAAGCTGTCCGTGAGAGTCACAAGGTCGTTCAGGGGCTGTTTAGAATTTTCACCCCCGAAACGCCTTTTTTGGACTTAGTGTAGGGCGTATTCGGCACTAACTCTTAAGAATTGACTGAAGTATCTTATGAAATTCTCTCTCTCTGCCTTTTTTTCAGGAGCACACAAGTAACACCCTTAAAAAAAATAAACTTGAATTATAGGTCAATGGGTTTTTTTTTTTTAACATGCTCTTACTTTTTGGGGTATTTATTCTAATCCCCCTAGTAATATAGATTATATTCATTTGAGTCCACGTATAAAACCTTGTTTGTCATTGCTTTAAGCCACTCAACTCAAGTTCAGCTCGTATAATCTAGAGGCCATTCACTCAAAACTAATTGATTTTGAATTAGTTTTTTCCAAAATTCATTTTGCTTTACATTCACCTAGATATATTTATCTCATCTTGTTCATCTCTCTATCACCTCCACATGCAACTGAACTGCATGTGTAGAAAGTGTTACAGACTTATCTTAGATCACTTCCTAAGCTACCCAAGTACAATTTGTATATTTTAAATGCCCATTCCCCCAATATAGTAGATTTTAGGTTGGATGTCTCTAAAAATCTAACACCCACAATTAGAAACATCTAAGTCCCATTTCTCAAGAGTAAACTCAAAAAAAAAAATTTTTAATCCCAAGTCTAGCAAATATCCTTGAAGAGGTATGAACAATTGAAAAGAATTTGGTTATTGCAAGATGATATGTAACAAAGGGCACAATCATAAGCATAAATAGGAATATGCCAAAAATAAATTGGCATTATAAATATATTACAATCAACAATCGCCTTAATTAATTCTCTAGTCCATGTGCATTTAGGAGATTTGGTGGTTTTTTTGTGGGCATGCAACATAATGGCTATGGTAAAGCAGCAAGATGAAGCATCCTAAGAAATTTTAGAGAATGTGCGGGCGTATTCGGCTCTAACTCTCTGCCTACGGGTCCGAATTATGTTCTATCAGTTGTCACAAGTCCTATTTGTCATGGGGAAGCTGTCCGTGAGAGTCACATGGTGGTTCGGGGCTGTCTAGAATTTTCGCCCCCGAACCGCCCTTTTTCGACTAAGTTTAGGACGTATTCGGCTCTAACTCTCTACATATGGGTCCGAATTACGTTCCGTCAATTGTCACAAGTCCTATTTGTCATAGAGAAGCTATCCATGAGAGTCACACGATCATTCAGGGGCTGTTTAGAATTTTTGCCCTCGAAACGTCCTTTTTTTACTTAGTTTAGGGCGTATTCAGCTCTAACTCTCTACCTACGGGTCCAAATTACGTTTCGTCAGTTGTCACAAGTCCTATTTGTCATGGGGAAGCTATCCGTGAGAGTCACATGGTGGTTCAGGGGCTGTTTTGAATTTTTCCCCCGGAAACTCTTTTTCGAGTAAGTTTAAGGCGTATTTGGCTCTAACTCTCTACCTACGGGTCCGAATTACGTTCCGTCAATTGTCACAAGTCCTACTTGAAGATAAAGAGTACACATATTTTAATTCTTCAATTGCATGATCTTAGCTTGTTTAGTGAATATGTAAATCGAAGTTTGTATAAGTTTTAGTATGATACGAATAAAATTCTTCTTACCAAATGTGTAATTTCTCATATCTTCAAACCTTATATTTTTTTCTAGGGGGGAAACATGGATTCTTTGGCCAACTTGACTGGAAATGAATAAAACATGTTAAATCAAAATTGTCAATGCATATATACATTCAAATGTGAAACCATACTGAGAATAGCTACAGCCAAAGTGATTTTCTTTTTCTTAGGGTTTAGCACTTGATCCTTTTACGATTCAGTCTGAAATAATAAAAAGCTATTGCATGACTAAACAGGACACTTGTTTGTTTATAGAAAGAGCCCAAAAATTACCTTTAGCGTCTACTGAAGAATCAAGATGATCTAATTCTTGGAGTAGGCCCGAAAAGTTACTACCATAGGCTTGCCTAGCATAAGAAAGGGGCAGAACCAAACAGTTAGTGTTATGACCAACCAACATAGCGGCTAATTCTTTTACATCATTTTTACCTAGGATACTTTGATGAGGGATGGAGAATGGGGTTAATAGACACCTACCAACGGACATTGCACCAAGTAGTGCTTAAGAGTTGCCTCTAGCAGTTGTAATGGGGAATGAGTCAGAAAGAAATAAGAAAATGATATATCCTAGCTAAGAGGACAAGTAACATGTATATTCCCAAACAGGTCTTAAATTGATTCCATACCAAGGAACGGGTTTTAAGTTTGGAATATTCAAAACTTATAAAGCACTATTTATAGCTTCTAAATTACAATCAACAATTCTTCCTCTACCCCCATTGAGAGAGAGAGAGAGAGAGATAGAAAGAGAGAGAGGTACAACCAAATATTACAACAACTATCCTTCTTGATGGAAACCAGCAAAGTTGTTTGGGAGAGAAACCAAATATACATTGGTTGTACAAAATTATGAAAGAAATTATTCAAAGGACATAAACATATTTACAATTATCATACCTATCAATATACATCTAGAGAATGGGAAAGTTGTGAGCATAAAAAGATCATGAAGCACAGCCCGGTCTTTAGTTATTAAATAATCCAACTCAGAACCAGGATTCTCATCTAACAGAATTGTTTTAAGCAAAGAATCCAAATGTGGATTTTCAATAACCTCTTCAATATGAACTCACACAAGAGTTTTGACCATTATGAATGAAGTTAAAATGAAGAAACCATGTGATGTTTTGCTTTTTGTCAACTAGTTAGTACTTTGTTGAGTCAATGTAACTGTTTTTGTTCTTAAATACTCACCTGAAATTCTTCTACATATATGCAAGACTTTCTACCAGCAATTAAAGTAAGAACTATGTCATCACTAATCAATGCAAATTTCAAGAGATATTGGCATCAAATTAGAACATAGTGACAAAAGAATGACCATGAAAAGAGGAAAAAAAAAAGTATAAAAAAATAAAAAGAAGAAAACAAAGAAAGTGATGGCAACATCACTCAGATTTTACATCTTGTGGATTGTTAGAATCTTCTATGCTTATTACTTCCTATATATGGAAGAAATTACATCTTGTGGATTGTTAGAATCTTCATTTCCATGGATTTTTTAACTCCTTACAAAGAATCTAACCTACTCATTAGAACAGCAATAACACCAGGAATACAAATCTATGTATTCCCTAAAATGAGTATGGGAATGCAAACAATAAGTTCATTATAACATTTTTATTCCAGTTTCAAATGCAAGACTAGTTTTCTTGTTAACTAATAGAATAGGGATTCTAACAGTGCCCTTAAGGTGCAACTCTCTCAAATACTACACCCGATTTTCATTTGCGACACACACACACACACACGTGTCCTTCAATATTAATTGAATCAGATGACACTCAGCTAACATTTTTCTTGAAAATACAACAAAAAACTACATTGCTATGAGCATAAAAATGTAAGTATTGAACATATTAAAGACCTTGGATAATGGATGGTAACTAAAACACAGTGGTAGATAACTATAAATGTAAGATATAAGAACATTCCAAACTGTACAGTCCGAGCAAACATTGACAATCTATATCCCGAAGGATAGTAACCCAGGTCCCATTAACGTACCCGCTCAAGAAAGCAAAGTGTACAGAGCCCTCCTAATTGATTGAAGGAGATATCCACCACAATATTCTGAACAATGCATTTAACAAGATTAACCTACTATCAGAGAATCCAATATCTAAAAATATAAGTATGCATTAGTAATAAGAAAATATATTTATACAAGTATGCACTACCAAAGGGTGGCTTGGCCCATATATAAGTATGCATACCAAACCACAAACCCTTTACCATTTGGCATAAGAGAAAAAAAATAAAAATAAAGTCAAAAAATAAGAACAAGATGAGTACAAGTAGAGAAACATAATGATAACAATAAGCACCTCAATTGGTTAGGGAGGATGAGTTGTACACAAGACTACATTGAAAACATCTGAACTCAATAATCAAAACCACAAAATTCCAACTTAAAAAGGTATATTACCTTAAATGAGAATTCCATAACTTTGTGAACCCAGAAGAGAAATGGGACAGCATAGTATATTGGTGCACAATTATGTGCCAGTTCAAGCATAAACATGGCATTTATGAATGCCCAAAACCTTTTGGGGAAAAAAAAACTGTAGATCAAGAGGTTTTAAGATAAGTACAAGTAATGTTGAATACATGGGACCATTTGTTCCCAAGACGAGACAATACGGTATTGTTAAACCGTGAGGCAATTGGCATCAAGACAAGGAATCCTAAGAGTAAATGTACCCAATCCTACATTTGTTTGGTTCAAGAATAGAATAAAGGAGCATTAAAGAGTGATTTTGTGTGTGTGTGTTTAGGGGGGAGGGGGGGTGAGGCTAAATTCCGAGTATGGTATGCATCTTATGCTTTTCGAGTTGTTAAACCCCATCTCTTTTGTTGTTAAAAAAAATTAAATTAAATTAAATTAAAATACCCAATCAAAAGAATTCACAATTCTAGCATTCAATCAATTTAAATTCCCAAACAAAAGTTTCAATTATTCAATGTAGACCAATTTATATGAATAATCAAAAGAAAATAAAATGCCCAAGACATTTTCTTTTATTCCCAATAAAAAGAATTCAATTCAAATTCCCAAACAAAAGTTCCAATTATTCAATCCAAACCAATTTCTTTCAAAATACCCAATCAAAAGAAATTACATCATTCACACACATTAAACAGAATCGATTTCAGAAATGGGGGAAACACAGAAAGGGGGAGACAGAGAGAGAGAAAGAGATGGAGAGAGACAGAGAAAGACAGATACATAGATAGACTGTGTAAGAGAGCTCAAGCGAGAGAGCGAGAGACGCATAGACGGACTGAGAAGCAGAGCGCGAAAGCCAGAGAGAGAGAGAGAGAGAGAGAGAACCTGTGATTCAAGGGCTGCGACGGTGGTGATTGGCGCCGGTGGCAGTGGCGGTGGCGGTCGCAATGTCGCCCATACAGTAGAATACGGTGAGAGAGGCTGAGTTCTGTGAGATTTGGTGAGGTGTGTGTGATACACTGTTGTTCACTTGTGTGTGATACTATTGCCTATAGATAAATGCGCGGGTCCGAATTAATGAAATGGCGCGCGAGTTGAAATTTCAACCTTTACCGACTAATTTTCTACTTAGTCGAGAAAGGAATGAATTATCACTCAACAGCGACGAAAGTTTTGGTCGCTAAAAGTCCTATTTCGCGACTAAGTACTATTTTAGTTGGGAAAAATAAATATTACAGATTAAAAAAAAAAATTAGCCTAAATTGTATACTAACAGTGACTAATATCCTATTTAGTTGCTGAAAATTTTAATTTTTGCCGACTAAATTTAAATTTAGTTGCCAATTACAAATATTTATCGACTAAAATATTTTAGTAGGTAAATATTGAACCAATGTTGACCAAATTAAATTTTAGTTCGCCAAAAATTATACTTTTGGCGACTAAAAATGTTTTAGTCGCCAAAATTAGTCGGCAAAGGTGCATTTTCTTGTAGTGCTAGTTGGCATGTCCTTGGCATCACCCTGAAGTGTCCTTTGAAAATAAATTAATTAAATAAAGGAACACGCCATATGGTGTGTCCCATACGTGTCCCCGCCATGTTTACTTGTCCAACACTGCTAGGACACTTGTTTTGAAATGTCGGTGCTTACTATCACAGATTGCATTTTTTACATCCCTAGCTCCCAAAAAAAAATTTTAAATAATAAAATAGAGACGAAGAAGAAAGAATAATTTCATTTAAAGTCTAGTTATGGGCCTCCAAATTGTTTGAGAGAAAAAAAATCTCTCTTCTTCTAAAGAAGTATCCATTCTCTATATTAATTGGCTTCTATTATTTTTATAATTTGACATACAGGAACTTACATATTTAAGAGAAGAGAATTGGCAACTTCTCTTGAAACAAGGACGAGATTTCCAGAGTTAGTAATACAAGAGGAGAAGCGGGTTCGTTTTGTGGTAGTCAATGGTCTAGCTATCGTCGAAAAACCTACTAGTATGCATATTGATGATGCAGAATGGTAGGTTGAGTACTGAATTTCGCACGTGTGCTGTACTTTTTGTGCTTTGTTTTGAACATGTCATGCTTTCAGTCTTGTACAGTCACATAATTTCATTTGGGGATTGGTAAAACGTGCCATTTCGTTATGCAGACACTTATCCTCAGTTAAAGTATTTTTGGATTTGTTTTCTCGTGATTGACTTTTACTTTTCTTAAACATTGGTTCAATGTAAGTACATTTTTGTTTGATGCATGGTTAATGGATCACTTTTAATATAAGCTCATATTTAGAAGGAAGCTGTAGCAAACAAACACGAGAGAAGTTTTAGCTTTTAGAGGTAAGTGGAGATTTTTTTGATGGAAAATGCTTTTAAAGTTATGTGGAGGAGAATGAAAGGTTGAAATTTAAATGATAAATAAATATAAGAGGTATCCTTGTTGTCTCCCAATAAAAGCATTATTCTTGGTTGGAAAGTCAGTTATTGGAAGCGGATGACGTGAAGTCACATTTTTGTCATTGTTCTAAATTCAAAAATGTTATGGGAATTTTCTTAAATTGTTTAGAGGATGACCATCTTCTCTGATCTGAGACATTCCCATGAAGTGAAAACTATTCAAGTGGGTTATTGGAAATTCATTTGGGAGCAGCTAGATTTCTTGTGTTTTATCATTCTATGCTTTAAATTACAAACACTTTCTTATCTTGAAAAGTTATAGAGCTTGGTGGTCCCCTGTACTTTTTTGAATAAATGAAAACCTTTCCTTTTGGACCTCAAACTTCTTAATAACTGGTTTTATGGCATTTACATGCATTCAAGACTATGCAAAACCAAGATTTTGCAAATTGAATCTCCTCGAGGGCAATTTTATTATTTATTATTTATTATTTATATAATTGCAGGACATGTGACATTCACCTACTCATTTAGAGGTTATGAGAAGTTATGAAATGTGAAAAGATAATAGAGAACATGGAGCATGAAGTGGAGGTTGAAGGAAGTTATGAAGATCATGGAATATAAAATGAAAGAGGTGGAAGAGTAAGTAGTTTTAGGTAGTTTTTTCCTACAAATATTTGTCTATAAATAGTCATTCATGGCTATATTGTAAAAGATCGAGAACTCAAATAAAAAACAATTGATTTCTATTTTTCTTGTCATTTATATTTCCTGCATTTTATTTTACGCACTTCCTTTTTGAAACATTTATTTTTAGCACTTCCTTTTCGAAACATTTTATGCACTTCCTTTTCAAAGCATAGGAGTAGAGGTAAGTAATTGTTACTTTGATTGTTCACTCAATCACCCCGATTGTTCACTCAATCATCTTTCTCTGTTTCCCTCATTTTTCTTTTAATTTTTCTTTTCTCTACACTTGGCAATTTTGAAATCCTTTTCATTGAGGAAAAAGAACCGTCAACACAATCGCTTGATAATTGGCTTAAATTTAATCTGTAAGGATTTTTCAATCCTTACTGGCACGCTCGCATTTATAATAAACTTCGTAGGAAAAATAAGCAAACAATTTTTGGCACGTCCAGTGGGACGTCAAGTGTAAGAAATGAAAAATAAATTGGATTCGTCCATTCTAAATAGCCTAGATGAAATCTTTTGACATAAACAAAAAAAATTTGGATCTTCAAGAAGAGATCCATTTTCTTGATGAAACAAACTTCCATCCATTACAATATTGTTTAGTAGAAGAAAAAATACACCATTTAATTGGAGTAATTCATCAACTTGATATAGAAATTTGCCAATGGAGACATGAGTTATCAACCCTTCTTGTCAAGTCTTCAATGACTGAATTTTGTGAGGTTTTACAAAATGTTTTCAAGTCATTTGTGACTGCATTAGTGAAAATATAATTTCATCAATGGTTCGGGGGGTTCAAGAGCCTGTTTTTAGAAAGCCAAATTATGAAATTAACATAATGAAAGAGCATATTCTTGAGCCAAATTTGGCTAAGAATGATGTTCATACATGGCTCGGGGGGTCCAAAAACCAATTTTTAGAGAGTCAAGTCATGAAAATAACATACCTATGAGGGATTTTCATAAGCCATTAACGGCTAACATGGAAAAACAGCCCACTTTGCCAATAATTATGAAAATCAATTCGCCGAATGTCATATTTTTAAACCAAACAAGGTTAAGAATAATGAACAAGCCACTGTTCATGAATTCAAAATTTTTGACATTTTTCGAAATGTCAAAAAGTACGAATTTTCATGGTCACACTATACCATGACTTTTGTTGTTCAAAATCCATTTTGGATTTGTGGATCACGTCAAACGTTGGCTTTGATGGAATGACTAACAAATAATATTTCGTTATTGCAATATATTGGGCCAAAAATATGGTTATTAGTTGATCCATAAAACTATCACCATTTGGTTTTGTGATTACCTTCAAAGCATGTCCCAAGACACTTCGAAGCATGTTATTAAGAACATGTGAGGATTGTTAAACCTCTTTTCAAAGGATAAATGGTTGTACTGTTATATGTATTCATTGAAATATCATTTTATAGCCACTAATGGCTAGTTAAAATGCCAAATTAATTTCATACTAATCCAACTCTTTGGATTTGGTTCGAAGAGATGTCGTGAGCACTTTCGAAAGACGACTTTGATCCTTTAGTAACATATGTGACTTTCGAAGGGTGGTTTTGTCATCAATAAACACCTTCGAAATGTAACATGGGACGAGAAAGCTTTCGAAATGTGTACCTCCCTTCAAATATATGTAAAATGGAAATTAATTAATTGTCAAATAATGCCTATTTTTAGCGTGATAATTAGTGGCTTTATTGATAAACATTTTTGTAGCCATTTGTTACATAAAAATGTAACTAGTGTTCTACAAAAGTTGGTTCTAAGAACAACGGTTTTGGTGTCTTCAAAGAATTAATAATTGGTTCGAAGTACAAAATTAATATTTTCATTAATTATATGTAAACATGAATATACAAAATTTGAATAACCACAATGTTGGCCAAAAGTTGCTTCAAAAGCCCTTTTGCCATAATTTTGTAAGCTTCGAAGCACTCCATCTTGCATTAAAAACAACTTCAAAGAAACAATAATGGTGGTTGCGAACCTTCAAAGCTTTGTTGAGTATTTCCAAGGATGTAATTTGTCCTTTGTCGGCACCTTCAACCTTCGAATGATGATTTTGGTCCTCTATACCACCTTCGAAGCTTGTTACTAGTCCATAATAGCTAGCATGCGTAACAGCTTGTTAAGGTGAATCATGTTTGTATATTGGCTTTGCCTTGAAAATATGAGATTCTGAATGATTCTAAGTGCAAGCAACATCAACCTACTTCAAAAGGTTCCAAGTTTTCTAAGTATTTGAAATACGAGTAAAATAAAATTGTTTAATTTCCTTCAACGGATTGATGCTGATTCGAAGTACATATGTAATATCCTTTCAAGGCATATATATAATTCGAGACATCCAATCATAATTTCATGCTCATTCGAAGCACTTATTGGTGCTATTATATCATTCGAAGCACTTTGTTGATATTATTCGAAACACTTTGTTGCTTAAATTAGTCATGTGCTTGGTTCGGCTCTTCAAAAATTCAAGTAAATATCATTTTTAATAGTCGCAGGGGGTAATTTTGACATCATAAATCTGTTATTTTATTATTTATTATTTATATAATTGTAGGACTACATGTGGTATCCTCTTACTTATTTAAAGGTTATGAGAAGTTATGAAATGTGGAAAGATGATGGAGAACATGGAGCATGAAGTGGAGGTTGAAGGAAGTTATGGAAGATCATGGAATATGAAATAAAAGAGGTGGAAGAGTAAGTAGTTTTAGGTAGTTTTTTCCTACAAATGTTTGCCTATAAATAACCATTCATGGCTACATTGTAAAAGATCAAGAACTCAAATCAAAGACAATTAATTTCTATTTTTCTTGTCATTTATATTTCCTGCATTTTATTTTACGCACTTCCTTTTCGAAGCATTTATTTTTTGTACTTCCTTTTCGAAGCATTTTATGCACTTCCTTTTCAAAGCATAGAAGTAGAGGTAAGTAATTGTCACTTTGATTGTTCGCTCAATCACCCCGATTGTTCACTCAATCATCCCTATTGTTCACTCAATCATCTTTCTTTGTTTCCCTCCTTCTTCTGTTAATTTTTCTTTTCTCTACACTTGGCAATTTTGAAGTCCTCTTCATTGAGGCAAAAGAACCGTCAACACAATCGCTTGATAATTGGTTTGAATTTAATCTGTAAGGATTTTTCAATCCTTACTGGCATGCTCGAATTTTTGATATTTTCCTTTGTAGGAAAAATAAGCCAACAGCATCTTAAAATGTACTCTAGTGACAATTGCTAATGGGAATAAAGTTTCTATTTTGTCTCTTGCAAAACATCCCTTCTGCTTGGTTGCTCCGTCTCCCACCCAAACATCCCCTTTGTAATTGGTGTTAGTGACGTCTGCTTCCACTCTTTAAAAACCCTTGAACCTTAGTCGGTTCTATGAACAATTATCACTTTTGGTAATTTGATAAATCTAATTTGGTTGGAATCTTATGCACATTTAGAATCGTATAAACTTGCATAGTTGTACTTCATACGAGTGATTTGTTTAACATTAATTTAATGATTGGGTTCACCATTGAATTTACTTCCAAATTGATTATTTGTGCCCTTCAGTTAAGTGATGTGTAGGGCTAACATGTTCATTATTTTTATAGGTTCAAGTTTCTACTTCTAAGTATTTCCATGCGTTTCCATTTTTTTTATTTTTTTTTGAAATGTTTTCATAATATTTTGGTTTCTAAGCTAAGCATAATCAATACATCAAAATGAAATTTTGATTATGGGTCAAGATAGAATTGTGGTTCTAATTGGAATGTACTCAAACATAAGAATCCCGAAAAAATAGAAGAAAAGCTACTAAGGAAAAAGAAAATCTATAAAGAATAGATATAGTAAGTGGGGTAAAAAAAGATGAATACATCAATCTACATCATAATGAATTGAGGGCAAAAAATAAAGAACAAATCAAAATAGGGACAAAAATGTACACTAGAGTGCTAGACAATGTAATGAGAATTTATTATGCTTATTTTAACAGTTTAAGTGGTAGTGTTCATGAACATTTAACATATATATTACAACTAAGCAAGAATAAATAAATTTCTTACAATATTTATGTAGAATAAACATAAATGCTCCCTACGTGCTCAAACTTTGACTCTTCTGTGTGCCTTCGCTCCTCCGACCTCAACCCTGCCCTTGTTAGCGCTTTGTGCAACGAAGCTATAAATCACTTCTATTAATGAAAGTTTAATCCAGTTTCAGAATGAGAATTAACCAATTTTATCTTTATTGATTCTTTGGTACTAACGCAACAAGTCCTATTTTGGCCACATATTAAATTCATTCTAGCCACCTTTGTCATTACAGCTTGTCATCATTTGAGCTTGAGTTGTTCCATATTCAGAAGGCAATTTCATCCTTTGGTTTATTTAGATCTACACACCCTCTGCTTATTGTAGACACCCCATTTTTGACTGTCCTCAAGACTTGGAAGTCACCGTTTAAACACTCGGTGATCATCCATGTTTGTGTTCGTCCTGAGTTCCCGGAGGTCTCGGCCACGCGTCTTGCCTCAGGATCTCTCGACTCGACTGTTTTGTGTCTGGTTTTGCAGCAGACACTTGTGTTTTGCCTTTGAGGGGGCAGGGAATGGCTTGTTAACCATCCCCACACATCACCGGCCATGGCTTCAGGCCACCGGCCACTGGTTTGTTTCCACCGGCCAAATGTTTGGCCGACCGGCACTCTTTGTAGTCGACCGGCCATCTATTTTGGTTAAATTGCATTTTTGGTCGGCCGACCACCGTGCATCTGCTTTTGCAGATATTTTTATGCCAGCTGTGCTAGCTGGCATACACCTTTGCTCCCCTCCATACACGTGTATGGAGGGATCTCCTTCTTGACTAGCTTACTTGAGAAGCTTTGCAAGAAGGATTGTCTATAAGAGGAGGCCTCTTCTCCCTCCCTTAGGGTTACACAAAATTTTCAGAGGAGCTCTGATATTAGGGTTGGAGTTTGTATCTATTCCATATCTATATCTCCCTCTTTGTTTTGCCTTGTGTGTGTTTAGTCTTAGTTTTGTGCACAAACACCTACCATTACACCTTACCTTGGTTACTGAGGTGCTGGGGAGCTGTTCTTGGAGTTCTTGGCTTGGTTTGGAGCTAAGGAAGCAGCTGGAGTGCTGTTCTTGAAGAGGGTCATCAAGGGTAAGGTTCTTGTCCCTTTTTATCCCATTTTTGCATAGTCTTTTAGCCTATCTTGCAACTGTTTTTAGACTTTGTATATAACATATAAAAGTTTTGTTTTTACTTGCTTAAAATAGTTGTTTAAGAGTGTTTTGTTGTTTGGGGTTGTTTGACCCCTCATAGGCCTTGTTAGGCCCTATTTTTGTGCTATTTTGGTGAGCTCCGGGACCACCTTGTTTGGGCCCCCTCACCACTGAAATCTTGAGGGATTTCAGTGGTGAGGATGGTGCCTTAAGGTCCTAAGAAGGAGAGGGCCACCCCCCTCTCCTTGTTGTCCTTGAAAAGGGCCATTTTAGCCTCATGTGTGAGCATCTAATTTAGGTTCATGTTGGCCATGTCCTAACTATTTTTTTATGCTTATCTTGCCATGATATAGCATTGTTGTGAGTTGGTTCAGGCACACCATGCTTGCTTAGCATACATGTCTTGTAATGCCATGAATTGCCTAAACATGCCTTGTGCTTTGAGCCTTGTTTCTAGCATGTTTTTGGCTTAGCCTTGTGAAGCTTTTATGCTTGTTTTAGCATGCTAAAGGTCTGTTTTTGGTCATTTGGGTTGTCCATGCTTTGCTTTGTATAGCTACCATGTAACCTCTCTTGTATGCCTTAAGCATTGACCCCTCTAGCATGCCATCCTTGCATCATTTCAGTGGTTTGGAACCACTTGTCATGTCATTTCAGTCCTCATGATATGCTCGTATGCTTGCATTTGATGCCCCTTTCATGCTTTAAAAGGTTGGTGTTTCATGCTCCATGTTTATGCTATTGTGTATGCCTCTAGGATTAGGTCATTTAGATGCCATCTAAGTGGTTTTTGGGGCTTACTTTTGCATGATTTAGGACTGTTTTAGTTCATTTTGGTCATTTGCTTCATATGTCATATGGCCATGGTCTAAGTCCTTGGGCTTGGTGGCATGCCTAGCTTGCATTGTAGATTGGTTTGGCACCTTTTCTAACATGATTTTCAGAGCTTACAATGTATGCCATTTGTCCATGTGTGCATCCTCTTAACTGTGCTGGAGAGTTGTTTCTATATGCCTAAGTGTTGGTCCTTGTGTTCATGCATGTTTGCATGTCATTTTGCCTTCATTCTTGAGCATGTTGGCCACTGCTTTGGGTTTAGTATAGAGCTGCCCAAATTAGTTTAAGTCCATAGTTCGCATGTTGTTGCATGCTCACCTTGTGTGTTGTTGCATACTTGTGTGTTGTTACATGTTTAGGTTGTTTAACATGTTTGCTCCATGTGTTGTGGCATGATTGAATGAAGTCACATGCTTGCTTGCATGTTTGAACATCCCCATTGTATCGGGCATACTTATTGGTTAGCATGATTGTCACATGCCTTGTATGCTTGTTTGCATTGTTCATGTTGCATACTAGCTCATATGTCTAGGTCGCATTGCATTGACATGCATGCTTAGCCTCTTGAATTGAGTATGATAGAGGTTGAACTCCTTGTTTGTTTATGTGCATTTCATGTGAAATCAAAGTGCATAACTTGGTTCCTTAGGCCATCACGCATGGAAATGCGCGACTGGTGGTCCGAGAACCGAGAACCATGTCCCTTTGAGTCATAAACATGATAAGGGATGTGTTGGTGCACACATTTGCTTGAAATGCATTGCTATTTCTTGTTTTGCCCTCTGCTGCTGTCAAAACAGGATTCTGCAGGAAGATTTGGCCGGCCGGCCATCTTTAGTGCCGACCGACCAACAATTTGTGGCCGATATCTTAACCAGTGGCCGGTGATCATTTCCTTTGGCCGGTGACCATTTACCTTGGCCGATGGCATCCCACAGGGTTCATAGAGTGCACCTTGGGATTTGTGCAATGCTCAGAGGGGCAGAGTAGGGAAAATAGAGGCAACTTGTGCATGGCAGTGGACTTTCGAGCGGAGCCGAGCACGCATTGCATTGGGCCCTCTTCCCGAGGCTGTTTACTGTTTTATTAGATTAGTTAATTTGCTTAACTAGTTTAACTGGTCTGTAATATTTAATTAGCCTATAGGTTAGTTAAATTTGTATTATTCTTTCGGTCCCTCCGAGCGAGGGCAAATTTGTAATAAGTGTGGGTGCGTGTGTGCATGTCTTCCAAGCCCCACTTCTTTCTCCTTTTTACTTACCTGCTTTTGATGGTTAGTATTAGGACATGTTTAATTTAGCATCCTTATGCTATGTATGCGTGCATCATTCATCAGTATTGCATGCACCAGGCTCGGCGCATCATGCTAACAGCATAGTATTCCAAATCTAACTTGAATACGTGCTACTTGTTGCATCCCACATGCCATCCTAGGATTAGCCGAGCATATTCTAGTGACATTCTGTATGCGTTGCATTAGCCACATAACATGGACTTGGATCATGCATGATTGCTAACATGTTTTCTGTTTTGGCTTGGAGTACTCGGTAAGCATTTATGTTTTAGCATCCTTGCATGAGTGTGAATGCTAACATGGCAGCATGCTTACCATGTGGCTAAATGCTTATTTGATAAACTGCATGAATGCCTATGGGTGAAGGTTGAATTGTTTGAGTTGGAACAACTCGTTGAAATCCGTGTTTTAGCCTACTTATGGGTAGCAAATTAAACCATCTTTCAAACGAGCGGATATGCAATGCTTTGTTCCAAATTAGGCGATCTAGTCTATACTTTTGTGTTGTGCGCATCACATAGTAAGATTAGCTAATTAATCGGAATAAGAACACATAACGTTTTCAAAATCGGATATCATGATTAGTAGAGGCCGATCTTCGGATCGGGCGAGAGGGGGTGCTCATAGCTGACCTTCCCCAATCGTACCCAAGTTCCCGAGCCGAGGCAACTTTGGTGATGACGGACACGTGGCCTTAGGCAAACGAGTCAGGGTTTCCTAAATTCCCCCATTAAAAAATATTTAGGTGGCGACTCTGTATCTAGCAAAGCAGTCCATGTTTGGCACTTCTTTTCTAAAAATCTGTTTTCTCAAAACGATTTGCCGGATTTGGACTCTTTGGTTCAAATTAAGAACCGTGACAATTCGAGTCCGAACTGTAGCACTGAGGCCCTCACCCGGGGCGCGTCTACAGTTTCTGGCGACACTGTTGGGGAAATTAGAGAACTTGACTCGAACTCGTGATATCTTGTTTTGTCTACACTTATGTGTTTCTTTGCATTGCATGTGCATTGGTGCGCCTAGGACACCGTGTTGGCCATTTGCTATTCCTAAGCGGTTTGCCGGAGGCTTGTCTTGTCAAGGCATGACCATAAGGCTGACCGGTTGCGGGCTCTGCCAGTATGGGAACACAAACCCCGGTTTTACCGGGGCACCCTTTTGACCATTCGACCTAGTGCATATTCGGAACCCATAGTGACCATTCCAAACTAGGACAGGTTGCTTACCCGATATAGGTTGTTTGAAACCGCTGTGTGCATAGTGAAACCCTAGCTCCTGACAAAATAGGACAGGGAAACCATACCCCAACATAGGGGTGTTTTGGCTCTCTTTTATCTGCTATGTGCTTTTAGAGTGTATCTCTACAGGAACGTACATATCAGTCTGTGAGTTTGGGCATAAGGCCTGCGGGCATCAGTATCAGTGTTTTTGAGAAACAGTTATATCTACGGGTATCCGATTCAGTGTTTTGGGGCAGTGATTTTGGGGAACAGTGATCAGTATTAGAGTACAGCTGTTCAGCTACGCCTGTGTTTGTTCCGTTTGGGCTAAAATACTGCATGTTTTCTCTTTCAGTTCAGAGATTCGAGTACAGAATAGCCAGCGCTCTCCCTCGCTGAAGCAAGGCAGATATCTGATCTGTTAGTCACCGTTCAAGATCAGCGGACTTATCATGACACAGAATTCAGAGGAAATCGTGGTTATGACAGCCGCATTAGATCAAGGAATCACCCTGCAAAGTGAGACCAGTGTTGAAGTACCGCATCCGCCCAGGTCGCCTGCCGCACGCCCGATCTGGGAACCCCAGTTGTATCAGGCTCGTGAGCCCACTACATTCGAATTGATGGGGATGATTGGTGACCTCCAGAGGTCTGTGGCAGATCTCGCTTACGGAATATCGGCTTCGCCACTAACTGCACCATATGCTGGGAATTTTGTACCGCAGGAGCCCCCCCTACTGGAACGGATTGTGATCGAGCTCAGCCAACCGGAGGTTGTCTCAAGTTATAGCAATGATGTGTCAACATCAACCCAAGCCCTCGATCAGGCTGAGGCCAGAGGTAAGAACAAAATGAAGGCAGATGCCGATCCCATTGAACAACTGCTGTGGGCAGTCGAGGCTTTGAAAGCCGGGGGGATGAATAAGCAACAGGTATTCGCAGTCGCGGCCAAGACTGTGGATGATGCCTTCCCCACTCCAACTGAAGACAGTTCAAGCCAGGCAGAAAACCGGGATAGGCCCCGTCATGCCAGAACAGTTCCTTCCACTCCCAACTCTGCACCTGGGAAAGATCAGAAAGTCAAGGCAGTGCCTGCCGACCCTTTCGCTAGTGCGTCTAGCAAGAATTCTCAGACTTCAAAGTACCTACCCCAAGAGCGCAGGGTCTTTCACGCTCTCTACATGCCGTTGTCTAAGGCACTCCAGATCCTGGCCAAAAGAGGGCATCTTAAACCCCTCGAGCCTCGGCCTCTCCCAAAGAATCTCCCTCTCACACATGATGCTGCCTTGTACTGCGCGTACCACCAGCAAACCGGTCACGCTACCGATAACTGTTTTCGCCTTCGCCATGAAGTGCAAGATTTGATCGACAATGAGGTTATCCTCCCACCCACCTCAGCAAAGTCTGTTACTACTGAGCTGTTGGACTTTGAGGATACTGCGAGTATGTGATCGGGGAGTGAACCACCTGCGGGCGACCCTCGACATATTTTGGATGTGGCGCCTGGCACGTATTTTTGAGCATCTGCGAATGCTAGTTTTGTAACTTCTGGCTTGGGTGTCGAGTCAGTCCTTTGTTTTGTTTTGAGTCTGTCTCATCGTCTTGAGTCAGTTCTTTTTGGTTAAAGGTCTGTCTTATTGTAGCGAGTCAGTCCCCTTGTATAGAATGTCAGGTGATTCCGGGGTTGTTGCCTCGAACACCGTTTTTGTTTTCTTTTGAGTCTGTCTCTGCTGTGGAGCCAGTTGCAACCAGGAAATCTGAATGAAACAGCTGCGGCTATCATGTTTCCGTGCTTATTGCTACTTTGAGCTAGTTGTGCCAGAGGATTTGAATGAAACGGCGGAGCATCTCACTTACTCTTCTGTGCTCTAAACTCATTGTATTGACCTAAGTTTTTCAAAACTTTTTTTTTTTGAACACTGTGGTGATGAAAACGAAGAGGAAGGAATTCCTCGAGTTTTACAAAACTTTGATCAATTTGAGAGAAAGTGAGGCATGCTAAGCCTTTAATGAATGAAATCATGCTTATTAGCGTGAGTACTGAGAAGGACCCTGACTTGATCCAAATTGGTTCCACACTATCTTCAGCGCGAGCGATTTGTCGCTTTCGTAAAAACTTTCAAAAACAAAATGTTTTGCACGGTCCTGTGAAGACCTGTGTGGAATCGCTCTTGAGATTGTGCAGCCTAGGATCGCTCTCAGCCTCAAGATTCAATCCATTTGTTTTCAAACCTTGAACCCATTCAGAACGTTCAACGATCAATCATCAAGAGAGGCCTGTGTGGCCAAATTTGAAGCAGCCCTCGAACAAGAGGCATCAAAGTCAGATCAAGAAGATCAGATCTCGCCGGAAGAAGCTTGTGAAGCCAGAACAGAAACACCCCTTAAACTAGGGGCAAAATGTCCAATGTATTCAAAGAGTCGAAGATGAATCCATTTGCAAATCAATAACAACAGCCACTCTACTGGATACGGATGGCTTCAAAACCCTAAAACCATTTGGTATGGACTTGTTACACTTCTACCCTTTGAGAGGCTCGCTGGGCCGAAAACCCGGAAGGGCGACCCAGGCAAAAGTTAGAGCAAGAAAAAAAAGTATATACAAAGAGAAAAAAAGAAAAAAAAAGAAAAAAAAAAGAAAAAAGAAGAAAAAGAAGAAAAAAGAAAGAAAAAAAATGAAGAAAAGAATTGAAAAGAAAAGAAAAACAGAAGCTCGCAAGGTCGAAAACCCGCAACAGGCGCCTTGGCAAAAGTTAGAGCCTAAAAAAAGTGAAGGTTAAAATACCCGAGTGTACCTTAACTGGAACTACGTAAGGCTTGATTCCCATGTTTGGGATACGTAGGCAACTTCATTCCGAAGTCAAGCCCCCAACGCTTTCAAAGCGATTTAGTCCATGTGATGGTTTTAATCATCCTTGCCTTCTCTGAATCCGATAGTTCGGTTGTGACACCGTGAACTACGTAGGCTTGATTCCCATGTTTGGGATACGTAGGCAACTTCATCCTGAAGTCCAGCCACCAACGCTTTCAAAGTGACTGTGTCCATATATTGGTTCTGACCATCTTTGTCTCCTCCGTGTCCGGAGTTCGGTCGTGATCATCACTAATGAGGACTGTTTACAAAATGCCGCGGCGTCATCCAAACAAGGGGCAACTTTCCGTTGCCATGAGTCGCCATTCAAACTAGGGGCAACTTTCCGTTGCCGTGTAGCTCTTTCAAGCAAGGGGTAATTTTCCATTGCCTCCGATCCGAGGTTGCGCATCTCGAGAGTGAGTTTCGTGCTCGTTGAGCATTGACCATTTGCAAAAATAGTTTTTGAGGATTTTTACTGAGGTTGACTATTTTCTCAAAAATTATTCCATCTTTTCCAAAACTGGACCATCTTCTCAAAAATTATTCCATCTTTTCAAAATGATGAACTAGGGGCACAGTTGAGTCAGGCTCCCTGTCTTCCCCTCGATTGTCAATACTTGCCAAAAGGGCACTCTATTCGCCAGAAGAAGGCACAACTGAAGCTGTCAGAAAAGGGCTGAAAGCCCTCAATATCCTCCGAACAACGAGGTATCAAGCCAAGTGCGAAGCACAAATCAGAATGGATCAAGATACTCCATCCGGAACATCGACTAGACGTCCCTGGAGGAAATAGCCGCGAGCTAATAGTGTTGGGCGTGAACCCACAACTTCTTATTCATCTACTAACCACCCTGGGGAGGGATGGAAAATGAGAGATTAAAGAATGGAGAGGTGTAAGTCGAGAGAAAAGTGAGCAAAAGGGTTTTGAGAGAAAAAACCGAGCCTGAGGGCCGAGTGATGTGAGAATCACAAATTAGAAAGGGTGGGAAATAATGCCCGAAGGAACTGGCTCCTCGTGATTTGAGGTCTCTCATTTTTGTAACACGTCTGTATGTCGTGTCTTTTGTTTTGTTTACCTCAACTTTTGTTTTGAGTCTTTTTCGAGTGTGTTTCGTTGTGTTTAGGTTGTTTACCTTTTTGTTTCCGCTGTTGAGTCGTTCTTGCTGTGTTCAATTGTAGGCTCAATACCCCGGTTTGAAAAACCCTTTTTCAATTTTAAAAAAAAATTTAATCATGCTGTGCTCTGAGTGCTGTGCCATTCTCCATATTTGTGCGAAGCAAAAGAAGAAGGGGAAAATTTGGGGCATCTGAGTGTGCTTCAACTTCAGCCGATTCTACCTTTGTATTCCGTCTTGTCAGATTGGACTGTTTGTTCAGGGTTTGCCGTGTGCAGAATAAACAGAATGGCCTGCATGCAGATTAATTCCCAGCAGAGTATGGGCCGAGTGTTCAGACTAAGCAGTGGGTTGTATGAGTTGTTTTGCCGTTGGCCGATTCGTTACCTGGTTATTGCAATATAAATGTTTGACTTTCAGACAGGGGATCAATTCCATTTACATTGTTATGTGATGTAATGTAATGCAATGCAAAGCATGAAAATGTACCAAAATGTAACACTTTTTCAGACAAAAAGCTTTGTTTCATTTCATCATCTTTTTCAAGTACAAAGTTTTGGAGAAAACAAAACCTGCCTGCAGCAGTACAAGGTACTCAAGCTACCAGCAAAAAAAGAAAAATACAAAAAAAAAAAGAGAAGAAAAGCAGCAAAAGTCTGGATCAATGTCAAGCGGCCTCGGGCCTAAAGGTCTGTCCTCGTCCTCTTTCTGGACAAAGGTCTAGGAGCATTGTCATCAGCGCCGTCATCTGAGCCTGAGTTAGTGCCATCTCCAGTCTCCTCCTCAGATGACTCCACCTCTGCCTCCGCCTCCGCCTCCGCCTCCACCTCGGACTCATCGTCATCGGGGACTGGTGCCCGTGAGCTACTCCCAATATGAGTGCACCCCGCTTTGGTGCGGGGGTATACTCTGCCGTCTCGGGTAGGAGCGGAAGGTCCAGCTAAAGCACCTCCTACAGTAGGAAGCTGGAAGGGAGGCTGAAAAGTACAAATGGCAAACGCATCAGTATGCTACAGAATGCAGTATATGAATACAGTGTGTGAATACTGTGAGCAGTGTATCAGTGCAGAATGTAGTGTATGAATACAGTGTGTGAATATTGTGAGCAGTGTATCAGTGCAGAATACAGTGTATGAATACAGTGCGTGAATACTGTGAGCAGTGTATCAGTGCAGAATGCAGTGTATGAATACAGTGTGTGAATACTGTGAGCAGTGTATCAGTGCAGAATGCAGTGTATGAATACGGTGCGTGAATACTGTGAGCAGTGTATCAGTGTAGAATGCAGTGTATGAGTACAGTGTATGAATGCCGTGAGTAGTGCTGTGAATAGTCTGTGGGCTACAGTGTGTCAGATGCTGTGAGGGCCGTGTATTAAGTGTTGCGTTGTGCATCAGATTGTGTGAAACAGTTTATGTATGGTTTGAAACCGTGGTCAGAAGAACATACCGGAATACTATAAATGGCCAGGAGGTCGAGGCTCTGCTGAAGCATCCCCATCACCGAAGCGGTCAACTCCAGGGACTGGCGAGTGTACTCGGAGGAAGCCTGCAAAAGTGTTAGGAGTCTCAGTATTCTGCGGAATATCAAATGAATCGAAATGAAATGACTGTGCAAAATGCAAAATGCAGTAGTACATACCGGAGGCAAGCCATAGAACCCGACTAACTCATGATCAGCCGGAGGGGGAGCAATGGGGATCTGGTAAGTCGCCCCACCCCGCCCTCTGCATGTCATCGTCATGGGCAGTGCTGGCCAACTAGCCCCCCGTCCCCTCCGAGCTCCACTCCTGCCACGGACTCGAGCCGTCCTCGATGTCCCTGCCCCTGCTCTGCTCCAGCTACCGGCGCCGCAGGCCTCTCTCTCTCAGCTCGACGGCCACTGCTCAAAGGCCGCATGATATACGTCTGAACGTACTCTGAGTAGTCACCTATGCCTCTGAAGCGTATCACATCCCAGCCGATCATGTAGTCGGCCATCTGCTCAGGGGTGAACCTCTCGATATCCCTCATATGCTCAGGAGGGTGAACCGGGACTATCTGCTCTGGCGAACCCAGGGTCTAGCGTAGGAAGCGCTCACCCAGGTACCAAGCCCAACAGACCGGGCCCTCCAGCAAGATCCTAAAGTGTGCAGTCTCCTCCACACCAACAAATCCCTCTCGAATCACGGCCGGCAATGGAGCCCAAGGCTGCCAGGTGATCTGCAAATGACATGCAGTTTGTTATCTACTGTTATTGAAAATACAGTGTAAAGCGAAGTTTAAATAAACTCTAAAGTTGAACATACCTCCGCGGGGATGATGGTGTCAAAGTAGCGGCGGAAGAATATGAACGTCTCCCGGGGTCTCCGCACGCATCTCACATCGAAGCGTCGGGAGAATGGCACGCCGAGAGGGGTCTCCACGTCTGGCACTGGCGCGAGTCTCGGAAAGTAGGCGTAGACCCACAACTGCAGAGTAAATATCAGTACGCTTATCAGATAAAGCAGAATACAGAATAAAGCAGAAATTGCAAAACCGTGTATTGTGCAGTGTATTGTGCAGAGTGTACAGTGTGTGCAGTGTACAGTCAGTGTAAAATAGAGTATATGTGTGCCGTGTGTGCAGTATACAGTCAGCGTGAAGCAGACCGCAGTGTGTACAGTGTACAGAGTACAGAAAATGTAAAGCAGAAATGTAAAGTAGAAAAGAAGATGTACCTCCCAAGCCCGCCAGTAGCCTCCGAGCAACTGCCCGCTGCAACGGGAGGCTGAGCTCATGTATCCGTACAGGGTGGCCAGGGCAGCGCCACCCCAGTCGTAGCGCAGAATCCGCGTGACGTCCACTAGCGCGCTCAACAAACAGAGAGGCACGGTGTTCGCCCGATCGGCAAAAATGGTCGTCCCCAGCAGAAACATGAGGAAGCCGCAGGCGTACTGCTCCACCTCCTCCTGAGCCATCGGTGCCTCCTCGGCTAAGCCTGGCTGAACCCTGAAGTGGCTCTCGAACCATGAATATCTGACGAAGTCGGGACGCGCAAGAGGCGGCATCTCGCCGAGCAAGTAAACCTGAGCGGCCTCCCACTCATCCATATCGGTGTCGAAGGGGATCGGATCACCCCCTACCCCGATGCCGGTGAGCATCGAGAAGTCGTAGGGAGTCATCGTCATGTCTTCCGCCGCAGAGAAGTGGAAGGAGTCAGTGGTATCCCACCACCTCTCCACCAGAGCGGCGAGAAGAGGCCTGCTCGCGGTAAGCCGGGAGAGTCCTCTGTAGAAGGCACCGAAGCCAGCTTGGTCTACGATGTGGCGGACCGCATCAGGCAACTCCATGTACCAATCTCTGGCGGCGACATTGCCATACCCCCGGAAGCCATGGGAATCTTCCTGTATTCAAAAGCAAACAATTGCGAAGCAATATAAAATATACAGTTTTGAAGAACAGTCAAAATTGATGCAGATATAGCGTGTGTGCACGTTTCAAAATCAAACAAACATCGGGTGCCGGTGCTTGCAGTGAACTACAACATGTGACGTGTCAGTATGTTCGAGTGGTTCAGTATAGATATAGCGTTTGTGCGCGTTTTTCAAGTTCAAACAGACATCGGGTGCCAGTGTGCTCGCAGTGAACTACAGTGTATGATGTGTCAGTGTGTTTGAGTGGTTCAGGGCAAATACAGTATGTGTGCACGTGTTCAGATGCAAACAGATATCAAGTACAAGTGTGTTCACAGTCAACTACAGCACGCAGTGTATCGGTGTATCCGGGCTAAGTAGTTAAAGAACAGAATATACATTGCAGAATATCAACTATGGCAGTTAAGTGTTCTACATTGCAGAAAATGAAACGGGGAAGAATATACCTTGGAAGCACCGTATGATAGATGTGACTCCGGCTCACGCAGGAGAAGCTCTGGAGCCACCGTCCTATCGAAACTCCGAAACTGGCGAAGTCCGTCGGGAGGCAGTATGTGAATCGCCGGCTGGTAGGTCGCCGGGTCGAACGGGCGGACGCTCAAGGGCAAGAGCTCGGCCTCGGGATCCATCTCATGCTCCGGGGGAGTCCGGCCCTGTGGAAGATCGTCTGCCATCTCAGAGAGAGTGTGAAAATGGCCAGAAACGTGGAAACCGGGCTAGAATGCGAAAAGTAAACGGAAAGTCAACCCCGAGAGGGTGGAAAATGGCCAGAAAAGCCGGAATATGGAAAAGGCACGAAGATCAAGAGGAACTCAGGGGAAGCAAACCCCAAGTGGCGGAAATCAAGAAAAAAACACCGAAACGAAGTTTCATTCGGTTCAAAATGTCCGAAACGACGAGGTATTCGCGAATCGAACGATGAAAAAGTGTTGAAAACACAAGAAAATGGAGAAATGAAGGAAGGAAAATGATCTAGAGAGAGAGGGAGAGAGTTTTCGACCAAGAACAAGTGAAAAAGACCTGAGGCCAAAAGACCAAACTGTCCCGAATCAGGCACTTTTGGCCGGTCGGCCACATTGTAGGCCGGTCGGCCAAATATTTGGCCGTTGGAATATTTTTGTGGCCGGTGGGCAGCCGGTGACCTCCTCTGATGGCCAGTGAGCCTTCTACAACCTTTTTTGGGTCAGATATGTGTTTTGGGCCCTCCATTTCTTAACACAGTGCAAGAAAGTGCATTTCCGAAGCTCAGCCGATCTCCGTTTCGACCTCAGACCGTGTCTTCTGTGCGTGGCACCTGAATACGGGTGCGGTGTATCCTTTTTGTATCCTTTTGTCTCTTTCAAGATTCAAAAGTTGCCCCCACATGCATTGTCTTGCATTTGCATACCTTACTCGCATTGTTTTGCATTCAAAATCCCATGGTCTGGCGAGACCTTAAACATGTACGGTCTGGCGAGACCTTAACTACGCTCGGTCTAGGAGACCTTAAATCCATCGGTCTGCATTGTCATGCATGATCCTCGTCACGCGTTGCCATACGCACCTTACACGCATTGTCATGCATTCCAAGCGACGTGCGTTGTCGCGCATTCAAAATCAGATGGTCTGGTGAGACCTTAAACACGTACGGTCTGGCGAGACCTTAACTACGCTCGGTCTAGGAGACCTTAAATCCTCTGAAGGTGCAAGACCTTCGATGTTTGTTAGGCATGATCCTTGTCGCGCATCGTCATGCGCACCTCGCATGCATATGTCCTGCATTCCGTTGTAAATATATTGCATTGTCATGCATTCCAAGTGACGTACGTTGTCGCGCATTCAAAATCACCCGGTCTGGCGAGACCTTAAACACGCACGGTCTGACGAGACCTTAAACATGCACGGTCTGGCAAGACCTTAAATACGCTCGGTCTAGGAGACCTTAAATCCGTCGGTCTGCATTGTCGTGCATGATCCTCGTCACGCGTTGCCATACGCACCTTACACGCATTGTCATGCATTTCAAGTCGCACGTTGTCGTGCATTTCAAATTCACATGCATTGCCATGCATTTCAAGCAACTTGTGTTGTCGCGCATTCAAAAAAAAAAAGCATGCATCATTTGCATTGCAAGAAAAAAAACAACAAAAAAAAAAACATGCATCATTTGCATTTCAAAACAAAACAAAAAAAAAAAAAAAACAGGCATCATTTGCATTTCGAAAGAAAAAAAACAAAAACAACATGCATCATTTGCATTTCAAAGAAAAACATGAATATGTCATGCACTATAAATAGCATGCATTATTATGCATCCACTGTATATAGTGCATATGTCATGCATCATTGTAAATAATGCATGTGTCATGCATTACATTGTAAAACATGCATATGTCATGCATTCACTGTAAGTACTATTCCATTCCATTGCATATTGTAAATATTGCATTGTAGATTGCATGCATTCACTGCATCACCACCTCCATTTATGGCTTGCGCCTTTCCATGTTGAGCTTGGTCTGGTATGTGCCCATATCTTTCACGTCGAAGCACAGTTATGGTATTATGTGTACGCACCTATTCCACGCTGGTATGTTGGTTTGAGGGTGACGGCACCGTATCTGTATTAGACGCGGCTTGTATGTGTCCATGCCTTTCCTAGGCAAAATACGGTTTGGCCGCAGGCCTTATCCACTGCATCCATTGCATTCTCCCCGGCAGATCGCATTGTACATAGCATTCATTGTATATAATGCACTGTACATACATACATTCCATTGCATATTGTAAATATTGCATTGAATTCATTGCATCACCTCTATTTATGGCTTGCGCCTTTCCATGTTGAGCTTGGTCTGGTATGTGCCCATATCTTTCACGTCGAAGCACAGTTATGATATTATGTGTACGCACCTATTCCACGCTGGTATGTTGGTTTGAGGGTGACGACACCGTATCTGTGTTAGACGCGGTTTGTATGTGTCCATGCCTTTCCAAGGCAAGATTTGGTTTGGCTGCATGCCGTATCCATTGTATATATTACATTGTAGTGTAATTTTTGCATCCAGCATTAGGATCATGTTCTTTCGTTAGCGGGTCATTTCCCCACTTATGTCATTCCACCCAATTACTTGTTCTTGTATCCGTCTACATCACTCATAGTTCTGCATGTGTACGCGCCTATTCCACGCTGGTATGTTGGTTTGAGGGTTGCGGCACCTTTTCTATGGTAGACGGACTTTGCATCTCCATCATCCTTTTGACATTTGTGTGGTTTTGAACCGCTCATGATTTGATCATGATTCAATTGCATTGCATTTTCATTTGCATTATTATACATAGTTTTGTATATATCGCATATCATTTTTGCACTCATTTTGCATGTTATGCATGTTGCTAACGATATCGTACCTGTTAAGTTGTTTTCTTTTGCAGGCACGATATTGTATGTACGGTTCATTTGAAGCTGGTGCAACCAGACGAACCGCACAGGTATTGTATTCTCCGCGTGAAACGTAGCGAGAATTACATGATTCTCTTACACTCTCTCTGCATTGTAGTGTAGTTTGGTGTGTGCTAGCTTAAAACTGTTGCATTGTTATGCTTCGTTACAGCTTTCTTTGCATGATCATAAGTTATGCTCGGCTTCTTGCATTGTCAGTTGCATTTTGCCCCTGCCTTCAGGCGCATATCTTTATCTGCAGCTTGTATGTTTTGTCTAAGTCTTCGGCCTTGTCAAAAATGGGTCGTCTCTGGGCTTTGACATTCACTCCCGTCATTGTTATGACTTTCGAGTTCTGTCAAAGAGGGGCAACTGTAGACACCCCATTTTTGACTGTCCTCAAGACTTGGACGTCACCGTTTGAACACTCGGTGATCATCCATGTTTGTGTTCATCCTGAGTTCCCGGAGGTCTCGGCCATGCGCCTTGCCTCAGGATCTCTCGACTCGACTGTTTTGTGTCTGGTTTTGCAGCAACACTTGTGTTTTGCCTTTGAGGGGCAGGGAATGGCTTGTTAACCATCCCCACACATCACCGGCCATGGCTTCAGGCCACCGGCCACTGGTTTGTTGCCACCGGCCAAATGTTTGGCCGACCGGCACTCTTTGTAGTCGACCGGCCATCTATTTTGGTAAATTGCATTTTTGGCCGGCCGACCACGTGCATCTGCTTTTGCAGATATTTTTATGCCAGCTGTGCTAGCTGGCATACACCTTTGCTCCCCTCCATACACGTGTATGGAGGGATCTCCTTCTTGACTAGCTTACTTGAGAAGCTTTGCAAGAAGGATTGTCTATAAGAGGAGCCTCTTCTCCCTCCCTTAGGGTTACACAAAATTTTCAGAGGAGCTCTGATATTAGGGTTGAGTTTGTATCTATTCCATATCTATATCTCCTCTTTGTTTTGCCTTGTGTGTGTTTAGTCTTAGTTTGTGCACAAACACCTACCATTACACCTTACCTTGGTTACTGAGGTGCTGGGGAGCTGTTCTTGGAGTTCTTGGCTTGGTTTTGAGCTAAGGAAGCAGTTGGAGTGCTGTTCTTGAAGAGGGTCATCAAGGGTAAGGTTCTTGTCCCTTTTTACCCCATTTTTGCATAGTCTTTTAGCCTATCTTGCAACTGTTTTTAGACTTTGTATATAACATATAAAAGTTTTGTTTTTACTTGCTTAAAATAGTTGTTTAAGAGTGTTTTGTTGTTTGGGGTTGTTTGACCCCTCATAGGCCTTGTTAGGCCCTATTTTTGTGCTATTTTGGTGAGCTCCGGGACCACCTTGTTTGGGCCCCTCACCACTGAAATCTTGAGGGATTTCAGTGGTGAGGATGGTGCCTTAAGGTCCTAAGAAGGAGAGGGCCACCCCCTCTCCTTGTTGTCCTTGAAAAGGGCCATTTTAGCCTCATGTGTGAGCATCTAATTTAGGTTCATGTTGGCCATGTCCTAACTATTTTTTTATGCTTATCTTGCCATGATATAGCATTGTTGTGAGTTGGTTAGGCACACCATGCTTGCTTAGCATACATGTCTTGTAATGCCATGAATTGCCTAACATGCCTTGTGCTTTGAGCCTTGTTTCTAGCATGTTTTTGGCTTAGCCTTGTGAAGCTTTTATGCTTGTTTTAGCATGCTAAAGGTCTGTTTTTGGTCATTTGGGTTGTCCATGCTTTGCTTTGTATAGCTACCATGTACCTCTCTTGTATGCCTTAAGCATTGACCCCTCTAGCATGCCATCCTTGCATCATTTCAGTGGTTTGGAACCACTTGTCATGTCATTTCAGTCCTCATGATATGCTCGTATGCTTGCATTTGATGCCCCTTTCATGCTTTAAAAGGTTGGTGTTTCATGCTCCATGTTTATGCTATTGTGTATGCCTCTAGGATTAGGTCATTTAGATGCCATCTAAGTGGTTTTTGGGGCTTACTTTTGCATGATTTAGGACTGTTTTAGTTCATTTTGGTCATTTGCTTCATATGTCATATGGCCATGGTCTAAGTCCTTGGGCTTGGTGGCATGCCTAGCTTGCATTGTAGATTGGTTTGGCACCTTTTCTAACATGATTTTCAGAGCTTACAATGCATGCCATTTGTCCATGTGTGCATCCTCTTAACTGTGCTTGAGAGTTGTTTCTATATGCCTAAGTGTTGGTCCTTGTGTTCATGCATGTTTGCATGTCATTTTGCCTTCATTCTTGAGCATGTTGGCCACTGTTTTGGGTTTAGTATAGAGCTGCCCAAATTAGTTTAAGTCCATAGTTCGCATGTTGTTGCATGCTCACCTTGTGTGTTGTTGCATACTTGTGTGTTGTTACATGTTTAGGTTGTTTAACATGTTTGCTCCATGTGTTGTGGCATGATTGAATGAAGTCACATGCTTGCTTGCATGTTTGAACATCCCCATTGTATCGGGCATACTTATTGGTTAGCATGATTGTCACATGCCTTGTATGCTTGTTCGCATTGTTCATGTTGCATACTAGCTCATATGTCTAGGTCGCATTGCATTGACATGCATGCTTAGCCTCTTGAATTGAGTATGATAGAGGTTGAACTCCTTGTTTGTTTATGTGCATTTCATGTGAAATCAAAGTGCATAACTTGGTTCCTTGGGCCATCACGCATGGAAATGCGCGACTGGTGGTCCGAGAACCGAGAACCATGTCCCTTTGAGTCATAAACATGATAAGGGATGTGTTGGTGCACACATTTGCTTGAAATGCATTGCTATGCCTTGTTTTGCCCTCTGCTGCTGTCAAAACAGGATTCTGCAGGAAGATTTGGCCGGCCGGCCATCTTTAGTGCCGACCGACCAACAATTTGTGGCCGATATCTTAACCAGTGGCCGGTGATCATTTCCTTTGGCCGGTGACCATTTAACTTGGCCGATGGCATCCCACAGGGTTCATAGAGTGCACCTTGGGATTTGTGCAATGCTCAGAGGGGCAGAGCAGGGAAAATAGAGGCAACTTGTGCATGGCAGTGGACTTCCGAGCGGAGCCGAGCACGCATTGCATTGGGCCCTCTTCCCGAGGCTGTTTACTGTTTTATTAGATTAGTTAATTTGCTTAACTAGTTTGATTGGTCTGTAATATTTAATTAGCCTATAGGTTAGTTAAATTTGTATTATTCTTTCGGTCCCTCCGAGCGAGGGCAAATTTGTAATAAGTGTGAGTGCGTGTGTGCATGTCTTCCAAGCCCCACTTCTTTCTCCTTTTTACTTACCTGCTTTTGATGGTTAGTATTAGGACATGTTTAATTTAGCATCCTTATGCTATGTATGCGTGCATCATTCATCAGTATTGCATGCACCGGGCTCGGCGCATCATGCTAACAGCATAGTATTCCAAATCTAACTTGAATATGTGCTACTTGTTGCATCCCACATGCCATCCTAGGATTAGCCGAGCCTATTCTAGTGACATTCTGTATGCGTTGCATTAGCCACTTAACATGGACTTGGATCATGCATGATTGCTAACATGTTTTCTGTTTTGGCTTGGAGTACTCAGTAAGCATTTATGTTTTAGCATCCTTGCATGAGTGTGAATGCTAACATGGCAGCATGCTTACCATGTGGCTAAATGCTTATTTGATTAACTGCATGAATGCCTGTGGGTGAAGGTTGGATTGTTTGTATTGGAACAACTCGTTAAAATCTGTGTTTTAGCCTACTTACGGGTAGCAAATTTCAAACCATCTTTCAAACGAGCGGATATGCAATGCTTTGTTCCAAATTAGGCGATCTAGTTTATACTTTTGTGTTGTGCGCATCACATAGTAAGATTAGCTAATTAATCGGAATAAGAACACATAACGTTTTCAAAATCGGATATCATGATTAGTAGAGGCCGATCTTCGGATCGGGCGAGAGGGGGTGCTCATAGCTGACCTTCCCCAATCGTACCCAAGTTCCCGAGCCGAGGCAACTTTGGTGATGACGGACACGTGGCCTTAGGCAAACGAGTCAGGGTTTCCTAAATTCCCCCATTAAAAAATATTTAGGTGGCGACTCTGTATCTGGCAAAGCAGTCCATGTTTGGCACTTCTTTTCTAAAAATCTGTTTTCTCAAAACGATTTGCCGGATTTGGACTCTTTGGTTCAGATTAAGAACCGTGACAATTCGAGTCCGAACAGTAGCACTGAGGCCCTCACCCGGGGCACGTCTACAGTTTCTGGCGACTCTGTTGGGGAAATTAGAGAACTTGACTCGAACTCGTGATATCTTGTTTTGTCTGCACTTATGTGTTTCTTTGCATTGCATGTGCATTGGTGCGCCTAGGACATCGTGTTGGCCATCTGCTATTCCTGAGCGGTTTGCCGAAGGCTTGTCTTGTCAAGGCATGACCATAAGGCTGACCAGTTGTGGGCTCTGCCAGTATGGGAACACAAACCCCGGTTTTACCGGGGCACCCTTTTGACCATTCGACCTAGTGCATATTCGGAACCCACAGTGACCATTCCAAACTAGGACAGGTTGCTTACCCGATATAGGTTGTTTGAAACCGTTCTGTGCGTAGTGAAACCCTAGCTCCTGACAAAATAGGACAGGGAAACCATACCCCAACATAGGGGTGTTTTGGCTCTCTTTTATTTGCTATGTGCTTTTAGAGTGTATCTCTATAGGAACATCAACGTACATATCAGGCGCGAGTCACTTTGCCTACTTGTGAGCACTGTCTTACTGGTAAGGCAACAAGGAAACCATTTGGGAAAGCCATAAGGGCATCTATCCCATTACAACTTATTCATTCTGGTATATGTGGACCAATGAATGTGAGGGCAAGGCATGGAGCCCCTTATTTCATCACATTTATAGATGATTGCACGCATTTTGGTCATTTCTATTTGATTTCTCACAAGTCAGAAGCATTGGATTGCTTTAGACAGTATGTTAATGAGGTTGAGAATCAATTAGACAAGAGCATTAAGGCTCTAAGGACTGACCGAGGATGTGAGTATCTATCTGAGCAATTTAAAGTGCTCTGTGAGGAAAAAGGAGTTATCAAGCAATTGACAATTCCTAGGACTCCGCAGCAAAATGGTGTAGCGGAGAGAAGGAATCGCACATTGCTTGACATGGTTAGATCAATGATGACGCAAGCTAATCTTCCCATTTCTTATTGGGGAGATGTTTGGTTGATTGCTGCCTATGTCCTTAACCATGCGCCCTCCAAATCATATCCTTCCACCCCATATGAGATGTGAATTGGCAAAAAGCCTTATTTGGGCAATTTGCAGCCTTGTGGTTCGGCAGCTTACATACACAACGCTTCTCATTAGTTTGGGAAGTTGGGCCCTAGAGGAAAGAAGTGTATCTTCATTCGCTATAGTGAGCATTCTAAGGGCTATGTGTTTGTTGGGGAGCATCCAGATGGAAGTGTCACTGAAATTGAGTCACGAGATGTGGATTTCCTAGATGAGGATTTCCCTAGCAGAGGTGAGGTAACTAGAGAAGTAGAACTCTATGAGATGGAGGATCTACTTAAAAGCGCACCTAGTAGCCTAGTAAAGAATGAGGAGATAATCCCTCAAGCTCCTAGGGACAGTGGAAGCGATCTACCTGCCCATGGATTAAATCCAATGGATGAGGATTCTCAGGATTCTCAACTACGTAGAAGCAAACGTGGAGCTATACCCCGTCGTCGTTTTGAGATTTAAGGGGAAGCATTCATGATTGCTCCGAGTGATGAGATGGAGCCTAAGAATCTCAAAGAGGCTCTCTCATCCCCTGCCAGTAAAGAATGGAGTACTGCAATGGATGAAGAAATAGAGTCTATGAAAAAAAATCATGTCTGGGACTTGGTTGATTTGCCGCCAGGGCGCAAGACTATTGGGAACAAATGGGTTCTCAAAATCAAGCGCAAAGCGGATGGTTCCATAGAAAGGTATAAGTCTAGCCTAGTGGTGAAAGGTTACACCCAACGAGAGGGTGTGGACTATGAGGAAACTTTTTCACCAGTTGTAAGGTTTGCCTCTATTCGCCTAATTCTGGCCATAGTAGCTCAGTTGGACTTAGAGCTATATCAAATGGACGTTAAGACTGCATTTCTCAATGGAGAATTGGATAAAGAGATCTATATGGATCAACCAGAAGGCTTTGTGGTAGTAGGTCAGGAGCACAAAGTTTACAAGCTTCAACGATCTATTTATGGCCTAAAGCAATCATCCAGATAGTGGAATCTGAGATTTCATCGAGCCATTGTTTCTAATGGGTTTACGATGATCGATGAAGATCACTGTGTGTACGTTAAGCGGTCCAAGGACATTTTTCTGATATTGTCATTATATGTAGATGACATATTATTGGCTGGAAATGACAAGGAGATGATTGTCACCACTAAAAGGTGGTTGTTCTCTACATTTGAGATGAAAGACATAGGTGAAGCGGGCTATGTGCTCGGTGTTAAGATCCTTAGGGATTGCTCTAGGAGACTTCTTGGTTTGTCTCAAGAGACTTACATTAAGACTATCCTAGAGCGATTCCAGATACAGAGCTGCAAACCCATTGACACTCCTGTTGCGAAAGGCGATAGCCTAAGCCTTGATATGGGTCCTACGACTCAAGAAGAGAATGAAAAGATGGCCCGTGTTCCCTATGCAAATGTTGTTGGAAGCTTGATGTATGTTATGATGTGTACACCCCCTGACATTTGTTATGCAGTCGGATTGGTAAGTCGTTACCCATCCAACCCAGGACCAGCTCATTGGAAAGCAGTTAAGAGGATATTACGATATCTTAGAGGGACTGCAGATTACACACTTTGCTACCAAAGTTTAGATCTACATCTAGTTGGCTATTATGATGCTGACTGGGGAGGAGACTAAGATGAGCGTAAGTCTACTTCAAGATATGCTTTCATGCTTAGCGATGGTGTTATTTCTTGGAGCAGTAAGAAGCAATCCTGTATCGCCTTATCAACTATGGAGGCTAAGTTTGTGGCTTGTTCATCTGCCGTTCAGGAAGCCGTTTGGTTGAGGAGATTCCTTCAGCATTTGGATGTTGTCACACACACTTCAGACCCTGTGACTATCCATTATGACAGCATGGCTACACTCGCTTATGCTAAGGATCCTAAATACCACGGCAGAACCAAATACATTGATGTGAGGTTCAACTTTATCAGAGACATTTGTGGTGCAGAAAGAAGTGATCCTGGAGCACATCCCTACGAGTCGCATGGTTGCGGACCCTTTGACTAAGCCCATTGCTAGAGATGTTTATCTTACTCATGTTAAGGCTTTAGGACTACGTAGGTGGTGATATATTTATGTGTATTCGGTTGAACTCATATTTTTTGGGATATTTATGCTATTAGTATTCATATTGGTTTCTATTCCACATTTATGTTTACTAATGGCATAAATGGTTTGTGAATTAGCATACACAAAATAATTAAATTGATGTTAGCAGGCAAGATTGGCTCACTCACACGAGCAATCGCCTTTAGCGCTAGGTAGCGAGTAAGGATGAGACTAGTGGCTTATTATATTTGGAGCAAATAGAGAAGCTAAAATTATCCACTAGCTATGTCGCCTTGGTTGGAGCCAAGATGAGGTCTTGTTAGAGACCGACCATGGATATGAGAGTACCCACTTTTCCATGATGTGCCTATTATGGATAGCCAAATGCAAGATCTCATTTGATGCCTAAGAGGCAAGCAAACAGAGAATTCGAGTTAGACACTAGGAAGCGACTTGTACGCTTAAGAGCGACTAGACTAAGATCTGTATGGTGTGTGAGTTTAACATCACTCTTTGGAAGAGTTACTCCACTATAACATGCATTCGTACTGCATGTGCTTATCGACCCGTTAGTGAGGTGAGAGAATGGATCCCTGCTTCTTCACCGTATGAATCCTAAAAGTCATTTTTTCCCTAAATGACTTCACTTTGTGCCTTTTGTGACCTTTGACTATGTCATAAGATGAGGAGTTGATGTTCAGCTACTTTGGTATGTTGCCTGCGGTCATGTATGATTCGGCTTTAAGGGACATTACTGGGAAAGCGGTCAATTTCAAATTGAATGATATGAAGGTGAAGGGAAGATCATCTAATTCTACATCTCTGCTCCATATTCACTGTCGACAACTCACATCGCTCTTTATGGGATGCTGATTGGGTGTGAATATAATGCGGGACCTAGGAGAGTCAAACATGCTCTTTGAGAGATAAGAGATGTTTTTGGACCGATGTAGCTAGATGGGTCTGGGTACATGAGACACTATTTCTGTTCATTTTGGGTTGATGTCTCTATGCTGACTCATATTGAGTTTCTAGTATAGAGCTCCCATATGTAGGTGTTCTCAGCGATCGCACGGTACATTGGCTAGTATGAGATTGTTCATTTTTGGGGGGGAGATTGAGATAGAGATGTGGCAGTGTCATGCCAACTCATGTGCAAGTGGGAGATGTTAGAAATTGGGCGCCCATGTGGCATGACCCTTTGAACCTTTTGAACCTTATCCATGTTAGTTTGAATTTGAATTCAAAACTTATTTGGATAACCACTCAGGATATCTATATCTATCATATCAACTACTATGGATAGATGATATATTTATCCTATGTATCTGATATGATATATGGGATATGGGTATCAGCAAACAACGTATGTTTTTGTTTTTCCCATACTGACTCTCTCCCATTAAACAACAATCAAGCCATTTTGCACTGTGACTTGTGTGGGTGATACTCATTTTATAGCATCACTCTACTACTGGGTTGGTTGTTCACATTCTGGAAGCACGTGATTTACCCACGACATTCTTCGCTTCAGGCTCTGCTAAAAGGTATGATTCTAAAATTTTTATATATAGAATTCCAAAAATCATAAATCAAGCTTCACAATCATAACAGAGAAGAAAAAACAGAGAGATAACCTAGCGAAAAAGCAGGAAAAGAAAAGAAGAAGAGAAGAAAAATAAAGAAAGAAAAAACAGAGGCAAACCCACGAAGAGAACCCATCAAAAAAGAGAAGAAGAAAAGGAAAAGAGAAGAAAAATAAAGAAAGAAAAAATATAGGCATATCCACGAAGAGAACCCATTGAAGAAGAGAAGAAAAATAAAAGAAAAAAAAAACAGAGGTTGAGAGATAACCCAAACAAAAGAACCCATCGAAGAAGAGAAAGAGAACTGCCGAAGAAGAAGAGAAGAACATGAAGAAGAAGTCGAAGTAGTGTCATCTTCTCACTTTTTGATCACTTTTTTTAATCTTCTCCACCTAGGGTTTTTTTTTAATCACTTTTTGCACTCTTTTGACCACATTTGGTCATTTTATATTAAAGATTTTTGATGCCATGTAGGTATGGCCACAAAACAAGTACTAAATCAACAGTTGGAGTAGAAAAATAGGTAAAGCCCATATGTCTCAAAAAAAAGCCCTCACCTCAGCGCCTTGCATATTGCGCCTCACCTTGAACTATTTGAAGAGCATGGATGCGCCTCGCACTGAGGCGTGTGCCTAAACGCACCTTTTAAAACACTGGTATGCTTTGTTTTAGTTCCATGTTGTTGAAATGGCATGCTTTTCCCCTATTATATGGACAGCAAAACCTTTTCTTTGATATATTTTTCACCTTGAAATTTGGCATGAAGCTTTAAAAAATTCCATTTGTTCCTTTGGTCTGTCTCTTATTTTTAATTTTTTAAATTTTTTTGTGTCTTGAATTTATTATCTCTAGGAGGAGAAAAAATTGGTTGCTCTAAATTTGACTTCTTTAGTGTCTAAAAGAATAGGTTCGTTCTCATATCTCATGCATTGTAGTGTGTGCTTGTGATATGCAGATGACTCAAAACCTATGAAGCATTAACACTTCAAAACAAGTGTCATAACCGTATCGGACATATGGACACTTCGGGGACACGTATGAGACACACCACATGGTATGTTCTCTTATTTAATTAATTTATTTTCAGGGGACACGCCGAGGACACTTCAGGGACATCCTAGGGACATGCCAAGTTGTCTTTTCTACCATTTTATTTAGTGCTTTTGATGAATGTTCAATGCTTATTATTTTTTTCTTAGATTTAAATACTTAATAGATCATCCATAAAAAAAAGATATAAACTGTAAGTGTTAATTTAAAAGTGTTTTTTAAAAACAAAGTAAAAAATAAAATTAGAGTTAGTTTTTATTAATATTGAATGTTTGTGGATGTAATATTAATCTAGATAACAAATAAAAATATATTTTATTATTCTGTCCCCACCGTGTCTTTGTCTCCATTTTTTTGAAGTCGCCTTATCCCGTGTCTGTATCCGTGTTCGTGTCTACATTCGTATCCGTGTCCGTGCTTCTTGATAAAGAGCCTAGCCATGATAGCTATCTTAGCCACAATCAAGCTCAATCTAAGCTACAGTCCAGCTCTAGCTACCATAGTCAGTCGACAGCTTCAACAGCAACTGCAATAGCTGAGCCACTGTATCAGTTAGACAGTTAGGCAATTACAGAGTAAACTAAAGTTAGTTGGTTTTTTATGATTTATTTAACTTGAACCAGAGTTACTTAGAGTCATTTAACCATTGTGGTTTATAAATATCTCAGTCTCTGTAATTGTAAATTCAATTAACTCAATAGATAAGATCTCTACAAAGTTTCTTTTATGGTATCAGAGCCACAGACTCTTGCGAGTACTGGTTCTTTGAAGGTTCATCAATGGTGTCTTCAATGCCATTTCTGAATCTATCTTCATCTGCTGTTTCATCCACTCCATCTTCCATACCTCCAAATCTTGCACTACTCATTTCAAATCTGAATTCTTTTGTGAATGTCATGCTTGATTCCACAAACTTCATTATCTGGAAGAATCAAGTTCAAAATATTCTGAAAGTTACACGACTTCTCAGTTTTGTTGATTGCACACAGGTATGTCCATCATCCACCATCACTGATGAACACAATCATGAGATTCTGAATCCAGAGTATACACATTGGATCCTGATTGATTCTCATCTTCTCAGTTGCTTGACTGCAACTCTCTCACCATCTATCTTCACTTCTGTATTTCATTGTTCCACAAGTCATGAAGTGTGGAGTGTTCTTCTCAAACATTTTATATCTTTGTCAAGATCACATATTCACCAGTTGAAGAACAAGCTTAATCATATTGTTAAAAAAGGCCACACAATGGATGACTATTTGACTCAGATCAAGTCAATTGCTAATCAATTAGCTTTAGCTGCATCACCTGTTGATGATGAGGATCTAGTTTTGCTAATCCTTAATGGTTTGCCTGATGAATATAATGCATTCAAAATAGCAAACAGAACTAGAGTTGAAACCATTTCTATTGGCGAGTTATCTTCTCTGTTAAATTCTGAATCAATTCATGTTGAATCCTCATCTAAACAAGCTCATGCTTCAGAACTTCCCTTTGCTTATCATGTTTTAAGCACTTCTCATCGAGGTGGCTATAGAGGTGGTTCTTACAGAGGTCGAGGATGAAGGACTGGTAGCAGGTTCTTTAAAGGAAATTCTAGCAATTCTAATTTTCGAGGTAGAGGCAAATCTTCTAATCATCAAGGCCAAGGTCACATAAGTTCTGCTACTCACTTTACTGCATCTAATTACTCTCAAGTGATTTGCCAGATCTGTGGAAAACGAAATCACTCAGCATTAGAGTGTTGGTACAAATTGGACACCTCTCTTCAATCTCCAAGACCTCAAGCTCATCAAGCCTATGTTCCTAACACTAATCAGTCTGGTACTGGTTCTCCTGGTGACATTTCTCCCAACAACACCAACTGGTTTTTAGATTCTGCAGCCACCAGTCATATCACCAATGATTTGAACAATATCTCTTCTTATCAACCATATCATAGACATGATCAGGTTACTGTTCATAATGGAACTACCTTACCTATTTATCACACTGGTCAAGGTCTTCTCCCTACTCCCTTCTTTCCTTTTCATCTCTCAAACATGCTTCATGTACTTTCCATTTCTTCCAACTTAATTTCTATCCATCAGCTTATTTCTGATAACCATTACACTATTACTTTTGATAAAGATATGTTTATCATATAGGACAAGAGTACCAAGAAAGTGCTATATAAAGGCTTTCATTCCCATGGTCTCTATCATCTTCCTAGTGCTGCTCCATCTCCTACATCTGCATCTTCTTCACCAGCTTGTTTTCAGTCCACTATTAATTCTTCTCATTGGCATTTTAGATTAGGCCATCCTTCTTCAAGGAAACTTCAGCACATTGTTACTCCTCATTTGTTACCTTCTTCATCTGTTAATGTTTCATCTGTTGTTGATAATAAAATGTGCTCACATTGTTGTGTTTCCAAAAGTCATAGACTTCCTTTTAGCTTGTCTAATTCTACAGTTAATAAGCCCTTGGCCCTTATTCACTATGATGTATGGGGGCCATTCACTTCATCTGTTTCTTCATACAAATATTATGTGTTGTTCATTGATGATTATAGCAAGTTTACATGGTTGTTTCCTCTTCATTATAAAAGTGAAGTTTTCCTAAGTTTTTGGAATTCAAAGTGTTTGTTGAAACTCAATTTTCTACTCAATTACAAGTGTTAAGAAATGACAATGGTGGTGAATATCTTAGCACCAAGTTTTATGATTTCTTAAAGAGTCAAGGCATACAACATCAGTTGAGTTGTCCTCACACACCTGCTCAAAATGGAGTAGCAGAGAGGAAACATAGACATCTCATAGAGACCACCATTGCTCTCATGCATCACTCTTCATTGCCTCTTACTTATTGGTTTGATGCTCTTGCCACATCTGTTTTTCTCATTAATAGACTTCCTACTACTAAACTCAATTTGCTCCTGATTATACATTGCTCAGAACCTTTGGTTATAGATGTTATCCATGGCTCAAACCTTATGCTACTCATAAACTCCAACCTAGGTCTATGCCTTGTGTGTTTCTTGGTTATATTCCATCTACTAAGGGCTATAGGTGTCTTGATCCTGCTACTGGACAAATTCATGTTCCCAGACATGTTGTTTTTGATGAACATGTATTTCCCTTTGCTTCTTCTCCACCAATTAAGCTTGCACCTCCTTCGTTGTCCTAGTTGAGCTCATTTTTCTGGTCTGATCAGCCTTCTTCCCATGGCTCCTCTATGCCTTCCCCTGCAGCTCTTCCTGTTATAGCTAAGTCACCAATTCCAATTGTTTTTGGTCAATTTGATTATGTTCAGTCCTTTTCTAGGCCTACCTCACAATCTGGTCATCAGTCCTCTGTTCCACATGTTGTACATCAGTCTGGTACTCCTGCAATACATCAGTCTGCTACTCTTGCAAATTTGTCTATCCCTGAATCTGCTGCTCCTCTTGGCAGTCTGCCTTCTGTTTCAACTCAGTCTGCTGGTTTGCCTCAATTTGCTGCTAATTTGTCTCTGTCTACTGATTTGCTTTCCCCTACTTCTATTTCCAAGTCCACTTCTCAGCCTCAAATTCCCATTTCTTCTTTGTCTGTTCTTTTACCTTCTCTTCCTTCAACTCATTCTACTCACTCCATTTTTCCTCCTAATACTCATTCGATGATCACTAGGTCTAAATCTCAGCATCATTGTTTCCTCACTTCTTCTGATCATACTAAGCCTCAATCCTATCAAGAGGCTTCTCAATCCAGTGCTTGGACTGCTGCCATGAAGGATGAATACACTGCCTTGCTCAGACATGGCACTTGGACTTTAGTCAATCTTCCACCAACAAAAAAGGCTATTGGTTGCAAATAGGTGTTTCGTCTTAAGAAGAATTTTGATGGTACTATTGCTAGGCATAAAGCCAGATTGGTTGCCAAAGGCTTTCTTCAAACTGAAGGCATTGATTACTTTGAAACATTTAGTCCAGTGACCAAACAACCCACTATCAGACTTCTTCTATGTTTAGCTCTTCATTTTCAGTGGTCTATCAAACAACTGGACATTTCCAATGCTTTTCTTCATGGTATTCTAGAGGAGGAGGTCTACATACATCAACCTATTGGTTTTGTTGATCACACTAATCCTTCCATGGTCTGCAAACTGAATAAAGCCTTGTATGGGCTCAAACAAGCTCCTAGGGCCTGGTTTTCTACATTTTTCTCTTTTTTTCTCACTCATGGTTTTAAGGCCAGTCATTGTGATTCATCTTTGTTTGTTAAAAAGACACCACACTCCATCATTATCCTTTTAATCTATGTTGATGATATTTTACTTACAGAAAGTGACTCTTCCTATATTTCTACTATCATTACTCAGATGCATTCTACCTTCTCTATGAAGGAATTGGGGCTTCTAAACTATTTCTTGGGTATCTCTGTTACTTCTTCTTCTTCAGGATATTTCTCATCCCAAAAGAAGTATGCTACTAAAATTTTGGTTAAAACTGGTATGACAAATTGCAAGTCTTCTCTTTCTCCTACTACTCTCAAATCTTCTACTGATCAAGCAGATTTACTCTAATCTCATCCTTCTCTCTATCACAGTCTTGTTGGTGCCTTACAATACCTTACTATCACTAGACCTGACTTAGCTTTTGCTATTAACCATGCATGCCAATTCCTTAGACTCCTCTCACCAGTCATTTTGCTTTGGTTAAAAAAATTCTCAGATATCTGAAAGGCACTCTTCATCAAGGTCTCCAGTTTACTCCTGGCCCTCTTACCCTACATGCCTTTTCTGACTCAGATTGGGCAGGCTGTTCACTTGATCGAAGATCAACAACTGGTTATTGTGTGTTTTTGGGTCCTAATTTGATTTCTTGGTCAGCCAAGAAACAACCTACTGTGTCTAGATGTTCCACTGAAGCTGAATATAGAGCTCTTGCTCAAACTGGTGCTGAATTGAGCTGGCTTGGAATGCTGTTGTCTGATCTTCATATTGCAGTTCCAGCTCCCACCCTCTGGTGTGATAATCTGTCTGCAATTTCCTTATCCAACAATCATGTGTTTCATGCCAAGTCTAAGCATATTGAGGTCAATTACCATTATGTTCGAGAAAGAGTTGCAACTAAGAAACTTCTTATTCATCATATTTCCTCTATGGACCAGCTTGTTGATTTATTCAACAAGCCTCTCTCATCTCCTCGATTTTTGTATCTTTAGAACAAGCTTCTGGGACATTCCATCCCTCTCAGCTTGAGGGGGCATGATAAAGAGCCTAGCCATGATAGCTATCTTAGCCACAGTCAAGCTCCAGCTAAGCTACAGTCTAGCTCCATCTACCATAGTCAGTCGACAGCTTCGACAGCTTCAACAGCAACTTCAATAGCTGAGCCGCTGCATCAGTTAGACAGCTAGGCAGCTACAGAGTAAACTAGAGTTAGTTGGTTTGTTATGATTTAGTTAACTTGAACCAGAGTTACTTAGAGTCATTTAACCATTGTGGTTAATAAATATCTCATTCTCTGTAATTGTAAATTCAATTGAATCAATAGATAAGATTTGATCTCTACAAAGTTTCTTTTACTTCTTAGCTCAAAACACTCACTCCATCAAACCTTCATTTCATTTGAGAGCTACCAGCTAATGGATACACTTTATTTTGCAAAAAGAAATATCAGATATTGTGGTTGTTTATTTGTTCATAATTGTAACTACAGTCACTTTACTTGACGGTGAATTGCCTTGGTAAAAAATAACTGTATTTGGTCGCTTCTAATTGCTCATGGTTTTTGTATTTGTTTGAGTAATGTGCATCAATATATATTGGCAACATATATTTTTTTTGGTCTGACTAGCATGTTGATTTATATAGGTTCAAGAGATTGACAGGGTAGAATGAATTAGCTATCTCTGCTCGAGACTATAAGTTTTACTAGCCAAGACACAAGCACGGGCGTTGTACCTCAAACTCTGTGCCCAGCATCCCCAGTTTGCCTGTAAGCTTGACACACATTATGCTAGTGGGCTGATTGTTTAGTCCCACTACAATTGAATGTTTAGCTAATGTATCATCCTTCTGATTTATTTCCTCAGAATTTCCCTGGCTCAGATAATTCTTCTCCAATGGCTACCAGCCAAGGTTACTGCTTTGTCAATGAAGTAATTTTTTTTTTCTTCTAGCCTCATGCTTCTGTTATAGGCACATATTGTTCTAATGGGATTCTGACCATATGATTCATTGATTTACATTGACATTTTATTCTCTCTCTCTCTCTCTCTCTCTCTCTCTCTCTCTCTCTCTCTCTCTCTATGTGTGTGTGTGTGTGTGTTTATATATATATTTTGGAGGCATCTTTCTTAAGGGCACCTTATCTAGGATGCATGTAGTATTGGGTTTGCATACAAATAAGCTTGTGTTGTTCAATTTATGAGCTTCCGTTCTTGTTTATGTTATAGCATGAGAGTAGAGAAACCTCTTGACTTTTCTTAACATGGTAGTTGATGTTTTATTTCTAATTTTTGATCAATTGTCTACTTTCTTATTCTTAGACATATTGTGGCATAAATTTTGGTTACCATCTTTGAATCAGGACTTTTGCAGACTCCTTCGGAGGTTTAAAGACAGATAGTTCATTGAAATTTTCTGTTGAGCCTTGTAAATCTCTAGATTGATGGCTTGGTCCAATGAGACAATTATATTAGCCTGATTGAGCTGAGTTTTTGAGTTTCTAGCTACAGAAATGTTCTTATACGTAGAAAATTCTATTAGAAAAAGAATCACCAAGTTCTTTAAGGAACACAAGTGTTCCTTAAATGTGAAAAGGTGAAGGTGCAGCCAGGGTCAGTGCCTGGCCTTTTGCAATGGTGGGCTAGGTTTAGATGCAACAAAAGGGTGAAGGTGCTCTAGAAGATCATTCCATTGGCGATGCTATGGTCTATATGGAAGCAGAGGAATGAAAATCTTTTTAATGGCACACAGGTGGATTTGGAAAAGTTGTGTGAACTTATTAAAATACGGACTGCATTGTGGTTCAAAGCTTCTAGCCCTTCTTTTTGCTACTCAGTTAATGAGATTGTGTTCAATTTGCAAAATGTGAAATTCTGCATTATGCACTAATGGGGTTAACCTGAGAGTTTTGTTTGCTACTGATGAGAGGGTGTATGCTGCATTATGCACTGATGGTTTTGCTAGTTTTTGATGTTGTGTTTGGTTTTGCTGTGTTTAATCCCTTTGGTTCCTCAACCATACTTCTGGTTATTTTGTCTACTTGATAAAGTCATGCTCTGGCTTTTTGCTACTCCAAAGTTGTGCAGATTACTACTCTGTAGAGGAATGCTCGCCGGTTTTCTTTGTTGGTCTCTCACCAACTAGGAGGTTGAAGCTTAAATTAGCTCCAAGCTCCTCTTTATTGATATAATTTTATCATACTTTGTATGTGTTTTCATCAATAAAGTCTTTTCTTTGCAGATCAAAAAAAAAAAAATATATATATATATATAGCCAAGCCTCCAACAGCTACTTCAGCTATATTATTTGAAATTTAACCCAAGTTGGTTGACTAAGTTACTATTTATTCGACCAAAGGCCAGCGTGGTCGACAAAAAGTGACCAACCTATGTGGCTGGTCAGCCAAGTGACCAAGCTTCAATCTTGGTCGACCAAAACCAATGTTGGTCAACCAAGTTGACCTGACTGGAGCTTTTTAGGCTTAGCCTTGATCCTCTTGGTCTTCACTTGGTTCAATGCCTTTTTGAGAGGAGTAATTGTGTTGGTGAAACTTCTACATCACTCGTTCAATGAATTCTTCAAGGTTTGGCTTCTTAGTTGGACAATGTGCTTCCTTACATAAAGGCTTTGATTTCTAGCTTAATGTCACACATGAAATTTACAACTATGATATTCCTAACCCTTACAAAGTCAATTGCTCAAAAAATGTAAATAATGTTTACTGAAGAAAGTCTCTTAATACAAGTGTGAAAGCTTCATAGTAGTTCAAGAATTTTGAAGTGGCCTAGTTATAAGAAATGAAATGGTTGGTTAGGAAAATGGGAATAGAAGTGTAAGAGGAGTCATCATTAATATCAGACTTTGTTTGTAGTACCCTTTGCTCCATGCACTGGGGTTCACCTCAAGGGCGGACCTAGGGCTGGGCATAGGTGGCTGCAGCCCAGCCCAAAATTTAAAAAATCTGTAGAAATTTTTTTTCCCAGCCCAGTCCAGCCTCCCAACCTCTCCCAGCCCACCCCCGTCCCAAATAAGGGCCAATAGTTTTTTTGTTTGTTTTTTAGATGGGCTGCCAATAGCAGCTCAATACTTACCCAAAAAAATAGATAGGCAGCCCAATAGATTTGTATTTGTTTAATTAACAAATCTTCCAAAACAATCCTCACATCTTCTAATAGATAGGCAGCGGCCCTCTCCGTCGTCACCAGCAGCTCTACTTTCCTAACATTTTTGGTAAGTGTAATTAACCAATTATTTTATTTCGTTGGTTGAGAATGGATTTGATTAACAATGATTTTGAAATTTTGTCTTTATGCAACAAATATTATATTGCTTTTAGTTTTTTTATGATGCTGCATTGTTCAATGTTCTATATTGCTCTTACTTTTTGAACTTTGAAAGAGTTTTTTTGGACATATATAAAAAAAAATGAAAGCTTAAATAAAAATTATTGAGGATGTATCTAGAAACCCTAATATTTAAAATTATTACGAATATACTCTGGTTTAATATTAAATAGGGCTAAATTGTTTTTTAAATTTTTTTAGGTTATAAATAATGGAACCTCCACACTCAAAAAAAAGAAAAACCCTTTTTTTCATTCTATCAATCAAAACAAAAATCTAGTAGTACAACATCCAATGTTGTTGAAACCTCATTTTCTGATGTGCAGCCGCCTTCCATGCCTCAAGCAAATAAACCAAGTGAATTTGATTCAACTAATATTGAACGGGATCCTGGTTTACGCTTGCAAATTTGTGAATATCTAGTTAATCAACGAGATGAGGTTAGACAAACTTATGTGAACTTGGGGCCTTATCAACCTAAACTTGAGTATCTTAGGTCCTCATTTGGAAAGCAGAATCGCCGATTTCAACATATTTGGTTTAAATAATTTCTTAGCTAGAATATTCTCCTTCAAAGGATAAAGCATATTGTTTTTCATGCTTTTTGAAAATTGATCTAGATTCTGTAATCGATGAATTCAAATCTTTCAAGACTCGTCAAGCACAACTTAGTTAGATTGTTTCTAATCAATAAATTTAGATACTAATCTAGATTATATTATTAAATTCTCTTTTTTCTTATGTGGTTATATTTAAAATATATTGTATAATTTTACCTTAATATTAGCCCACCCCATTGACGAATCCTGGGTCCGCCCTTGGTTCACCTTGAATAGCATTGCAGGTCTTTCATGGCTAAATAGGGAGTGTGATCATATTTTTTTTAAACCAGAAGTGTGATCATATGCTCTCAAGTTTTCTAGAACATACAATTTTTATCTAGATCTTTTGGTTTCACAAAATGCTATTATACTTAAGGCATGGCTTCCATGTGGTGTCGACTTCACCTGCACTTCAAACCTTGAGCAGTTACATAAAAGGCTGGGTTCAACTTTCTTTGTTATCTAGTTTAGCTGAGTTATAATATTGGTGCAAGTCCTTACGTACTCGGTGTTTCTAACATATAATTCTACAAGACTGGAAACTCGTATGCTTTTTTTTTTTTTCCCTTCTTTCTTTCTGTTTTTGCAGTCCGAAAATCAGCAGCAAACCTCATGTAAACCTCATATGCAGCCACTGGCTCATCAGCCTCAGTTTCATTCCTTGCACAACCATCAGCATGCTATTCACCAAACTCAACATTTACCTCCACACTTGCCTGAATTTGCTCACGCCTAACAGTCTCCAACCATTTCCCAGCACATGGCTTGCTTACAACCACTCTCAAAAGGTCATGTGGGCCGGCGCTTGCATGTACTAGTAAGGATTTTCTAGAATGAAGTTTCTCTTTCTTATATACATATTCTTTTAAAAAAATAAAAAATTCTCTTTTGGTCGTTATTTTGCATTGAGAATTATCATGCTGATCTTTGCTGTCATAGAATACTGATTTTTAATCTCTGTCGCTTTAAACATTGCAGATGTACGGGGAAGAAATAAACCTTCTCATATAATCATGTTGATCAAGTCTGCGTTCCTCTGTACGATGTCACTTTATCACCTAAAAATACGAACGTGAGCTAGCCGGCGGGTGTGTGCCGGAAACCTCTCCGATGCCTAAGTCAGTAAGCTTGACAAACAGACAAAAGTTCTATGTATTCAGAGAACAAAGTTGTGTTACCTCCCCATAGGTGTTAGTTGTGAGCTTTTATAGGTTTCGTGTGGCACAATCCTAGTAGGACTCCTACTCCTCCATGCAGAGTCCTCCTAGGATTCAAACTCCTGAAAGATAATGCTTATCCTTCAACACCCCCCTCACTGCTTAAACCAAGTGAGATGGTTTTACCATGGCCGAACTACCACAACCGAGGTAAGCATGGTCATGCTTATCCATAGAATAGGCCGAACTATCGTTAGTTCGGTTCTTCCTTTAATGCCCTTTCCTCAGTTCCTCCTGTATAAATCATGGTATTTACAAAACCGAGCTAATAACTAGCTTTCTCCGACCGAGCTACTGATGCTATACCCTGACCGGACTAACTTCTGAAGGTGGCTAACTGGCGACCGAACTAACCACATACTCTTCCGGGCCTGAGATAACTTTGAGACCTTCCTACCCTCTTTCGTACTTCGGCCCATACCGGCCTAAAGATTAGCTCGGCCCAATTTATAGGTACATATAAATTACCCTCTCAATTGCCCCTTAATCCCATCTGCGTTGCATGATAGGGATTACCTGTCTACCACCCGAGCTAAAACTTTTTAGCTTCTCCAGCCGAGCTAAACAACACCTTTTAGCCTTTCCGGCCGAGCAAAAAGACTCAAGCCGATCTATAACTGTTCGGTCAAGGCGTCTTTTCAATCATAGAAATCGAATCGCTTCTTATTCCAATGACACGTGGCTGACGCTGATTGGCCCAAAGCAGCTGTCACGCCGTCTTCGTACTCCGTGAATTTTGAACAGTTCCCGCCTCTGGTCATTTGCAACAAAACAAAAACCCTTTATTTTTCTGAATCACTCACCAAAATATTCACTCTCTCTCCTCTCGTCTTTGAGTTTCTGAAATCCCCAACTTGCTGCGTTCGTGTTCTTCGTTGTTCTTGGCATCCATTCCCAGTTTGCCCCCCTAGTCCAGGTAAGTTACTCAGATCTCTCTATTTTTTGTTTCTTTTACACTTGCATTCTACAATCCCCAGCATACCGTTTTACGTGTTTGTACAAAACACGTACTTTTTTCCATTTGCCTCTCGTTTTTCTGGAAAAATCTTCTTAAGAACCTCTTGAACATCATGAAGTAATCTGTAGAATACTGTTTCGATCCATAAACATGCCCCAACCGAACTAGGTTACTGTTTGTGCTATATGTAAATCTATCCAGACCATAACCGAACTAGAACTTGTAAATATATCAGTTTCAGTAAGTCACCATTTTGTGATTTACCTTAGCCGTGATAAACGAACCGAATTAAGTTTGAACTTAGCGAACTGGAAACCTTAGCCCTCAACCGAGCTAAGTTTTGGGGCCAAGCCAGCATTCTCAGTTTTAAACCGAACTAAGAAAGCTACCCCTAGATATTCGACCGAGGTAACAAAACCTGTAGTTCAAACCGCAATAACCAACCCCATACACAAACCGAGTTATCGAACCCCTTGCTCAATCCGAGCTACCACATATCTTGTTGAAACCGAGATAGATCCTATAGCATACCACATAGCCGAACTAGGGCTTCTTTTATCTTGTTTTGATTTTGTAGCACGGTCAACAATCTGTGCTTAACACCTTTGCTTTCCACTTTGCAGACTTAGGTTGCCCAGGCACTTTGCGCGCTCAACCGAACTACTGAGCTCAATTTTGAGACTGAACTAATTTATTTATAACTTTATAAAATAAATGGGTAAGTATAGATTTCTAGTAGAGACACCTGGTGGCCTAGCCGAATTCCGAAAAGACTATAACATACCTGATGACGTCCACCTTACCCTAGCCAAACAAGATACCATTCCATGGGGGAATAAAGGCTTTGTGCCCTTCACCCTTCTCTCAATAATAGAAACTGGACTGAGATTTCCAGTCCAACCCTTGATTTGTGAATTCCTCAGGCAAACCAGACTATGCCCAACCTAGCTTTCCACCAACTCATACCGAATAATAATGGGAATAGCCGAACTAAACCGCCAAGCTGGCCTGAACCTCAGTCTAGCCGAACTGTTCCACCAATATTCTCTAGGATCAAAGGAAGATGGGTGGGTATATTATTTGAGAATACGCCGCCAGCGTGAAAAAATAATTAAGGATACACCGGATAAAGACTTGAATGATGACGATTTTTTCTGGGTGTCTGGGAACTTTGAAGATCATCAAGCCCAGATTCCTGGCCGACGTATAAACTGGAATAAAGGGATACCTGGTATAATTACTTCGGTTCCCATGCATTCTTCTCTTTTTTACTTCGGTTTCTAATTTTAAGCCGGACTAACAGTTGTCTTCTTCATGCAGATTCAGCCCATATACATTCATTGTACAACTACCCCGACCTTGGTACTCTCCGTGCCGCACTACGGTATCCAGAACAGAGCTGGGCTAAGTTGTTAAATTTCGAGCCGACCTACAGATACAGCGGTCGCCGAAAAGCCAGAGTGACCGATTTTCTTCTTGAGGACGCCCCAGAACCGGACCGAACCTTGCCCCAAATCAACCTCGTCCGAACCACTGAAGAGGAAGAAATGGCCAAGAGGAATAGACTACGGGCGCTTCTGACCGAAACTAACAGACCCGAAGTACTGCCACAAAGTCAAACCCAAGAAACCGTGGTGGCTCTTCCCTCTCAACAGCCCTCTACATCTCGGGCGCACAAGCGTGCCCGGACTAGCCAAACCGAGCAACGCCTTGTTGATGAGGACGAGCCCATTCTTTCACCGAGCCCTCAACCCAGCCTTCAACCGGAGCAATCTGACCGAGCTGACTCCTCCAAATGGGCTCCAATTCTCACCTTTCAAAACCGAGATATCCAGGAAACTGACTCGGTTGTTGCTGAGAAGGATCACTTGATGGCTTTCAATCTAGCCAAGAGTGTTTGTCTACCAAAAGACATGGAGCACCACGATAAGTAACTAAACACCGAGCTGAAGGCCATCTGGTCATCAACAAAATCAATGATCCTGGTAAGTGGCTCTCAGTTTTTTTTTTTTTGTCTAATTTTTCCCTACTGTCAGTCCGGCTAAAGAGAGTTACTACTCTTTGCAGGCCATTCAGAAGAACAACATTGCACATAGGAAAGTGCTGGAGCTCCAGAAAATAACAAGGCAGTCAATGGCGGAAGCCGAAGCCAAGACTGCCGAACTAACACGATCTCAACAAAGGACGGCCGAGCTGGAGGCCGAGGTAACTCGTCTAACCGGACTAGTTGCCTCGGCTGACAGTGATAAACGGCGAGCTGGTACCGAAGTGAAAGATAAATACTTGTGGGAGATGGCCCAGCTTGAAGGCGCTAAGGACGCCGAAATATCAGTTCTGAAGAAGAAGGCTGAGGACGCCGAACTGAAGGGTTTCAAGGATGGCGAGGCTGCATACATCTAGCAGTGTGAAGCTGCGAAGGACTTGTTCTTCAAATGCGACTGGAGGGGTGCTGTGGAGCAGCTTGGTTGTGGGCCTGACACCGAGGTTTACAATGCTCCACAGTATTTCATTCCGGCCTCACTGGCAGAGTATGCTGCCAACCTCCAGAAACAATTTCTTGAAGCGTCTGATGATGAAGAAGAAGATGAGCAAACTAAGACTCCGGTTGTCAACACGCCTGCCAATGATCAGTCAGCTCGGTTGGAGCCAGTGGTCGAGGACTTGACGACCGAAAATGTGCTTCCAACAGAGACCGGGCTTCCAACCGAGACTGCTCGAACCTCTGAAACCGGAGTCAGTGTTGATATTGAAGCCGATCTCGATGATCTTTTTAACTAATTCTGTAATTTTTTCTTTCTTGGACTTGTAACCGGGCTGCGGCCCCTCCTGTGTACCTGTTTTTTATTTCAATGAAAATCTTCTTTTGTGCTCAACTCTTATTCCGATTTTGATTTGATGCTTGCACTTGTAATGTCTTCTATTACTCCAACTACTATTTCGGCTTACTTTCCTATTTCAGCATACGTAACTATAACTTGCAATATTTTCGGCCAAGCTACCGTATTCCAGTTTCAGTTGGTCAATCTAACTTACTAGCCAACCACTCTTTGGCCGATATAATTACTTCAGTTAAAGAGTAACAAGAGTTGGTTTGATCCAGCCAACCACTCTTCAGCCTTAAACTTACTTCGGCTGAAGAGAAAAAAGAGTTGGTTTAAACCAGCCAACCACTTCTCGGCCGAAATACCTTACTTCGGCTGAAGAGTACTAAGAGTTGGTTTAATCCAGCCAACCTCGAAGTTGGTTTTTCCAGCCAACTTAGAATAGAGTGTTTGGTTATTCCGACCAAACGTCCTGCAGCCTGGATCCTTATCCTGGGCTTAGGAGGGGTGTTGGTTTAATCCAGCCAACCTCTAAGTTAGTTTTTCCAGCCAACTTAGAATAGAGTGTTTGGTTATTCCGACCAAACGTCCTGCAGCCTGGATCCTTATCCTGGGCTTAGGAGGGTTTATAGTTTGGTTATTCCGGCCAACTATGTTTACGATGCTCCTGACTTACTAAAGTTACCTTCTACTGAAAACAATTATGCTGAAAAGGATCGACTTGTTTTATTGAGAAAGTAAAAATTACACATACTTAAAAGAAAAAAGCTAAAAATAAAATAACTTGAGATTGGCAGTGTTCCATGGTCTGGGAATTGCCTTGCCGTCCTCATCTTCTAAGTGGTATGCCCCTTTGCCTGCTAATCCGACCACTTTGTAAGGTCCTTCCCAGTTAGGCCCTAACTTGCCATCTCCTGGTACCAATGTGTTTCCCATGACTTTGCGCAGTACCCAATCTCCGATCTTGAATTGCCTTGGATGCACGGTTTTGTTATATTTTCTGGACAATTCTTGTTGGTAGGAGGCGATGTGAACCAGTGCTCTGTCTCTTCTTTCTTCTGCAAGGTCGAGATCTAATGATATGGCTTCGCCGTTCAAGTCTGGATCAAAATTCTCGCTTCGAATTGTGGGGAGGCCAACTTCTAGTGGGATCACTGCCTCCATGCCATAGGCTAAGGAGAATGGTGTTTCTCCTGTTGATCGTCGAGGTGTGGTGCGGTAAGCCGATAACACATGAGGGAGCTCTTCTGCCCATTTGTCTTTTGCTCTCTCTAACCTTTTCTTTAATCCATCCAAGACTACTTTATTCGATGCTTCTGCCTGTCCATTTGCTTGGGGATATGCCGGTGTAGAATTGTAGAACTCTATCTTGTATTCTTCACAAAAGCCTCTGAAGATTCTGTCGTCGAATTGAGTGCCATTGTCTGATATCAGTGCCTTTGGTATGCCAAATCGAGTGATGATATTCTGCCAGACAAACTTCTTCACATCTTTTTCCTTGATTGAGGCCAAGGCTTCTGCTTCCACCCACTTTGTGAAGTAGTCGGTTGCTGCAAGGAAGAACTTCCTATTGCCTGGGGCTGTTGGAAGTGGCCCTACTATGTCTAAGCCCCACATTGCGAAGGGCCATGGGCTAGTGAGAGGTAAAAGTTCTCTGGCAAGTTGGTGTATTTGGTGCGCAAACTTCTAACACTTCTCGCATTTTTTGACATATTTCTCTGAATCTGCTTGCATGTGTGACCACCAATATCCTTGCAAGATTGCTCTGTATGCCAGTGATCTTCCCCCTTGGTGGCTTCCGCATACGCCCTCATGAATTTCGAATAGGAATGCTTCCACTTTACTGGGATGAACACACTTTAAGTAGGGTCCTGAGAACGATTTTTTGTACAACGCTAGAGATGGGGAGAGCCAAAATCACTGCGACTTTGCTCTTATTCTATTGGCCTCCTTCTTCTCTTCTGGTAAGATGCCGTCTTTTAAGAACAGGATGATGGGATCCATCCAAGAGGGGCCTAGCTCTGCGCAACATACCTCTTCTGCTTCGGGGTCTTCAATGCTTGGTCTAGGTAGGTAGTCGATCAGCAATGGATAAGGAATGGAAGTATCTGCCATTGAGGCAAAGCCTGCTAGCTCGTCCGCTCTGCTGTTTTCCTCCCTGCCGATTTGTTCTATCCTGACTACTTCAAATTTTTTGATCTCTGTTCTGACCAACTCTTGGTATTTGGCCATCCTATCATCTTTTGCTTCGTAGTCGCCAGATATTTGGTTTACCACCAGCTGTGAGTCGCTGTAAACCATTAGCTCGGTGGCCTTCATGAAGAATGCTGATTTGAGGCCTGCAAGAAGTGCTTCATACTCCGCTTCGTTGTTTGATGCTGGGAAGCCAAGGTTGATTGCCTGCTCCACCACTAGGCCGTCTGGAGAGATGAGGACTATGCCGAGCCCTGCTCCGAGCCGGTTGGATGCTCCATCCACGAAGTGCTTCCACATCTCTCCAACGAATAACTTCCAGCAAGTGGAGGGATCAAATGATGCCTTGGGATCTTCCGTGTTGCTGGTGCCTTCTTCAAGGTCCATGCTCGCCGTCTGCCCCTCGCCACCTGATTGTACCAAGTCTGTGTTTGTTGGTGAGTCTTGACTTGGTGTAGCATGGTTTGCCTCTTCCTTCCCTACTTCGCTCTGGTCTGCCTTGGCGTCTGGCTGAGTATCCTGTGCTAGGGGTTGCGCTATTCTGGCGTCAACTTCCATCCCTAGTTCGGTTGTTTCAGTCAGGTCGACTGGGCAGATATGATGACTTCCTGGTGTGAATTCTGCGACAAAATCCGCCAATTCTTGAGCTTTTATTGCGGTCCTGGGTTGGAACTTGATGTCGTATTGCCCCAACTCTACTGCCCACTTCAAAATTCGCCCATAAAAGTTCACCCTCTCAAATAAAGCTTTTAATAGAAAGGCTGTGAGGACAACTATGGTGTGGGCGTGAAAGTAGTGCGACAACTTCCTTGAGGCCATCATTAAGGCCAATGCCAGTTTTTCCAGTGGCAAGTACCTTGTTTCGGCGCCCAGTAATGTCTTGCTGACATAATAGATGGGTAGATGTTGGATTCCTTCTGCGCGGACCAACACTGCGCTAATTGCATGCTGGGAGACTGCCAGGTATAGGAAGAGTTCTTCTCCAGGTACTGAGGTGACAAGTATTGGTGGAGAAGACATGTATTCTTTTAAGCTTTCCAGGGCGTGGTCACATTCTTCATCCGACTCAAACTTGGCCTTTAAAGCGTGGAAGAATGGTCGTAGTCTGTCTGACGACCTACTTATGAACCGATTGAGCGCAGCTACCATGCCGGTGAGATGTTGCACTTCCTTTACTGAATTTGGCCTCTCCAGCTCCTGTATTGCCTTAATCTGAGAGGGGTCTGCTTCTATACCCCGGTTGGTCACCAAGAAGCCTAGGAATTTGCCAGATCCTACTCCGAACGCATACTTGGACGCATTGAGGCGTAACTTGTGCTTCTTTAGGATCTCAAACATCTCACTCAGGTCCTTGAGATGGTCATTCTCATCTTTTCTCTTGACCACCATATCGTCGATGTAAGCCTCCATTGTTCTGCCTAACAATGGTTCGAACATCTTGGTGACCATTCGCTAGAATGTCGCCCCCGCGTTCCTTAGGCCAAAGGGCATGACCTTGTAACAGTACAATCCTCGTGGAGTTGTAAAGGATGTGATCTCCTGGTCAGGTTTATGCATGGCGATTTGGTGGTAGCCTCTGTATGCATCCAGAAAGCTAAATCGGTTGTGCCCCGCCGTTAGGTCTACCAGTTGATCTATCCGTGGTAGAGGAAAGCTGTCTTTTGGGCACGCCTTGTTGACTGTTTTGTAGTCAACACAGACACGCCACTTGCCATTCTTCTTTGGCACTACGACTGTGTTGGAGATCCATCTTGGGTAGTGCACTTCTCTAATTGCTCCTGCCTCCAGTAGGTTACCTATTTCTTCCGCCACTATCTCGGCATGGTGGAGTGCCGATCTGCGTGTGCGTTGAATGATTGGTCTGGCGGATTGGTGGACATTGAGTTGGTGACAGATGAAGTTGAGATCAATGCCTGGCATGTCGTATGGTGTCCAAGCGAACACTTCGATGTTAGAGGTCAAAAATTCCAAGACCTTTAATCTCTCAGTGCTGGACAACGATGAACCGAACAAAAAGAACTTATCTGGGTTCTTTTCATCTATTCTTACCTCTACCAAGTCTTCCACCGCTTTCTGACTAGCTGCTTTGCCAACATCTGCGAATAGTTCATTACTCTCAGGTTCTTCCACCGAATGAATGTATCCTTTGGCAGCGCGGCTGCCATTTACCGTAACAAAGCACTGCTTCGACATGATCTGATCTCCATAGACTTCTTCTATTACTCCGGTGTCGTTGGGGAACCGCATTACTTGGTGGTAGGATGACGCCACCGATCGCATGACATGCAGCCACGTTCTGCCCAAGATGATGTTGTAAGTGGAGGGGACCTTCAACACCCAGAACTCCACTTGTTTCGTCACACTCCCTGCTCTGACTGGGAGGATTATTTTTCCAACGGGCCATTCCGGCATGGAGTTGAATCCAATTAGGGGAGATACGGCAGGTGCCAAGTCTTTATCTTGTAGTTTCAATTGTTTAAATGTTTCGTAGTACATGATTTCACATGAACTACCCTGGTCAATCAGAATCCGCTTGACGTCAAAATCCTTGACTCGGAGAGTGACGACCAAGGCATCATTGTGAGGGCAATATATCCTTGCCAAGTCTTTATCCGAAAAAGACATGACGTTCGTGGCCTCCGTCTTCCCCTTCTTGATGGCAGGTTGGGCACTTATAACCTCCCTTAAGTGCTCAGCCTTTTTGATTGATCCTCTGAGCTCGCATACCCGCTCAGGTTCGAAGACTCCATGTATCACATTAATAATGCCTTGAGGTGGGGCGTCGATTGGCATTCCATTGGGGTTATTATGGTCCTGGGGGGCAGGTTGTGCCCCTCCTTCGATGTATTTATCCAGGTGGCCTGCTGCCACCAACTCCTCCAAGTGCTGTCTCAATGGCGTGCAATTCTCAGTGCGATGCCCCTTTTCTTTGTGGAAGGTGCACCGTGATCTTTCGTCATAGTCCTTCTGGGCCTCTCCTAGCTTGGCAGGCCATCTGACGAAAGGCTCGTCTCTTATTTCACTTAGAATTCGGTAGATCAGTTTTTTGAAAACCGTGGTTATGGCAGTGCGGACTCTCAACCATCTTTTATCCTGGTCCTCTCTGTTGTCTTGCCTGCCACGTCCGTTTCTGTTCGGACGATCTACCGCGTTGACCTTTGCTGAGGCCTTCTTTTCTGGTACTGTGGTCGTGCCAGATTTTGTTTTGGCACGTGCGCCATCCTCTTCCACCTTGATGTGCTGATGCACTCTCTCCATCAGGGCTTCCATGGTGAAGGGTGGAGTCATGGTGATTGAGTCCCTTAGTCTGTTCCCGACTGGAAGGCCTCTCTTATACTGTGTAATGGCGAGATTGGTGGGACAGTCCCCAATCTGGTTGAAGGTCTCCCAGTAGCGGCTATTGTAGGATCTTAGGGTCTCCTTGTCGCCCATGTCGATGGAGAGCAGCTGGTCGATCTCCACTGGGGTTTTAGTGTTCGTTCGGAACCTCGTCACAAACGCCTCCGCCAACTGTGCCCAGGAGGCTATGCTGCCTTCTGGAAGTTTCTCAAACCAAGTCAAGCCTAGGTCACCAAGGCTTGAGGGGAATAAGATGCACATCAAGGCCTCGTTGCGCCGATATACCACCATAACCTGGCAGAAGTGGCTTAAGTGTGAGTACGGGTCCGTCTTCCCCTCGTACATGGTGAATTTGGGCTGTAGGAAGCCTGAAGGTAGGGACGCGTTCTCGATTGCTGGGACGAATAGTGAGGTCTGCAGCCTCGCCAACGCCTTGTCCGTCGGTTCGTAGGCGGGGCGCGGTATTGGCATTCCAACCTCGACGCTTCCATGCGTCCGAGGAGCCAACCGCTGTAAGGCAGAAACTCTGTGTGGATCGCGCGCCCTGGCGTCCTCCTTCCACCGTGCTTTCTCTTCGAGCACGATTCGTAGGTCGGACGATCTGGGCAACTCTGTCTGTCTGGATCTTGTTTGGTGCGTATGCGAGGGCTAATATGTGCTTCCCTCAGTGGACGACCTGGAGTGACGAGTTCTGGAAGATCGGGATTGCGTATCACCTGTCCTGAGGCTTCTGCTTTCTGCTTGAGAGGGTGTAGTATTCCTACTACGACTTTCCGAGTGGCGAGGGGGCGTCTTGTTTGTGCGCCCCTCTCCTGTCGCCACTCCTTTCCCTTTTACCTGGCGTTTTAGAGATTCCATGTTCGCCGCTATCCGACGTATCAATTCGTCTTATTCCCTGACGCGATCCTCCAAAGCTTGAGGATCAATCCTCCGCCTTTGTCTTTCTGGGCTCTGCAAACGAGAGTGACGAGGGCTGTTAGTCCGCCTTCTCCCTCTTGTATCCCTCCTGGGATTCTGTCTCTGTGGCTCCAAATCCCCCATAGGAGGGATAAGAGGTAGACCTTCGCGCCTCGCACCCCCTTCTGGAATTAGTCCGTCAATGGCGGACTGTGGTAATTCTTCGTTGTGCGCCATTGATGCTTTAAAAGGAAAAGCTTGATCAAGAGGTTTGTTCTTGTCTGCAATTCCAATGGACGGCGCCAATTGTACGGGGAAGAAATAAACCTTCTCGTATAATCCTGTTGATCAAGTCTGCGTTCCTCTGTACGACGTCACTTTATCACCTGAAAATACGAACGTGAGCTAGCCGGCGGGTGTGTGCCGGAAACCTTTCCAATGCCTAAGTCAGTAAGCTTGACAAACAGACAAAAGTTCTATGTATTCAGAGAACAAAGTTGTGTTACCTCCCCGTAGGTGTTAGTTATGAGCTTTTATAGGTTTCGTGTGGCACAATCCTAGTAGGACTCCTACTCCTCCATGCAGAGTCCTCCTAGGATTCAAACTCCTGAAAGATAATGCTTATCCTTCAACACCCCCCTCACTGCTTAAACCAAGTGAGATGGTTTTACCATGGCCGAACTACCACAACCGAGGTAAGCATGGCCATGCTTATCCATAGAATAGGCCGAACTATCGTTAGTTCGGTTCTTCCTTTAATGCCCTTTCCTCAGTTCCTCCTGTATAAACCATGGTATTTACAAAACCGAGCTAACAACTAGCTTTCTCCGACCGAGCTACTGATGCTATACCCTGACCGGACTAACTTCTGAAGGTGGCTAACTGGCGACCGAACTAACCACATACTCTTCCAGGCCTGAGATAACTTTGAGACCTTCCTACCCTCTTTCGTACTTCGGCCCATACCAGCCTGAAGATTAGCTCGGCCCAATTTATAGGTACATATAAATTACCCTCTCAGCAGACATACTTTAGTAGTTATTATAGTCAATTCACTAGTCACCCTCATGGTGTGGTGACACACTAACACTCATGAGTCAAGCCATTTTGAGAATGCATTGTGTCACATTGTTTAAATAGAGATATTGCTCTAGATGCAGGTATTTTGGGAAGCTTTTGAGAGGGCTTCAAATGGGCCTAGCCCAGGAAGTCCTCTTGTGAGACAGCTTGTTTGGTTTTATTTTCTGAAAACAGTTTTAAGAAAATTCTACTTTCTTATTTTTCGTATTTTTTTATTTTTACTGAATTTTTTTAATATTTTAAGCAATTTTTTTTAATTTTTAGACATACTTAACATAAATACACATAAAAAGTATAATTTTTGTGAAAAAATCTTTTAAAAATTCAATAAATACCAAAAATACAAAAAAAAAATACCAAAATTTAGTATATTTTTCATATTTTTATGTATTTGTTAATTTTTTTAAATATTTTTTCACAATTTTTTTACTTTTTAAATACATCTAAGTAAGGTGCATCTAAAAAAGTTTAAAAAATACTTAAAATTTTAAAAATATTCACTAAAAACAAAAAAACACGAAAAACAAAAAACTCAATCTTTAAAAAATTTAATCTAGAAAACTCAAACCAAACACACTATTCAATTTCTGAGTCCTCAGGAAACCCATGTGAATAAAAGACCCTTGACTTCAAGATTCTGTTCCAAACAGGTTATTTTCCTTATTGGAAACTGAAAGGATTATGGGCAGGGCGTAGCTAGAAAAAACAGCAACGTTAGGTATCATGAAAGTTTTGTGACCCTTTGATTACACTTAAAATAAAACACCATACACTAATCAAAGTAATCCAAGGATCATAAATTTTTCATGATCATTTTCATGACAAAATTTTCATGATCCCTAACTTTTCCCTAGAAAAAAATACCAATTGGTTTTGCACTTATTTTTTGCAGTATTGTTTCATGTGATTTCTTTAGTTTTTCCTAACTAAATTTGTAAATATTAGTTTTTTAACAGTATTGAAAAAAACTATTAAATATTTGTAAAATATTGTTGCTATATGTGCTATCCCCATTTATGATGATACGTTGGTTGGTCCATGGAGGGGCAAGGTAAACACTGAATTTGGAGTCCAGAATTTGGACCCAACATTGCTGGCGAAGTGTATATTGGTAGTTGTGCTCTAAATGTGCAGAATAGAGGGAGTGATTATCTTTGTCAAAACAGGGTGCCCATGTGGTAGCTTTCTTTGTCTATATTATTTAGCGATATCATCAACTGTTTGTTGTTTCGGTACTTATGTTGTTATCAAATCAAAGTTGGGATCTAAGTAATACAGACACGGACATGGACACTTAAATTTTCAAAAATCACGACATGCAGGGACACCTGCAACATATATAATTCTATATATTAATTTTATATAATATATTTAAATATTATATATTTATTTTCATCAAATTTGTTAACCTTGGGTTTGGTACTGTGGAGAAAAAAAGGGGCACAATGTGTCCCCAGCATGTCTGTGTCTGACATGACCTCCGGAGAGGTGTTTGTGCCTCATAGATTGTGATCAATGAGCATGCCTGCCAGAAGTGTGGCAGGCTTTATGGGAGCGCACTGTCGCTTCTCTCTCTCTCTTTGTTAGTGATGAACGTGGAGCTCCATATTTGAGAGAAACCTCTAAGTTCTGCTCGGAACGCGGCGTTAAGAGGTTAGGAACCTAACTTGTAGTGTGCATATGTAAAGTTCGGATTGGTAGACAATAACTTGTAAATATCATTGTTTCATTTGGTTTATGATTTTATAGTGTTTGACTTCCCGTATAATTTGGAGATACTCCTTTGAAACAAATGCAAAATATTTAGAGTAACAAATGATAGATCAACTAATTGGATACAGTAATTTCTCTCAGATGATTTGTTGAGAATTTCTTTTTTTTTTGTTTTTTCTATTTGTAGCCTGGCTAAAATTGCAACATTACAAAGCTATGATTTCCTTCGTAGCCCATTCATGAAAATGCTTGTGTAGTGTTTGGTTTGCTGATATTAAATAGAATGAAATAAAATTATTATTTTTTAGCCTTTTTATGGAATGATTAATTAATTTACACTAGTGAACGGTGATTCTATTTGTAATACATTTTTCGTTATTTTTCTTAGTGAATCAAAGTTGAGAATGAACATTATGATAAAATAATTATTTTATTTCATTTTATTTTAGTGAACCAAACAAAGCATTAAAGCTTTCGCAAAAGGGTAGTTTCAATGCATAAGTCTTCCGCTAAGTATTTAGACAAGGTTAGATGTGTAGTTTTATTTTCGTATGGGATAGATTTGTGTAGAGAATAAAAAGAACATACAAAAGATAGGAAGAAAATAAATTATTTCTTTCATTTTGATCGACACCAAAACCAAAAAGGCTTTTTTATTTCTTTTTTTATTTTTTTAGTGTTTGGTTTACTAGAATAGAGTAGAATGTAATATCATTCTATCACAATATTTGTTTCTATGTTTGGTTGATCGTAAAGAATAATGAAAAAATGTATTATTAATGAAATCATTATTCGTTATTGTAAGGGAATGATTATTGGGAAAATTTCACATTAGTCTAAAATTTCAAATTAACAGTAAATTTTATCAATATTAATAATTAAAATTATAGTAATTTTTTTTTAATTTTATGCATATGTAATATGTTTTTCATGATCCCACTGAGGGTAATTTCCCCATGACTATTTCATAATAGAGTTTAAAGAATGCCCATTTCATTTTATTTTATCTCATTTCAATAAACAAAATAAAGCATTAGTGTTTTAAAGATGGAGCACCCAACCCTAAAGTACTTCCAAGCCAAATGCACCATAGCACGAATGGATTGTAGTCTAAGGCCTCATTTGAGTTGGTTTTTTTGATTGGGAAGAACACAACTTGGGCTACTGATGTTGTGTTTGGTTGAGAGATTTGAAAAGGGATTTAAAAAGAGAAAGATAAAATATAGTTGAAATAAGAATAAAATATACTTACACTTCACCTAGTTTCACACTTTTTCTCTTTTTCTTTCCAAATCTCTTCCCAAATCTCTCAATCACACACAGCGTAAATGATGTTCTGAAATGCCTATAACCAATGGCCAAACAAAATTTAAACACAAAGTTTTTTTTTAAAAAAAAAAAAAAAGAAAGAAATTGATGTGAGAGAGAAAATTATGTTGGGAGCTACTACTAATCATGTTTTTTGGGTCTAGATAATAATTTTATTTTTTTTATGCAAAGTATTATTATTAGCTATTTTCCTTTTTTGTTGGGTGAGGAATAGTGAGGGGGGAGGGAATAGAAAAAGGGGATTTGGGAGTTGAAATTGTAAGTGTTAAGTTTGACAGTCCTTTTAGGGTCTATTATACCACTAGAGTTTTTTTATCTAGTGGTGGTGTAAGTGTAACACCACTTTGTGGTGTGAAGTTGTAAATTCAATTTTCATGGAGAGTAGTTTAAATTCTTTGTTATGTTTATTTCTCCTCCAATATAGGGATAGCATGTAGCTAGTGGTGATTGTTGACTTTCTAACTATATGGTTGGGCTGGTGATTTGTTTGATGTATAAAAGGCATGGCTGGGATTAATAAGGGTAAGTTATACTTGTGATCTCTGTAAGTTGATTTTTTTTCTTTGGGCAATTTGGTCCCTATAATTTTATTTGTATTAATTTTTTCTTTCAAATGTTCTAGTTGTGTCAAATTAATCTAATTAATAACATTTGTTAAAAAAAATAGACAAAAATCAAGGGTTAAATGTTCTATTAAAAAAGGAACGAACTATTTCAAATATGGAGCTTCTATTTATACAGTGATTTATCTTATTACATCCACTTTCTAATTGCACTCCTTTTAAAATTTAAAATTTTAATTTTACTTCATTATACCTTCTATAATTTCAAATATATCATAGTTCCTAACCACTCATCTTCGCTATACACCCCTGAACATTTCAAATTCTAACTTCAAACATAACCCCAATCACCACCTCCACCATTTCCAAGCCTTCTCTCTATCCCATTACAACTCCTTCCACCTCTTGAGATAGATAGAAAGAGGGAGATTGAGATCTAGGATTTTTAGATCTAAACGGAAGAAGAAGAAGAAGAGTTGATAGAGAGATGCAACAAAGGAAGAGGTGGTGGGCGACATGAACAAATGGGGACTAGGGAGAGACATGAAGGGAGTTGGGAAGGGATGACTAAGAAGGGAAAAGGGGGCAGTGCGATGGCCACGAAGGTGTCGGTGGGTAGAGAAATTGGGTTTTTAAATTTGAAGCACTTGCCAATCAGTCTTATTAACTAAACTTATTTATTTACAGGTTCTAACTGATAAATTTATCATTGTAAATTTATTTATAAAAACAAGAGAGATTTATCAATAAGACTTAATGAATAATAAGTTTCAAAAGTAGGACCTATTGGTAATTTACCCTCAAAATTTTAGGATTTGAGAACTTAAAAGATACTTTTAAATAAAGACAGTTGTATTAAAAAAAAATAAAAAGGAAAAAAATAAAAATAAAAATGGCCTACACCAGCTTTCATTACCATCCCACCACAACCTAGGCCAACAGCAATTCCATCCATGCCGTTCTTCAACCTACCCTAACACCTATTCCCATTACCACGCCTCCATAGAACAAGATCAAAACTAAACTAGTTGATTCTCTTTGCCTATCAGTCGGCAAGCTTTAAGCAATTTTTGTATTTCCTACTGAGATCCCAAGTCTCCAAATGGGCCCTCTTGGCCACCCACGACCTCTCAAGCACTAAGAGTGGTCTTAGATACAATGCCGCTGAGATGATAAAACTGATCGCACCTGATCAGTGAAAAATTCTAGCACCAATCATTTATTTATAAGTGATTATTACACCAAGAATTGACAAGCAGATGACTTTTTCAATAAGCCTCAGTCAAAAAAGAACCGCTTGTCGAACACTGGCCTATCACAAAACCAGAAACCCTAATAGAGCTTCTCTCTCATACCTCAGATTAACTAGCATATTTTTACTTCACTTCCTTAGCAACTGCTCTTGAAGCCTTATCAACATTAGGAAGGGCTTTGAAGATGTGTGTACAAGAGGTTGTTTGCAATTGATCACATGCAACTCTTCTAGTCTTCAATAATAAAAAAATTAATAAAACAAAAAAACTCTCCTAGTCTCTTGGGGCGAAGTTAGGTGCTTAACCCCGACTAATATAGGTGACGGTAGGTGTGACTAATCACTAATCTAATCTCAATAACTAAATTCCACATCCTGACCATTCTAAATGTCAATACCGACAACAATGAAATTTACAGTAAGAGGAAAATTCGTCGACTTTAGAAATCGTAAGGGTTCAAGTCCCTCCATCTCCAAATGTCCATTTGACTACTTAACTATTTATCTTATCCCTAAGAGAAGAGATCAAAGAGTCTTATCCTTTGATTATACTCTTTTAGCAAGTCGATGTTGATACGGATGAATCACACATAGCTTCAAGACTAGTAATACAGAGAAAGAATGGAAGATAGAGGGTGGATGCCGATTCTGCGCAAGCATGGTGGTAAGGGAGGTAGAAACTTAGCTCTTGATAATGAGATACATACGATCTTTGTGGATAACCTACCAGAATCTATGGATCCAAAAGGGTTGTTTAACATATTCACCAATTATGGGATTGTGAAGGATGTGTTCATCCCCAACAAAAGGAGAAAGTTGACTAGATCAAGATTTAGTTTTGTACGTTATGCTTGTCCAGTGGCAGCAAATATGGCGGTCCAAAAAGCTCATGGCATCTGGTGTGATAACAGAGCTCTGAAAGTGAAAATAGCAGATTTTGTTCAAGGAAAGGAGGAGAATCAAAGACCACTAATCACACTAGTTGGAAGCAGGGTTATTGCCATAACCAGTAGAGCTCCAAATATGCTACAAAGGGGAAAGTATTATGCCCAAATATTAGGTGGACAAGGACTGGTATCAACTTCAAACATCAGCATACAAGCTTACGAGGAAGGAAATAGCTGGCTGTATGATAGTGTGATTGTTCTATTGAAACCTCAACATCTTGCGGCGGAGTTTAAAGAGGAATTAAATGACAGAGGAATGGGAGATGTCCAGATTAGAGATGGTGGTGGAAGAGATATTGTGCTAACATTTGAGTCAGTGGGAACCATGAAAGAGAAGCTCAAATTAATAGAGGGGTGGATCCAGCCATGGAGCGAATCAGTCAAGGTATGGCAGCAGGGGATGATCCTTGACCAAGAAAGATTTGTTTGTCTCACTTGTTATGGAGTTCCTCTGAATCTCTGGAGTAGCAAAACATTTAGTAGCATTGGAAAGTCGTAGGGGGAAGTCATAGGGATTGATGAGGACACATCCAAAATGAAGTCTTTTCACAGTGGGAAGGTAAGAATTGCTACCAGGTGTATGGAGTCCATAAACATAACAATCACCTTGCGTTGCAAGGGGATAGCCTACCCAGTCAAAGTCTGTGAAGACCAGGTGGTGATTTCAGAGGTGATATACAAACAATGCAAATGCTATAGTGAACAGCCCCAAATGAAAAATTCAATTTCAAATGGTGAGGAACAAGATGAAGAGCAGAGATCTGCTGTAAGGAGCAAGAAAGGTGAAGATGAAGCTGATGTAAAGGGCCAGGTTGGAGGTGTGCTGGACATCAGAGGTGCTAAGGAGGTAGGGGGCGAGGGTAAGTCATAATGACCATATAGCCATTGATGGACAATATAGGGAGCTAAGTATATCTAGGGTTGAGGAGACTATCATGTCTATAGGTCAGTCGGACTGCTTGCAGAAGCGACCTGGAGGTAGAGGAGCAGCATGCGGGACTCAATCAGTCAAATCATTGCTGAACCCTATACAGTTTCAAAATGAAGGAAACCAGATTATTGAAGATAGAGTTGTTACTCCAGGTTTTATGAGGAGTCTTAGTGGGCCAGAGAAAGATGTACCTGGGCTTAATTTAGAGGTGTTATTAAGTAAGGCCCATGTCATAAAGTGTGGAAACATTCTAGGCCATAGATCATCTGAGTTAAGTGACCCAAAGGATCAGCCAACACAGGAGGGTGAAGATCAAACCAGTAAGGGAAAGGACCCAAGATAGTGGGGAGGAGTCTCACGGTGTAGTAAATTGTAACACTGCAGTGATAGCTCAAAAAAAGAAAACCACCACAAAAGAGAAAGTAAAAGGGATGGCAAAATACCAAAGGAAAAAAAAAGGAAACTTACAAATTGGGGTTGGATCAATCATGAACTTCAAGAAAGGGGCTATATTTAGGTCGGCAGCTGCAGCTATTTCTTTATCCATGGCAAGCAAATCGGGTTCTGGCCAGTTGCTACTTAATGAGGCAGAAGAATCTTTATAGATTGGGAAGCTACTTGGGCTAAAATGTAAAGGTAATGACGAGGAAGTGCTCAGTAAATTGATGGAACTGGAAGTAAAGGATAAGGAGGTGCTGGGTAAAAGGGGTAATAAGGCAAATTAACCGCATCTGTTGTGGTGTCATGGAGTGTAAATTTGTTTTAATGAAGATCTTATCCTGGAATATTAGAGGGTTAGGTAAGTCTATTAAAAGGAGAAAAATCAAAAAAACTTCTTTCTGAGAGGAAGGTGGATGTGGCACTATTTCAAGAAACAAAGAGACCTGTTATCATGGAGAAGATTGTCAGATCTTGTTGGCCTGGTGATCAGATGGCATACATGGCTGTGGACTCAGAGGGTGCAGCTGGCGGTCTACTGTGTGTCTGGAATCCACAAGTGTTTCAACTTCTGGACTGCTGCAGTAGCACGAATTTTATCATTTTGTTTGGTACTCTCTACACAAGTCTAGTCTGTGTTATTGTAAATGTATATGGTCCGATTGATGGTGCTAGCAGAAAAGGGGTATGGGAAACTTTGAAGAATTTAAACAGAAGTTTTATCAACCCTGGGTGCTTGGGGGGTGATTTCAATGAGGTAAGGAAATTAGCTGAGAGGGTGGGTTGTTCCCAAAATAATGGAGGCATGAAGGATTTCAATGAGCTAATTAATAATCTGGAAGTGTGTGACATACCAATGTTGGGGAGAAAGTTCACTTGGTGTAATTCTCAAGAAGGTGCCAAATGGAGTAGGCTAGACAGGTTTTTACTCAGTCCAGATTGGTTGCAGAAATTTAACTTCAAACTATGGGGATTACCAAGAAGGCTCTCGGATCATTGTCCTATTTTACTGATGGAAGATGAGAGGGATTGGGGCCCAAAGCCATTTAGGTTTCTAAATGCCTGGACCCTTCACCCGAATTTTAAAATTTTTGTGCAGAAAATATGGGTTGAATTTCATATAAATGGCTGGGCTGGATTCAAATGCTTAAGGAAACTGAGATCACTTAAAACAGCTTTGAAAAGATGGAACCTTGAGGTTTTTGGTAAGGTGGACTTTAAACTCAAGCAACTGGAGGAGGAGATACATGACTTGGATTTGGTAGCTGAACAAAGACTACTCACTGATACAGAGAGATCTAGGCTAAGAGAGGTAAAAGATAAAGCATGGAACTTGAGCAAAATGGTAGAATGGTTATGGTAGCAAAAGTCTAAAGCTAATTGGTTATTAAAAAGGGATAGAAATACCAAAATTTTCCATGTTATGGCTTCCGCAAGAAGGAATAGAAATGCATTGTGCTCAATTGAGGTTAATGGGGCCTTGAAAGAAGATCCGAAGGAAATAAGAATTGAAGTACTTAATCACTTTCAGGGGCTATTTGCAGAATCATGGTTCAACAGGGCAAACTTATCTGGTCCTTTTAAATCTATTGGGGATGAAGCGATGCGAGTTACTTTGGAAGCTGAGTTCACAGAATCTGAAATGGTGGCAACTCTTAATAACTGTGATGGTAACAAGGCTCCTGGGCCTGATGGTTTTAACCTTATGATGTTCCAGAAGTGCTGGCAAATAATTAAAGGGGATGTAATGCAGTTCATGAGAGAGTTCCATACCAACTCAAAGTTGGTTCTTGGTATTAATAGCTCATTTGTAGCTTTGCTTCCAAAGAATGAAAATTCTTCTTGTCTTAGTGACTTCAGGCCTATTAGTCTCATTGGATCATTGTACAAAGTGCTATCCAAAGTTTTATCCAGTAGACTTAAAGTAGTATTACCCAAGATCATTAGTGAATCTCAATCAGCTTTATAGGGGGTAGAAGTGTTCTGGATGGCATCCTGGTTGCTAATGAGATAGTTGATGGTTGGAAGAAGAAGCAAAAGAAAGGCCTTATCTTAAAGCTTGATTTTGAGAAAGCATACGATTTAATTAATTAGGAGTTTCTCTTCTCCATGTTATCAAATTTTGGATTTGGCTCAAAATGGATCAAATGGATGAAGGAGTGTGTCTCAACTGCCAAAGTCTCTATCCTGGTGAATGGATCACCTACAGCTGAGTTTAGTTCCCAAAGGGGGCTTAGACAAGGTGACCCTTTATCCCCTTTTCTCTTTAACATGGTGGCTGAGGGTCGTAACATTCTGCTACATAGAGCTGTCCAGTTTGGATTGATCAAGGGTGCATCAGTTGGTTCAAATGACCTTATTATCACTTACTTACAATTTGCTGATGACACAGTTTTGTTTTGTTTTGTGAGGCAAAAAGGGAGGAGGTGCTTAATATCAAAAGAATATTGAGGTGTTTTGAAATTTTGTCTAGGTTAAAGATTAACTATCATAAGAGTGCAGTGTGTGGAGTTGGAATTGATAAAGAGCTCACCAAAGACTTTGCTGCCATCTTGTACTGCTTGCATCATAGGTTACCATTGAAGTATTTAGGGATGCCATTGGGTGCTAATCCAAGGAGAAAAAGGACTGGCAACCTGTCCTTGATAATTTCAAATCAAAGCTAACTTCTTGGAAGAGAAGGCTTCTTTCTTTCGCTGGTCGGTTGACAATGATCAAGTCTGTGCTGTCCTCATTACTAGTTTTCTACCTATCTTTGTTTAGAATGCCTGAAGGGGTAGCCAAGGAGATTGATAGAATTCAGTCTAGATTTCTTTAGGGGGGTGATGAACTTAGAAGGAAAATTCATATGGTAAAATGGGAGGAAATCACCCAAAGCAAAAGTAATGGGGGTCTTGGCATTAGAAAGGTGAGAACCATGAATGAATGTCTTCTTCTCAAATGGTGGTAGAGATTTGGGTGTGAATCTGGTTTTCTTTGGAAACAAGTAATTCTTAGTAAGTACCCACAGTTTGGTGGGTTTTGTTGGCCAGACCAAGATGCAAATTCTAGGTCATCTATGGTGTGGGGGGAATATATTGGGGGTTGCTGTTAAGTGCCCTGAGTTGCTGGTGTTCTTTAAGGCTAACTCAAAGATCATTATTGGGGATGGGAGGCTCACAAAATTTTGGCTGGATCTGTGGGTTGGCAGTGACTGTTTAAAAAATTTATTTCCTAGATTATTCTCTATGTCCATTGATAAAAGTGAATCAGTGGCAGTGGTTAAGAGCAGGAGCAATAAAAATAAGGAGTGGGATTTGGCTTTCAGAAGAGTATTATTTCAATGGGAACTTGAAGAGTTGAGGAGGATGAAGGAGTTGTTACAAACTACTCTAGATCTCAGGAATGGTGTGTTAGATGGTTTGTATTGGGCTGCAAATAAGTCTGGTGTCTTCACTGTTGCTTCTGTCTACAAGTGGAGTGAGCTATCTTCTACTCTACCTGCAAATTTGGGGGATCTCATCTAGAAGAATGTTGCCCCTCCGAAAGTGCAATTTTTTGGTTGGTTAGCATGGAAAGAGATGATCAAGACTTCTAGCTATTTGCAAAGAATTGGAGTACTCAGTGCTAATTCTGATGTTAACTGTGTATTCTGCAGGAAGGAAGTGGAAACTGCCACTCATGTGCTGCTGTGTTGTCCTTTTAGTTGGAGAGTTTGGTCCAATATTATTGGGTGGTGGGGTGTATCTTGGGTGCAGCCTAGGTTAGTGTCTGGACTTCTTCAGTGGTGGACTGGTTATAGATGCAACAACAGATTGAAGGTGCTTTGGAAGTTAATCCCAATGGCAGTGCTTTGGTCTTTATGGAAGCAAAGGAATGAAAACATTTTTAATGACTCACAGGTGGACTTGGAAAAGTTGTGTGAACTTATCAAAACACGGATTGTATTGTGGTTCAGAGCTTACAGTCCTTCTTTTTGTTATTCAGTCAATGATTTAGTGTTCAATTTGCAAAATGTCAAATTCTGCATCATGCACTGATGGGGTATAACCTGTGAACTGCTGCACTCTCTTGTTGCTGCTGCTGCACTGATGGGGTTTATTAGAGCCTCTCTTGCTGCTGTTGCACTGATGGGGTCTGCTGCTGCTAATGTGATGTTGTTGTGCTGCCTCTCTGGTTTATATTGATGCTTTGCTCTGGTATGCCTGGTTTACATTTCAGCAGCTTCTGGAGCAGTTGGACAACTTGTTGGGCATTTTGCAAAGTTGTTTGGTTGTTATGATGTGGGAAGTGCTGGATCCAAGGAAAAGGTTGATTTGTTAAAGAACAAGTTTAGATTTGATGAGGCTTTCAACTATAAAGAAGAGCAGGACCTAGATGTGGCTTTGAAAAGGAATCATGTCTCAGTCTGAATATGGTGGATTTGGAGAGCATAGTGGTTGTACATTGGATGCGATTATCAGGACTACATAAGGGAGTACATTGGGCTGTTAAGCTCAGCAGTGGCTGCAGCGAGGCATTGCTTTGTACCTCCAAGTCTTGCTGATTGATAAAAGGGGGAGGTGAACTGCTATGGTGGTTATTAGAATGTTTTGCTCAGTAGTTGACTGATTCCCTCAGTAGTGGACTGTTCTGTTAGGTTGCTCTTGGTCAGGTTCTGTTAGGTTGCTATTGTTTTGTTTGCTAGGTTGCTCTTAGTCAGATAGGTATATCAGTTGGGCTGCAATTGGTTTGTTGTTGGTGATTATAGATGGTAGAGCTGCTGTAAGTTAGGATAGCTCTATGGGTTGAATTTCTCAACTTCAGATTGGGCATCACTATGTGGAGTAATGGGCTGATATTGTATAGTCTAAGGAGTCTTGGGCTGCTGAGGGAGTTTTTTGATCTGCTGCTGATTTGGCTCTCTACTGTATAGATAATGTATTATTGACTATTTGCCTGCAGCTATGGGAGTTTTGTTCTGCCTACTGCTATGCTCTGTTGTAGTCATGTTGTTGGTCTTCTATGCCCCTCTGGTTGTTATGCTGTTAGGCTGCTGGTCTGCTATAGTTTTGTGGCTGCATACTCTTGGTGAATTTGCTCTGGTTTTTGTTTTTTCTTATTGGTCTCTCACCAACTAGGAGGTTGGAGCTTATTTAGCTCCTTTTATTGATGTAATCTACAATACTTTGTATATTTTTATCATCAATAAAGTCTTTTTTTTTGCCGATCAAAAAAAAAAAAAACTATTTATCTTATCCGTTTTTTATTAGCAGTTCCAAATTAATTATTTTTCTCACTCACTCTACTTTTTCACAAACATTTGTGGTGTAAATAGAAGTAACTTTACAAATTGGACATCAACTCCTAAATTACTTTAGAGAGTGAATAAATTATTTTGTTCATTGATTTAAGTACAATTCCTAAAGCAAATATTATTAATTGAACTAAATTAATTCAATGTAAAATTTTAAAATACAAAATTAATGTAATTTGGTGGTCTATGGGCATAGTCACGTGATACTCCTAAATTGAATATAATTGGTGGAGATGATATGACTTACTAATTTCTATGGTTGATTGGGGAAAAACTATGAGCGCGTGACAATTATTAATTGATTGGGGAATGGACATGTCACAACTTTGGAGCACCTAATAATTTTGAGAAAATTAGAATTCAGTGGTAACATTTTAATTGTTAAAATTTGTAAATTTTATCATTAATTTGTAATTTTTATTCTAAACTTATCTTGTATTGTTATTTCCTCTTTTGTCGTGTGCAGCCAGCAGCCCTTCTAAAAGAATGAACATCTAGTGTTTATTATTCAATTCAAAATTTGAAATTAATATTCATTGTTGTTTTTTATAAAAAAAATATTTTTTGGGCGGCATGTTGTATTAATAAAGCACTAAGAAAGTCAGACCCAAAAGCAAAGAGCACTAAAAGAAAAATTAATAATAACAATAATAATATTTATGTTACAATACATCTTTTTTTGACACATTATATGTAAAATAAATTGTACTGTCGTTTGGCATGTTAGTTTTTGGAGTTAAAAGCTTAAAATAGTCACAAAAGATAAATTAGACTAAAAAATAATAAGATAAAATATCACATTTATATCATAATCATTTTATTTTTTCTGTCATAAAAATCAAAAAACCTAACCCAAACAAGACTTATTAGGCCAAGTTAAAAAAATCCAAAAAGCTAATCTACTTTTCAAACGAAGCCAGTGAATCATGTTAGGCAATCTTCAATCCTTATATTTGTACTTTGAAGTTTGAGTAAAAAGTTACATTTGCTATGAAGTATTTCAATGAATAAATTGAAATTTAAGTAAAAACAGGTGGATGCTAATTTGGAGAAGGGAAGAATTTGAAAATTTTGGATAAAAGTATTTTTGTGTTAAGTTTTGATTGGAATAAAATTTGAGTAAAGACAATGGATCTACCTTAACTTAAGTCAAAATTTAAATAAAATTCAATTTGATATAAATATGAGTAAAGGAATTTTGGAGACTTTTTATTCAAATTTAAGTTTGAGTGAAAAGTTATAAATGTGTTTAGTTATAATATATGATTTGTGGCTATTATGATAGCGTAATCTATTATAATGTTTCACAAAATAATTATAAGAGTTGAACTTGAAATCTCAATGTACAAAAAGTGTTACTCAATCATTAAGCTATGTCTTGCTTAAAAGTCTTGTTAATTATAATCTATTATGATCAATAACATATATTTGCTTTTTAGATTCAATTAAATAGAGTTTTTTTTATATTTTATTTTATTATCAATCAATAAAAAAAAGTAATTAGAAATATAAAAAATGTTATATTATTAAACAGACTATTATATGTACATATCTATAATACTATATGCTTATAAGTATTTATAAAAGTACATCCACCATTTTTGGCTTATAAGTATTTATAAAAGTACATCCACCATTTTTTTTTTTTTTTTGAGCAAAAAAAAAAAAAAAATCTATGATCATAATGATACATATATTTTAATAACAACATTAAATCGATCGTGTGTTGCATGGATCACATTGTAGATGTATGAAATAGGGATATTCGTGGGTCGGTTTAATTTGTTTGGCACTAACTTTGGGATAAATTTAATTATGATTAGTTTTAAATTTTTGAACCTAGAACTAAATTAATCATACACTAGAACTAACCTGAACAAACCCAATGTAGCTGGGATTTGTTCCATTTGAAACCACGGTTTTATTATATTAAAAATAATTAAATTAACATTTTCTTCTAATTTGTCTACCTCTCTGATTTTGCATCAACATTTCCTCCAAGTATTTGTCTATCTTTGATTTTGCATCAACATTTCCTTCAAGTATTTGTCTATCTTCGATTTGAGCAATGGTAAAGGGCCACAAAATCAGTGGCTCAAATGGCTCAAAACTGTCAAAACGACGTCGTTTTGGACGCAAAACGAGCCAAAACAACCGTTTTGGCAGTTTTGAGCCATTTGAGCCACTGATTTTGTAGCCCTCAAACATTTTTCCTTCGGTTTTGCATCAACATTTTTCTCTTCTTCCAAGTGCTTTAAAAATTCATATTGAAGAACTTGTCAACCCATTTCATTTGAACTTTGACTCATCCTATTTAAAGAAGAACTTAAAGCAGAGTGTAGTATTTCATAATGCACTTACATACGGTTTATAAGTTCTCTTATTCTCCACACTAAATCATTTACCTTGTCAGTAGGCTAAATCATTTAGCTTGATGGAGAGTCTATTACTCTTGGACCAATAATCTAAAATTTGTTCAATTGCACAAACTAGGGGTGAGCAGCGGATATACCGATTCGTCAAAACCAACCGAACCGAACCGATCCGTCGCATTTTGGACGGATGCGTGATAACGAGTGGACGGTTGCAGATTGATTTTCTCCAATCCCAATCCGCCAATTTGGCAGACGGATGGCGGATTTGAGGTTCCTTTGGCCGCAACCGAACTGCCAAACCGCGAGCACCCTTAGTAATTTATAAGACTTTGTGTTTTTAATTTGTTTAAATATTTTTTTTGCGTTTTCAATTAAAAAAAAGTTCAAATATTTTGTTGAAAAAAAGTTTTCAACTTGAATATATTTTTTGAATTGAAAAAAATAAACGTATTATTTATCTATATTTTTTGATTTTTAAATCTAACTCTAAAAGTAATAAATAGAAAATATAACATATGCTGGTTGGTTTTTGTTTTCAAAAACATATATAAATGTAACAATACAGAGACATACAATCTCTACTATTGCTCTGTTCATGGTTTTGATAGTCTGAATTGTTTTTATATTTTAAGAACCACAGATTGTAATATTTTATGTGGATGAGGCATGCTGTAATTGTAATATGTGGATGAGGCATGCAGTGATTGTGATATTCTAAAGTTTCAAACTTTCTTTCTTTGGATGATGCATGCAGTAATTGTAATACTTTTTAAAATCATTGACTGTAATACTTTTTTTTTTTTTTTTTTTTTTTTTTGAGGAAGTGTACAAGTTGAACTATGTTGAAAATTTATAAAATTTTAAACCGCCAATCCGATTCGCATCCATCCGCCAAACCGCCAATCCGTTCAATCTACATCCGCCGGATTGGCAGATGGATGCAGATTAATTTTTTCCAATCCGCCAATCTAGCGGACGGATGGTGGATTGGAAGTTTTGTGGCCGCAACCGACCCGCACCCACCCCTAGCACAAACTTCATGAAAATAAGAATTTGATGTAACATACAAGATCATGGTAATATTAAGACATGTCAATATAAAAAAATTATATATACATATATTGGTTTGATACTCAAGTTGATTCGGCTTAAACAAGATTTAAATCAAGAACTAACTCAATCCTAAAAGTTTGACAATTTGAAGACTGGAACCAAATTAATGCACTAAAAAACTAAACCAAACTAACCCAAAGAGGTCAATATTATTTGATTCTTCGATTCTTTAGATATTATTTTTTAACTGGTTTCTTTGGACATTTTAAACACCCCTTATATGACCGGTTTCAAGATACTTCAAAAGCACAATAGGAAATGCTTTCTAGCAATAGTAACCAGAAAAAGGTTTTGTTGTTATTACAAAAGAATCCCTGTTGATCCAATTAGATTTTTCAGGTTGTTTTGAATATTGATTTTTTTTAGACTTTTTAATTATTTATGAAAAAAAAATGTAAAAAAAAGAAGAATTTATTTTTTTGTATTGACTTTTTAATTTTTTGATTAAAGCTTGAGTTGCCAAAATAAGCCTTAGTGTGATTTGCATAACACTAACTTTAAATTACACCTTAATTTGAGATATTTTCGGAGTAAATATTATGAAAATATTTGAGAATTTTAAAATGTTTTTACAATTTGACCCATACTAATGTAATATGACAAGTATCAACTTTTGATTTTTTACACAACCAATGATATAAGGATCAATTCCCTGATCATATTCTTGTAAGTGAATTTTTTAATTTAAAATTATAGATTTCTAACTATTCTCTTTCCATAATATATATTTTTGACTATATAGGAGAAAACTCAAAAAGAAAAAAAAAATTTAAAAAAAAACTCGACAATCTTCAATAAAAATGTAATATTTTCATTTTCTCCTGACCGTCTCCAAAATGAAAGCATTTGAACAATTTTTATAAGGGCCGTGCTACATCTCTCTAATTTGGGGAGCCCTAATCCCCCGAAAAATCTGACCAAGGCAACAAAAAAAAAAAATTCCCCAAAACGACGTCGTTTTGGGGATTAGGGGGGACATTTTTAGGGGGACAAATCATTTTTCTTTTTATAATCCTTTGAAAATTCTAATCAAACATAAATTTCACACCAAAAAAATTTTTTTAAAAAATGACAAGAATAATGTAAAAATATCATTTTTATAAATAAATTTATATTTATAAATATTTTGTTTTAAAGTGAAAAATACATATTGTCATGTCATTGGGGTATATAAAATTGAAAAATGCACACTAAATTTATCTCTAACTTTTTGTTTTTAATAATTAAGGGATTAAAACATACAAATTTATAGACAAAAGAATAAAATGATATTTATTAATAATTAAAGACATATTTCGGTAATGAATAATATTATATGTACTAACTAGTATTCTAACAGATAATGTGGTATAATTTTAAAGATTTTGAATGTTTGTAATTTATATAATAGGTACAATCAATAATAATAGCATAACAATAGTACCTATATTGATCAGTACATATAACACCACCGTTGTATAATTAATTCAAAAAAATTACATATGACTTTTAGGTGATGTGTAAAAAAAAACACAACCACTTGTGATCCCTTCCCTTGACCCCCACCTCCTCCTCTCAGCTACCCCCAAAAACCTTGATAAAAACCATTGCACCCAACCACCCACCCCCATACCTAAAACTCTGAAAACCCTTCTCCCCTCCTCAAATTCGAGTCCGGATTCTCGGCTGCCCTACCCGGCAGCCCCCCAAAACGACGTCGTTTTGGGGGTTTTTTTTTTTTTCTTTCTTCTTCTTCGTTCTTTTTCTCTCTCTTCGAACAGAGGGGAGGGGAGAGGGAGAAGAGGGAGGAAGGAGGAGGAGGAAGGGAAGGGCCGGACTGGAGGGGGCCATAACCAGTGGAAGAGGAGGAGGAGGAGGAGGAGGAGGAGGCGGAGGCGGCGGCGGCGGTACAGGTACTGCGACGAGGCGACGAGGCGACGGCCGGCGGCGAGGCGACGAGGCGACGAGCTGCGAGCTGCGACGGCGAGCTCGCAGCGTCGGCGGCGATGGCCGAACGAGAAGAGAGAGAAAGCAAGAACGAAGAAGAAGAAAGGAAAAAAAAAAAAACCCCCAAAACGACGTCGTTTTGGGGGGCTGCCGGGTTGGGCTGCCGGGTTGGGCGGCCGAGGATCCTGATTCCTCAAATTCTACCACCACCACCAACCCACAAAGAAAGAAAACGAAAGAAAAATGTTTAATAACTTAAATTTTTGAATTACTAAGCATTTTTGAAAAAGAAAACAAAGCTATAAAAATTCGAATTACTAACTATTGTTGAAAAAGAAAACAAAATTTTCTTACCAACCAAATGGACTCAACTCTGACCATAGGGTTAAGATCATCCATCTTCCACCTCAACACCACCACTTCTAAACCCCACCTAAAATCACCACCACCACTCTCTGTCCCTCCCTACCTCCATTTCCCAAGAAACCCCTCTTCCAATCCCCAATTTAGACTCAGAGCTTCCTCTAATTAATGCCACCCCTGTAAATGGTGGTTCCTCCCAAAACCCCATCTTCCACAACCTCAAAACCGCCGCTGCCGCCCTCGTCCTCGCCGCCGCCGCCTCCATGGCCGGAAAATTCCACCCCTTGCCGGCGAGAGCTGAGACCCCAACAACTGTGACAGAGGAAGAGCAAGTCCAAGATCAGCAGCAGCAAAAAGAAGAAGAAGAATTTCAAGATCAATCTTCAGATTCTTCTACACCCTTGTCGCAATTTCTCGATTCGAATTCGAAGGCAATAGAGGATGAGCCTTGTTCTGTAAAAAATCTTATGTGTTGATAGCACAACTGATGGTTAGTTTGTATCACCCTCCACCTTCACCATTTAATGTTCAAGCTTGTTCATCACTCGCATCATGCATTGTACAAAATTAAAAAGAAAAAGAAATAAAAAAAAAAAAAAGGTAATTACTCAAATGTAGCAATCTCTTCTTACAATTTAGTAGCTATAATTATAATGTAAAATGAATGAAGCTCGTGATTTGGATTCAAATATTGTTACCAAATGATTTGGCCAATTAAAAAAATGTCACCACCATCTAAATTCTATATAGAATTCTGTTTTATAGACACTGATGTTAAGAATCCTTGATTGAACAAAATTCTCAGTTGATTTGCCCAGTGAAAATAAGAGATAAGAAGATTACAAAAACAAAGCAATTTGCACAATAATTTTTTTTTTTTTTATTTGAAAAAGACAAGCCATTAGAAATTTAGGGGAAATTTTATTTCCAGATACCAAGTTTCTTTACTCCACACACTCAATAAAAATTTTTAGAATTATAATTTTATCTTTTAACAAAATTACCATCTCACCCACCACCATCTCATAATTTCTCTATAATTCTACTGGATTTCACTCCCAACAACTTACCTATTGCCAGCAAAATCAAAGCGGAAGGCACTAATTCTTGCTTTCCCTAGAACAACAGCAAGAATTACCATAAGAATGCGATTCTAAAACTCATAACAAAGGACAATCATCAAAAATAAAAATAAAATAACAACACCAACAGTTGCTATTCATATTATCTGCCAAATCAAAACACAGCTCCAATTACTATTACCAACCTTTGAGGATCTAAATCCATGGCACAAGATTACAAGTTCTTTAGAACCTATTTCATGCAATATCCCCACAAGCTTGTCCCCATGGTTGCTCTGTGTTATAACTTGCTGCTGTTGAATGACTGTTGAGACGCAGCAAAAAAAAAAATTGATGCAATGCTTAAATCAAAGAGATTACTATGATGAAAAGGTAGCAGAGGATCCGAACTCGTTTTCACTTGACATTTCACATCAGTTCATACTCACACCTATTCAGGAAATCAACTATCATAAGAGAGGATATGCACAAGGTGAGGTATATTTGGAATGTGAAGTGTGTAGACTGAGATAAAAGAAGTAAAAATCAAATTATTAAATGTGTGGATTGAGAAAAGATGTACACATAGATAATTTGGTGTGTGGAAATAGAATTTCCCGAAATTTAGAGCTGCTATTTCCCCTTTTTACCCTTCTTCGACTTGTTATTTCCTTTTTTACCCTTCTTCGACTTGCTATTTCCCTTCCCCTTGTTGCTTTCAGCATCGCCACCATTGCCATTGTTTTTGGTTCCCGACGAATCACCAGTAACCTGCAACGCCTTCCCTTTATCAGAATTGCTAGTTTCTTCCTCAACATTGTTGCTAGTCTCCTCCTCACTATTGTTGCTAGTTTCCTCCACATTGCTATGATGAGCTTCCTTTTCATCAGCATTCGTATTGTTAAGAATGAACAGCTGGTTCAAGAATGTTTCCAGCCTTGGCCTTCTCAAGTGCAGTCTTTCCAAGAGTTGGGCAATTGTTGAAATGTTTTCTTCTAGTTCCCTTTCACTGAAAGATTAATAATAAAAAAAATCCAATAATTGTGCACACCATAACATGAAAATTGTTACAATCTACGTAGCACAAGCATGATCACATGGCATGATTGATTTTTTTTTTTTTTTTTAAAAAAAAAAAAAAAACACAATATGATTAGAAAAGCCTATGCAAAGTATGATGCAGTAAAATGTAAATTTTATTCTAGTGTTTTCAACAAGTCACTAAAAGAGGACAATATTACAAGAACAAAATCTTATCATAAGATGCAGAGTTACAGCGCCAAAATCAAGAATTAATAGAATGTTCATGTCCCACTAGAATCCAAAACTATGGGCAAATGAATGGCATTATTCACGTTAGAGTGAAGCAAATTATGCCCATTTCAAATGAAATTATAAACAAACCACATGCAAATATTTATCCATAATACCAAATAAATAAATTGATAAATATTTATGAATAGAAGTAAATCCAGGAAGGCTTTAAAAAATGAAAAGTTACATTTAAACCGACCTCATATCCAGTGCAGAAGATAGCTGCTTCAATTCATCAAGCATGTAGTTTGCTTCAACAAGAAGGTTTCCATCCTCATCATCACAAGTCTTCTTCTCAAAGGCTTTAAACAAAGCAGCAGAAACAAAGCTTATACCATTCTCTACCTTGACCTATAATAGATATACAAGGGAAAAAAAAAAAAAAAAAATCAAATTTAGATCCTAATCCTTTAACATTCAATGATGTCAATCAATTTGGCATTTACCTTTAACTTCGAGGCACTAGACACAAATTTTGTAACGTTTCCATCTCCTACGCTCTCTACCAACATTAAAGCATCAGATATTTGCACAAAGATTCCACAATTCATTTGCACTTCGCCTTCATTTATATTCTGACTGTTCATCTTCTGATCTGCCATGGCAGCTAAGTTTGAAGGTGGAGCCTTAGAATTCTCTGCTCTATCCACTTCAACCGCTACAGTTTGACCTCGAGGAGCTTTGTTGTTAATAGGAAACAACAATCTCATGATGTCCTCTCTGCTCCGGGAAACTCTCATGTCGACAAAAATGGCATCAGGACATGAAAATGTTGAGCAATTTTCTCTCAAGCTCGCTATAACAAGAGGATTCCCAATCTTCTTGCATGCTTCTGCAAGTACATTTACATCTATTTTCACATGATTGTGTCTCCTCCTCCTAAGGACATCATAGAATTCTGGCGGTAGCCCCTTAGTAATATCACTTCTCCCCATCAAATCAACAAGTAAATCAAGATACTTTCCAGTTCCACAGTTCACACAAAGCAAGCACAATGTAACCATCAATCTCAACAACAGCAGTGGATAGTAATGATTGAAATTGATATGAGATTTTTTAATCCATTCTGCTGTATCTTGCTTGTTGTACAAGAAATCCTTGATTATGGAAGCGACAAAATCATAAATGCAGCTCACAGAAAATCGATTGTCAGTTACTAAATTAGCAGTTCCAACGGCATTTGATTGCTCACAAATAAGCCATTCAACAAACGAAGATTTTGTGGTGAGAAGGAATCCCTGAAAGCCAGATGCAAATATCAAAAGTCGCTCTATAAGATACAAGAAACAACTAGGCGATATATAGTCAGCTTGTCTCCAGTTGGCATTATAATAAGTATCTTTCAAAGCTTCGTAAAACTTGTATACAGAAGACACCGCTCTTGGAGCCTCACAGGAATTGCCTGATGCAGCTTCCCGCGCAAATTCTGATTTTATGTTTCCACTTAGCTCCTTAATGAATCCGCCCCAAGGTGAATACTTTTCAAAACTCTTTGCAATCTTCTTGTATAGTTCATCAGTTGGCTTTCCTGAACCAAGCCTTATCATTAAAATCCTCCCAATTTGGCCATAGGTTAGGTCACCCTTGATGTTTACAAGGTTATCAAGAATAACCTCCTCAAGAATGTTCCGGGAAAGCTCACTCCCTCTTAGAGAAATCATACTCTCTGTTAATGATTCCCGCCAATCTAAAGGAAACACATTCTCAAAGTATGCAGTAGATAGGCTGAGAAAACGTTGCAAAGTTTGAGTTTCATGGTTCTTGTATGAAACATACTTGGACCCCAAAAAAGATTTTGTTAACTCAAAGATATAAACAAGAGGCATGCTTCGGCAAAAAACAGACATTGAATTTGAAATTGCAAACTTATGAAATGCCTTCAGAGTTTCCAACACCTTAATACCAACAGAAAGCAATTCTGAGTGCCAATGAGTCTGAGCGGCTGAAACAAAATGGCGTACATCAGCAGAAACCAACTTTCCATTTCTCCGAAGAAATCTGTCATCAATTTCTCTCACCCAATCAGCATCAGCATTCAGAAAAAGGAAACTGGTATTAACATTATTCAACTGTCTCTTCCGCACACCAAAGTAATTCAAACAGAAGTCTCCATAGCTATAATATTCATCAGCATCATGAGTTTCAAGACAAGCTAGGTACTTTAAGATATACTCAACCTTCTCTTTCCAAAGATTCCAAAAGCAAATCAGCGTTACAACAGACACCCGGTTATGTGAAATGCTTTCTTGTGAATGCTTCATCAAATCCACTACTAATTCATGTTCCCAATCATACTTCGAGGTACTTGGCTGCAGATGAATATCCAGAATTTTTCTTATGGATAAGATTTCACCTCTGAGGCTTTTATTACCACGGGAATCGTTCAAACACTGACTCAACTGGAACAAGTTAGATTGTTCAGTTGATAAAATGTTAGCCTCAGTGCAAACAAACTCATAGAATATGTCTGAATCTTTCTTTGCAAACGACTTGGCTTTAGCTAAAATCTCCTCCTTTTGCGAAAAGCACTTTAGTGGCCAACCTCTGCTTCCAGATGCCCACAGAGAATTGGAGAAAACATACCTTAAAATAAGCTTCGATGCCTCTTTAAAATGTCCAGCCTTCCCAATCAGATCAGCCTTGCGTAGAACATCTCCTCTTAGCTCTGCAACCTCCGCAGCCTCCAAAAAATTTCCCGATTCTTCTTCCATCACTAAAAGCTCATCAAGGCAATCCAAAGACTTCAAGAAGTTGCGAACTGAATCCATCGAGTGAAAAGCTCTCACAAATTTCATCATGGATCTATTATCTTTCAGTTCATAGTAATTAAGTGCACAACTCTCAAGGAACTGTTGTTCAATTTTGTTGATTTCTTCACTTCTTTTGACCATCATACCATTGTCTCTACGGGCATCTTGTTTCCAGCATTGAATGTATTGTAAACCCATGTCAAAAAATTTTCCTTTGGTGCAAACAGACAAGCACTCTGAAAAATATTTTCCACGGGCGTACACTTCAGCTGCAAGTTTATAACTACCTGCCAGAGAGAAACATTCCCCAGCTTTGTTCAGCTCAGTTTCCCCACACTTTTCCAAATAAATTCTTCCTGCAAAGTTAAAAAAATTACAACCTAGATGTCAAAACTTTGCTAACCCAAAAGTGCATTTAAACTTCAAAATTAAATGTTGGAGACTTGGAAAATACAACTAGAACGGCAAAACAAGATGAAGACAAAATAAAGCAGGCAAAAAAAGATGAAGACAAAATAAAGCAGGCAAATAATGCTGTTGTAAATTGTCTGGAAGTATTCCAGCTTTAGAAATGAGTTCCAACCTTACAAAGGAAAAACACGAGATGAAATTTGAGTGCACTTGTTTTGGAGCATAGTAATGACCTAGAAATTTGGCAAGCAAGAGAACCTCAAGGTTTATCTTAGTTTTTTCAGCAACATTATTGGGAAATGATATTCACACTCCACATTAGCCTCTATATTTGGCCATGTAAAAATAACTGCTTATGCCAAACAAAATATATTAATTTGCCAGTGCACACAAACAGAGAAAAAAAGGAGAATTACTAAAATAAAAAAAACAAAAAAAAAGGCCATCATTCAAACATTCTGTCCAATGATCTTCTTGTGTACAACATAATCAAGAAAAATTCATATTGGTAAATAAGGAAAACCTTAAACCCGAAGATAATTTTAAAGATAAAAAATTCATCAGTTAATTGCTTATCAAAAACAATAATTTAGGGTATAAATTTTTGAGAAAAAATAAAGTAGGAATGAGTATATTTGTGAATGGGTAGGAGTAGTACTGATAGAAGATAAGTTGGGAGAGAATAGATTAAGATGGTTTGGTCGTATACAACGGAGATCAACAGAGGCAGTAGTGAAGAGATGCGATACAATGATGGTAGATGGAAGTATTAGGGAAAGGGACAGACTTCGATTGACGTGGGCTAATATAGTAAATAGAGATATAAATCTCCTTAATTTAACTAACCAAATGGCCATTGATAGAGTCGAGTGGAAAAGAAGGATTCATGTAACCGACCCCATTAGATGGGACTTAAGACTTGGTTTGCTATTTCAGGACACAAAGGGTTATGCATTTGTGATTCTCCACTGAAAGAAATCTACCCATTATCCTAACATGTACTAGTATAGTATAGGTCAAATTATCTGATTAGTTAAAAGTCACGATTTGTTGGTATTTTTCAAGGTACGTACCATCTTATGAAATCTAAAAATCATAAGCCACTAAATAGTGTCAAATTGCATAACAGTTTATATTGCAAACAATATTTTCAAATTAACAAAAAAATTAATTGAAAAACAAATGAACAGAAAACCGTACCTGCTCTTTCATACTCCCCCAAGTCACAAAAACATTCGGCAGCTGACTTAGCCATACCAATAGAATCAAATAACTCAGCAGCTTCCCTAAGAGCCGTGCAAGCCCCTTCAGGATTCGAACCACGCATATGATCTGCATTTGCTTTAAGGCCTGAAGCCTTGGCCCTTTTTCCCCACATTGTGTCTCCAGCCCTTTCAAAGCACATTGTTGCCATCTCATAGTTATTCTCATGATAGAGCTAAAGAACACAAAAACAATACACGTGTAAGAAAAATCATGATATGATTTTAAAAAGAAAAACAGTGTGCTAAAATTAATATATGGAGCAATCAAGCAGACCTTGATACCCCTTTTCTGCCACTCTTCTGGGCTACTTGCAACTTGCATTGCCTGTGCAAGTGAATCGTCCAATTTCCTTACTTGCACAAGGCACAACTTCTTCCAATAGTCAAACATAGGCTTCGAGAGCTCCTCAGTATTCTCACAAATCCACAACCTTTGCCTCGTACGAGTAATTGCCACATAGAGTTGCTTCAGTTCAGAACACAAGACATTATGTCTTGCCTGATCGAATTTCGAAAAGGACCTGCAAGTACCATCAAGCATCTCTTGTTCTTCCATAAATTCATATATTACTCTCCATTGATTTTTCAGAGGTGACGAGCCAAAAAAGTTGTACAATAACACATCCTATAAATGATAAGAAATGAATCAAATAAGTAAAATATGAAAGATATATAAAAAGAAGAGACAAATAAATAACATATAAATAAAAACTAATAGTCACCTGAAACTCTAGGCCCTTACATTCCACAATAGTCAAAACAAGTGCCTGCTTTCCAACATAGTCAGATATTTCCTTCCTGGCACAATCATCTCGTACTAATATGACCTGCTCGGCGCCAAAGCCAACTATGTCCCCACTGACATTTCCACTCTTTCCAAAAATAGTTACAATTGCATTTTCATCATTTCCAGACTCAAGAAGAACCGGAGCTTCACCGTATATAAGACTTGTCTCAGGTTCCAAAACATCAACAGAATGACAAAAGTAACGGTAAAGAAGGTTAATGACACTTTGTGCTAATCTAAGCACACCATCATGGGTACGAAAGTTCTGGCGAAGGCCAAAAATCTTTGATATATATCCTTTCTCCTTTGTTCCAACAAATGCATCGCCTCTTGATTCCATTACAAACTCATTGTAGAATAGAGATCGTATATCTTCGAACCTAAAATCAATTCCCCTTGCAATAGTCTGCGCTGTGTCACCTGCAAAAACAAAGCCCTCGTCCACATTTCGGCAAATATATTTGAAAAGAGAAATTTGTCTCATTGTAAGATCTTGCACTTCATCAATATACACAAAATCCATTTTGTCACCCTCAAGTATTACATTTCTTAGTCGATAATGAAGATCATTCACTAAATCAGCTAAATCATATTCACCCTTTTCCATCTTTGTTTTCTCATAATCCAGAAAGATATCATAAATTTTCTCTCTCTTTTGCTCACTCAAAGTAGATACCCGACCCTCAAACAAGTGGATATAATCCTCTTGACTAAGTCTACCTTCACGAGCCTCACCCACTCCCAATCCACCTTTTATATGAGAAATTATCTCAGTAAACACTTTGGAAGGATCGAGCTTCTTTGTTAGCATAGAATTGAAATGGGGCCAGTACAATGAACAGAACCTCTCATAGTTAACCTCCTTTGTTCTTAAGAAAGTTTCCAAAGCAACTGATCTTGAACCACTAGTTCTACAATGAGAAAGTCTGCTTACACCAAGGAACCTTTCAAAGTATGAATTGCCCAATGTTCCATCGAGCATCATTAAGAACTTATGAAATGTGATGACAAGAGGGTATTTGTTAGGAGCAATGTCAAGAAAAGAATCTGGGATATCCATAAATTGTGCTGTATCATCCATATCAGTTGTACTGTTTTTTCCAGAAAAATTCCCGCCATCAGCAAACCTATACATAAAATAAGGCTGATAGTTAAGAGAGAGGGGGGGCAGAAAAAAAAAAGTATTACCGTTAGGCAGTTAACGCAGAAAGAGTAAATGTCATCTTAGGTCAACAATAACAATTAACAGAGATCAAGGCAGACCAATTAATGCATTAATTTAGAGATCAATCATACAAACTATAGGAAACCAATTTGATAACATAACCTCCATCCATTGTATGACTGTCAATTTATTTGTATAGTATAAAAACTTCTGAGAACTTTTATAAGACCTGTTGCACACTCAGTCATCTAAAACCAAAAAGCATTCACTTTAGTCTGCTGATCACTAATTTGCAACTAAGACAGTAAAAACAAAATACAAAAAAGGAACAGGTTGCAACAACCCCATAATTGAGCATCTTACACACCTTTTCAGCCCAGAAACATGTTGTTTGATAGCATAACACAGTTTCGGACTGACTGTCACGAAAAGTTGGCGCAAGACACTATCCTTAATCTCTACAACGCAGTCACTAACATCGTTCCTCTGGCTCACATCTGTACTGGTGCTGGCCTCATCTGCATAAATTCCTTTTGAAGCAATATGGTGGTGTTGCTCCTTCTGAAACAATTTCATTGTCAAAACTGTGGTTTTACCGGTTCCTGACCGTCCAAGTATAAATGTGCTTCTAGGGAACAAGATAATCTCTAATTCCTGGTCTGTTACTTCAAAAGGTAAGTCCATTTCTTTACCATCGCGGTCAGAAAGTAAGTGGCTCACCACACCAGACGACAAGGAGTAGAATTTCATCAACAACAAGCTCTCACTAACCTTTGAATTCTCAACATAACCCCTACCATCAATAGTACTGCCACTTGACTCATTCCCATGTACATGGTTGTCAAGATTCTTGAACTGGACAATGTCAACAGATTTCGCCCAACTCTTTGGAACTTCCAAATACCTGAACACAAAAAACCAATCAAGAAAGTTAATTAACCTTTGAAATTCAAATATATAATATATATAATATATTTCATATGTTCAAATTTAGTAAAAAAAACAAACATACCCTTGGAAGCATTTCTGCTTACAGTGATCGATATAATCATCGGTGTACCTAGCAAACATGCCATCAAGGCGTTTAACCAATTTTGGGATCTCTTCCAAAGGCAATATATCCCAAACCTTCAAAACTTGTTTGTAAATCGAATCCTTTACAATGTCAATGGTGCAAACAACATAGAGCCCTTCAACCATGAATTGTTTCAAGATCTGTGCAGAGCTCTCACAAACTGAGTCCACATTCTTCTTTTTAGGTCGCCAACCACTTGAAAGCTTCAGTAATAGGTTCATAACTGACTTTTTAAGACGGATTGAAGTAAGTTTTCCAAATGATTTTCTGAAGTTGTCGCTGAAAAAAACCTGGGGTGAACCAATGGGAAAAAAAATGTCAAATCAAATTACATGCAATCTAAAGATTAAAAGTTCTGTGATTTTAGAGATACATAGAAGGATAATAACATCATTTAATCACTAGAAGTTAAATACCTTCCATCTTGCACTTTTGAAAAGTATACTATCCTTATTGAACAAATCATCCATTTGATCAAGCTCTTTCTTGACATCTATTATTGCTTTGGCCAAATCTTTATCTAAATCTGCATCAAAGAAACATTGGCGATCCCTAGCATCACGGACTATCGCTTCCCAAACTGATTCACTACTAGCTAGTGTCTTTTCATTTCCCAAAATCCAAAGACAGTGCCTGGAAATCAAAGGACATGAATATTCATCATCTTAAAAGCAAAAAGATTAAGAAGTGAACTTAAGAGGGAGTCTGTTTGAATCAATACCGAGCTCTTGTCAATGCAACATTAGTTCTCTGGGAACTGGACATGAAGCCAACAAATCCACCTTTATTTGATCTTACAGTAGAAATTATTATGACATCTGCCTCTCCACCTTGAAACCCATCAACTGACTTCACCTTCACTGTGAATCCCTCGAGGTTGTCATATTTTTGTTCAATTTTGTCTTTGATAGCCACAACTTGAGCGGCGTAAGGAGATATCACACCAACGCTAAGCTTCTTTTTGTAGCGTTCCCATGCTGTACATAACATCAACCAACCAAAAAAACAAAGCAAATCATTTAGTATGTGAAAAAAAGTTCTACAATTTTAATAATTCAACAGAAAGTTAATTTCTCTAACGGTGACGTTTAAGATTGAGGGAATGATTCCATCAAAATTGTGAAGCAAGCAGGTAAGCATAACAGGTAATTTTCAGTATTTTATTTTCATTTCTTCATGCTATCTTTGCTTTCTTGTTCTTTTTTTTTCCTCTGTGTTTACAGTCTGTTGAGCGCCTTCTACAAAAGAGTGAAGGAAAATGGTGTGAACACAACATTTGATAAAAGTGCTTCACTACTGTTTGGTAATGGTTCCGAAAACTGCCTTGTGTTATTGAAAATAGAAAAATGAAAACAACGCAGAAATGCATATCAAAATACTTTTTCTTTTTGATAAGTAGAAAGAAAATTTTATTTCAAAAAGGCATTAAATGTTTCTGAAAACAGCCTTGAGTTCTTGAAAACAGAACAATGAAAACAACGCAGAATGCATATCAACTTACCTTTTCTTTTAGGTAAATAGAGAAAAAATATATATACATATATATATTTCAAAAAGGAATCAAGGGAATGCCACCAAATTCAAGAAGGACCAAGAAAACCAAAGATCTCTATACACCTCCAGTTGTCTTTTGATTGATTATATGGGTCTTGACAACAATAAAAAGGATTGTAAGTAGTATCCTTTGGGTGCTGCAGTACTATGAAATAATGGTTTAAAAAGTAAAAAATCTAATTTCAAAAACCACATATAATCATGAGATGTATACAATAATGCTCATAAAAAATAAGATACATACGGTAAACCTTTCTGTAAAATATAGTGCATATCAAAACAACAAAGTCAAAATACAGTCACAATTAAATCCCACTTGGCATACCTTTGTATAATTTCTGCACTATCTTCACAACAACAGCAACCTCTATCAAATTTCTCCGGCTACGCCCGACATCATCAAATTCTTCTTTACCACCAACAACATTTATGAAAGAATAGGGACCAAACATTGGCTCTGAAAGATAGCGTCTTTCGTAACTTTTCTTCATAACATATGGTGCATCCATGATTTGGTTGAAATAGAAATTTGAATTTGGGAAGAAACTTATCGATGGATGCATCCTGTACTGCATGTTTAGAAGGTGCTTCGAATGACCCAACGAACTCAACCTTTTGAACAAGCTTCTTCCAAATCCAGCTTCACTCGAAACCTATCAATCGACATAATGTTCATGTATGAAAAATGAATCCTTGCCTATTTATATTTGTAGGGTAATAAGACCAATAGCATTAACTCACATTACTAATAACCGTTGCTGGCAATTGGCACTCATCGCCAACGAGAATGGCATGTCTCAGACCGGGAAGTTGAAGGGGTATTGTCGATTCAGACTCCTTCAATTGTGCAGCTTCATCAATAACCAGCAAGTTTAGTGGTTCCATTTCCACTGAATATAGCTTATATGAACTAGAAGCAGTGCAGAAAATTAAGGAAGCCGTTCGAAAACAGAAGTCCTTAATTGAACCTTCGATCATAACACTTGGCAGGTCAAGGTCTTCAAAAGAATGTTCAAGAGATTTTAGAACAGAAAGACACTTGCTCCTTGTGTATATCAGAGATTGTTTATTCACAAAAGATTCAGAAAAATCTTCAATTGGATATTGGTGTGAAAAAATATCCTCGAGTTCATCGGAAACAACACTCTCTTGAAACAACAAACTTTTCAAATAATCAAGCAAGTCAATGAGAGTTACCATTTTCTGGAAATTACGTTCCAAAATGTAACTTCTTGGTAAATGAGTACCGAATATAAACATACATCTTCTCAGCAATGATTCAGTAGATTTAAATCTGGCTCTCACAAACTCGAGAAATGATTTGAATTCTTCCTTTTCGACTTCCTCTTGATCGCTGTGTTCTTTTTCTATGATCTTTTGATTTTCCACGTATTGAGAAACACAATCTTCAAGCAAATCTATCATGGAAGTAAAACAATGCCTCCAGCCAGACACTGGTCCTAAACCCTCCTCAAGCATTTCAACACGATAATCCAGATAGATATCTTCAATGTCAGAATCCATTTTCAGCCGATCCTTATTCCCAAACAAAAGAATATCTCCCAAAGAACAAAATAAAGCATCCTTTGCAGATTCCCTCACCAACCGTAACACCCTCGAAGCCACTTCATTTATAGCTACATTTGTAGGAGAACAAGTAAGAGTCCGGCAATTCATCCTCAAAAAAGCAAAAAGCATAACACTGACAGTTTTAGTTTTTCCTGTCCCTGGTGGGCCCCATATAAGTTTTGCAGTAGGCTTGTGATGACATTCCATTCTAAGAAGAGCAGCCAAGACTGCCTCTGTTTGGGATTCATTCAACATAGCTAGTAGACTTGTACCAAATCTTTCGGGCAATTGGGACCTACTTTGGACACAACAAAGTTCGCAATCCTCCTGAACCTGTTTTTCAAAGTTAATGTCGATAAGATCCACCAAAAGTGAAGTATATATTTTACTCATAGAATTAATTAAATTATGCTAAGTGATACTATAGACACTCCATTTTTTACCGCCCTTAAGACTTAGGCGCCTCAGATTGAACACTCGATGATGAAATACTACGCTATACAATCGTTCAATTTCTTCAGCAAGAAGCTTCGGCTTTGGAGTTTCAGAACCTAAAACCTTACACCCCTGTTGGACTAAAACGTAATTTTTTCTAGCCTGACCACTTAGAGGCCTACTGGCCAACAAGTGAGCGGCAGGCCAAATTTTATTGGCCCGCCGTCCCCCTCCATGGTCGGCCGGCCGGCCATGTTTCCCGACAGGCAGCTATTTTGCTGCCAAGTTGTCCCCCTATGTGCATGCACTACACCAGCTGGGTCAATACAGATATTTCTGACAAGGGAACCTATTTTTCTATAAATAGAGGACCATCCCTGATAGTTTTAGGTTAGAAAAATTTGCCAAGAGTCAAAAACTTGCCAAACACTCTCCCTTTCTATCTTTCAATATACATACACTTCCTAAACCAAATTTTTGAGGCTCCTTGCTTAAATTATTGAGCCAAAATTTCAACCCTTGAGAGTGAACACTTTGTGGTTTATGAACCAAAGAGCATCCTCTCTTCAAGAGGTATAGCTTTTGCCATCTTCTCTCTTATTTGCACTACTCTTTTCTTCTCTTTTATACACTGTTTTGGGCTGTTTTCAAGTGCTGAAACTTGTGATTAAAAAGCTACCAAAGGTGGAGGGGTTAACCACCCTTTCTTGAACCTTATCCAATGGCTTGAATCCTTGTTTTTACCCACTTGTTTCTCAACTTTTAGCTACTTATTTTCTGAGTTTTCAGAAGCTAAAACATGTGATTTTAAGGTCCTAAAAGTGAAAGGGTTAGCCACCCTTCCTTAGGTTTGCTTACTGGCTTTATTCTCTTCTTTTTTTGGTTTGATTTTCCTAGCTTTTCAACATGATTCCAGCACTGTTTTTGCTATTCTACTAGTGTGATTTATACGACCCTCCAACCCTTATTGTACCACATTTCAGTGCATGTGGCAATCCTCGTTTTCGTCTCATTCCTCTTACCAGAACGGTTTGCATTCCAGTTAACAGAGTCTTAATGAAAAGACAAAACATAGGATGCAAAATGTTTACAAACATTAACTTCGTATACACAAGGTATGATCATCTTAAAAATTAAAAACAAGGACATGAAACTCAAACAAAACAATTGCATGCATAATAATCTTTTGTCACAATTCTTACCTTGGAATCAGCACAAAGAACTTCCTCGATGATCTTCAGATTTCCAAACTTGCGTAGCGCACTCCATATTCTCCTGTTTGTAGTTATATTGCTCAAAAAAACCACAAACAGTGATTGCCGCATTCCACCTTTGACTTCAATGTCTCTCAATGCTTTGATTTTAAAAAAAGTGGATGAATTATTACCTCCTTCAATCTCATCCTCTGTGATATTAGTGACTGTTGCAAAAGTCCACGTCCTTCCACCCTGTTGTAAATCAGATACAGTTTCGGGTTTTGCATCTGAAACTATAAAAACATCTCCGGGCAAGGTTTTGTAAGGATCCTTGCCACGGTCACTAAATCTGTTTCTCCAGTAATCAACCTTAATATAATAATGCAAAGTTTCATACGGCTCGCACACATTGAGTGAGATCACTTCAGCAAAAGGTGCTTCGTGAATGATCTCCACACTTGAAGCCAAGTCTGCCCGTGTTTCCTCCAATAAAGGAAAAACGAATGAACCAAAGTAATGCTTGACTGACTGAAATGATTCTGGAATCTTCTCCACCTAAAAATAAAGCAATGAAAGTTTAATGGAGGTGAAATAAAGTAATGAAAGTTTAACGTTAAGTCGCCAAAGGCAAAAAAAGTTCAATAAACAATATTTCTATGTAAAAACCATAATGAAGGCAAGATAATACAACAGAATCGAAGAGCATAAAACAGAGTTAAGCACGCTTGCTTGACACCTATTAAAATTTGAAAAAAAAAAAATACTCATAATTGAATATAATTCATTATTTTAAGATTTTTTAAAATTGACAACTAAAATTTTACTAAAACTAAAATAAAAGGGTTCAAATTCTTTTTATTTTATTTTATAAATTTATTGTTCAAAAATATGATTAACCATTCAAAAGTCTATGCTTGATTATCTTTGTTAGAGATAATATTAATTATTTTTATAAAATAAATTATTTATATTTTGATTTTTGATTAGAAGTTTTGCAGGTCAGGTACATTCCCTTAATTTCCTTTGGTACTCAAGAACTTTTATTGGCACACATTCCACCAACTAAGAAATACTTACAAATTTTCTTCAAGTTTGGAGGAGTACTATAACTTATAAACTATGAAACACTGACACTTCAAAACAAGTGCCATATCCGCATCGGACAAATGGACACTTCGGGGACACGCGGACACTTTGGGGACATGTATAGGACACATTACATGGCGTGTCTCCTTATTTAATTAATTTATTTTTAGGGGACCACCACCTCAGGGACATACCAAGGGCATGCCAAGTTATCTTTTCCTCTATTTTATTTAGTACTTTTAATAAATGTTGAATGTTAAATGTTTATTATTTTTTTCATAGATTTCAATACTTAATAGATCATCCATAAAACAAGATGTAAACCGTAAGTGTTAATTTACAAGTACTTTTTCTTTATAAAAATATATATATATATATAGAATTAGAGTTAGTTTTTGTTAATATTGATTATTTGTGGATGTAATATTAATCTAGATAGCAAATACAGATATATGAAAACATATTTTATTGTCGTGTTCCCGCCATGTCCCCGCCGTGTCCGTGTCTCCATTTTTTTGAAATCACAGTGTCCCGCATCCGCATCTATATCCGTGTCTGTGCTTCTTAGCTTATAAATTTTCTTAATATATGCTTGAATTTTAGTGTATTTTGAGGCCGTGAAACAGATTCAACTTATTATTACTTTATCCCGTGACAATGTAATCATTTTCTGTGAAATTAAAATTTTAAAGTAACTTCTAATTACATAGAATAATTTTATCAATTCATATGAAATTAGGTTTATAATTACATATTGTCAACAACTACTAAATTTAAAGAAATAGAAAAAATAAAATAAAATAAAATCAAGGATACTAAGTTCAAATTTGAACCCACTAAGTAAAATTCTTGATTGCACCACTGGCCGCAAACGCCAACACATAAAACTGTAATAGGGCAGTTATTTTTTGAAAGGCACAATAACAAATAAAGTAATCACATTTGAGTAAAATCTACTTTGATATCAAATAAAGGCTTGAATATGCATATATATAATCGTATATACATTGGTTCAATGGTTAAGACTTGGCCTAATAATCTTGACGTTATGGATTCAAGTCTTGTGACCACCACTTTATGTATTATGCCAAAAGTTAGGTGTGTACTCAATCTTTCCTCTCCCAAACACACATTAATGTGTACTAATTGGGCGTTGTTTTTTATATACATATAACTAGTAACCAAAGAAGAAAACATTCATTAGTTCATACAAATGTTGAAGACCATAAAGATTTTAAAATGTACTTACTACAATTTAAACAAAACTTACAAACTAAGTAGAAATACATTTGAAGAGCTTGTAAATGAAGTCCCCCCTACAAGCTTCTCAAGAAGGAACTGAAGTTGCTATTCTAAAGTGAAATCACCACAAAAACTGAAGGTCCTTGCAAGTGAGATATACATATAGATGCTGAAAAATAAACAAACTCAATTTACCTTGGAATACAAGGTTCTCTAAAGATTATCTTTTGGTCTCGTTGTCTTTGTTTCCCTTTGGAAACATTTCTTCTTTATTTGGGCATAGACCTCTAGAGGCAACCACAGCCAAGCTGAGTAGAGCCACGACTAATAGACAATAGGCAGGCAAAGTGAGCTTGTATTTCTATCCACATAATATATCCTTTCCATATAGAACATGAAGTTACTTATAAAATCTACTACCACTCAAAATGTCACTCACAAGTTCCCTCCTGGGCTATTACATTAGATATGTTATAAATCTTATATGCCACGATCAAAAGTGTGAGGCCATTGTACTCTCACAATCCGATGCAATGCCTAGACTAATACAACTTCAACACCAAAATTTTATGAACTTTAAGATACTTGGAACTATTTTTTGTAGCATGCTTAATCACTTAAGCATTCAGTCATCCTCAAGCACTTGCTTAGACAAAAATTTGACAACACATGAATTAATATAGATTAATTTGACAACACAAGGATTAAAGTTCAACAACTCAGTCATCCTCATCCTCAACCTTCAGATACTATTCATGAATTAGGGCTAAAACTGCATACATATTTTCCTCCCCAGACCTTGCTTTAGCAGTAGTCTCATGTACTAAGATGCCCTTTTCTTTTATACTATTCAGAATAAACCAATCTGACTTGAACCCAAACCATCCAGGGCAAACAGCCTGGAAACCATGCTTCACTACATCAAAGAATTGAAAGAAACAAAAATTTATATTTTCTTTCCTTCTAATTTTTTTCCTTTACAACAATCTATAAATCAATTTAACTTCTTAACAAACTAAAAGAATTCCAATTGTGTAGCAACTACACCAACATTCAGAAAAGGATCTAATCACACTACATTGTGAAACCTATTTACGCTAAATAGTTAAGTTAGAGCTATTCCAGTGGGCATTGCCAAAATGGCAAATGCCAAAACTATAATTTGGCATGCTATAGTGCCAAAATGTCAAATTTTGCAATATTGGACCACTGGTGCAAATGACAAGCACAATCATTTTTTGCTAGCCACTTTTATTACCGTTGATCACATGGATTCCCTCACTCATTGATCTGATCCCCTCTCTATCATTGATCCCGTCATCACATCCCAAAAAATTTCACCCAACCTTGTTACCATTTCTAACTCTTTCACAATGACACACACACACACTCACACTCTCCACCCAGCCCCCCCCCCCCCCCCCCCCGGCGGGCGCCTCACACGATTGGTGACACTCTATTATACCTTTCTTACTTCCAATTTTCTGTTTTTAGGGTCATTTTGGTTGTATAGTTCTATATAGCTTTTATAGCCTTTTGTTGGGCTTTTCCTCCTCTTTCGGGGTGTATAAAATAGTATACCTCTGTTTGTTGCCTCATATGGTGTGTCCATGCTTTGGTGTCTGTCCAAGGCCCCCTTTCATGTTAAGTTGCTCTAGTACTGCAGCTTCTGTTTTTTTCTTTTTGTAACCTACCTTGCAGGTAGTGCTTTGGACGCTTTCTTTCTTCTTGTTGGCTGTCTTCTGATGTTGGAAGGAAGATTTGCTTCTTTGATTGTTCCCTAGGATGTTGAGTTATTCAAGGCCCCCATGTGTCTTCATATGTGGCCCTTGAACACTTTTGCAGTGCCCTGGGGTTTTTAGGTTTAGTAGTTTGTTAGCTTGTTTATTTTGTTTTCTCAGCTTCACAAAGCTCCTCTGTTTAGTTGGTTAGGGCCTAGGGTATTCCCCTTGTAAATCTATAAGTTCATTTTTTTTATTTCATGACATCCAAAAAGAAAAAGATCTAGCCTCTTACAATATGCATCTCTCTCTCTATCTCTCACGATCTATCTTTGCATTTCAACAATCAATCTCCGACTTACATCTTTGTCTCCATCGCCAACAACCAATCAATCTCCATTTCTCCCAAAATATCAAATCAAATACAAAGATGCATATAGTTCTAATCTTTAGAGGCATTACATAGAGGACACAACTTTCATCACAATCTTAACATGGTCTTCATCACAAACACACACCCATTCACACAAGTAGGTCAATTTGAATTTTGTGATCTTTCTATTTCTTGATCAAGAGAAATGCATACGTGAAGATGTTGTGTTAAATTTTAGAAGGATGTGTTAATTTTTGTGAAGTTTTTGTTGTGAAATTTGTTGAAATTTTGGGTTATTGATTTCTAGTTGTGAAATTTGTTGTAGTAGTTTCTTTTTTGTTTTTTTCCCAAAGAAAGATGGGGTGGAAGACTGGGAATACAGTTAAGAAGTTGAGGTGGCAAATTTGGCAATTGCTTTGGCACAAGGTTAGACATTGTAAACATTTTCATGATTTGAAGAGCTCTTAACTTCAACTCTTGCCAAATTTTAGCTATAGCAACTACTATGGTAGACTAATGGAGTGCTTCTTGAGTGAAGAGAAGGACCGGCTGATAATAAAATAAGAAGACAAAGCTATTATATTTTATATCAGGAGGGCTTTCTACAAAGTGACATCTCACATTGCCTAGGTACCAAATTAATGTGCAATATAGAAGCATGAGGCGTACCGTCACCCCAATAGCTACCTTTTGGGGTTGCATTCTACCCAAGAACATGTAACATGGCATCAAAAGCCACAAAATCCAGAGATGGATAGAGTGCATGTCCTTGGAATACAAGTGGTAGGTGCAACCAAGTGAGCACCCTAAGTGTGCCAGAGAGTGTGAAGCGAAATCCGATATTTTCTGGGTACAAAAGCAAGGTGCACTATATGAGCATGAGAGCACCCTCGCCTCAGCTAGCTTTGGGGTTTGAGTCCCATGACCATGCAAAACTCTCTGCATCACTTACATAGAAAAACAAATATAAAAAATCTCCTTTCCACTACATGCCATGGGGTTGAATTTTGTAAAATATATTCATAACAAATGATAGCATTGTAAAATACATAATCTTGTATGCAATGTATTGGAATGTGCATTGTGCATACTCATGTCCATATCCAATACTACAAAAAAACGAACATTTGTTCTTATGATCCAGTGATTAAGATTTAATGAATTTTTGCTGATGAAAAAAAAAAAAAAAAAAAAAAAAACAGGGTTTAATGAAAATTTATTTCAAAATCAAAAATTTCAAAAGTTAACCAGTAAATTAATGCAATATGTCAATTCAAAAGAGATAAAAGAAACCAGAGATGCGCAATAAATTCAGATACATCAACAAATCAAATATCAAACCAGATATCAACCAAAAAAATAAGAGGCTAACATCTATAATTGTACATTAATTGCTACATTGGATTGAAATTTTTGAAGGGGCTGGCACAGAAACAGCCCAGACCTCGAAGCAGAAGTGGGGTTAGGCAAACAATCATATTTAACTGCTTTTTTCCATTTTGAGAATCAACCAACATAACATTATATTTACACATATTAATAATTTAGTCCCAAAAACTTGAAAAAAATAAAAATAAGTTGAACAACCAATCACAGAATCGAACAAATAATGTATATGCCTATAAGATTGGCGATAAGATTTTTTATACATGAATCCCATAAATAAATTTTGTCCTGTTTTGTGATCGGTTACTGTATTTGCAACAGAACTACAAAATATGTGATTTTACGTATCTACCATGTCAGTGTACAGTGGAATGGTGAAAAATGGAGCATAAGGCACACCTGGTTCTTGTAAAGATTCTCATTGAAGATGTCTTCAAGAGACCATGAAAACATCAAATCAGTGAAGCTTGAATCATAAGGAACCCCTATCATCATCAATTTCTCACTCTTTTCTATCTCCTTTCTTCCACTTGGTAATGTATTGCTTATCTGAAACAACAAAAAATCAAAACCCCATTTCACTTTAAACCCTTCTATAAAACCTCACAACAATGAGAGAGAGAGAGAGAGATGTACCAAACCCCCATTTCACTTTAAACCCTTGTATAAAACCTCAAAACAATGTCAATGAGATATAAAGGGTATTAACATAACATGAGAAAGAAATGGGTTTTGTTAGTCATGAAGGAAGGAAGTGAAAAAGGAAAAGGAAAAGAACCTAGGAATCTCTCAGTACAAGCACTTATGAAGAAAGGAAGTGAAAAGGAAAAGGAAAAGAACCTAGGAATCTCTCAGTGCAAGCACTTGTCTGCTAAAATCTCTCTGTCTGTATGTATAAGATGATCTGTATACTATATATATAAATAAAGTTAACAAAAATCCAATGACAAGTGAGAAAGCATAAGAAAAGAGAACAAAGCAGAGTTCTTTTTAGACCCAATGAAAAAGAATCACATTCTCCCATTGACGAAGAAAGTCTTCTCATCTTCTTTTCCCACTACACTACTCGCCAGAACAGAGGACTACTTCCTTCCTTCACAAAGGGTTCAGGGCCTATAACGGTTACAGACATTATGAAAAAATAGCCAAATAATTAGAATTTTAGAATTTTATAGATTAATAACTATAACAATTTAAATTTCACATAATTTTTTAAGATAAATTACATTAAATTATGAATCATTTGCATTTTACCTCCTGAACTTTAAAACCCAGCAGTTAACCCCCTCAAAATAACAATCACCTCAAAGTATTATCTTATTATCGTTATTTTTTTTTTGTTAAGATTCTATTCCGTACATTTTTTAAGATAAATTACACTACATGACATATTTATTGAAGTTTTAGGACAATAATGTCATTATCTGGTCATTCCATTTACATTTTGCCACCAAGGGAGTCAAAGTGATAATGAGTAGTATTGTTCTAAAAAATAATAAGTGTTATATATTTTATATATAACCTGATTTCCGTTTAAATTCCTAATAAAATCCTAATCAAAATTGTTAATCATAACAAGTTAGTAGTTCAAGGTGTCATCTGTTAAATTTGAAATTTAATAGGATAAAGTGCAAATGTTTTATGATTTAAGAGGATTTATCCTAATTTACTCAATTTTTTAAATAAGTTGTTTCCCGACTGTTTTTACTTTTGCAAATTACACTCTCTATCTTTTCAATAAATCTGAGTGCAAATTTTGTATTAAAAACTTAATTTGATACAAAACATTTCAACTCTTACTTGCAATCAAATCTTTTAAAAAAAATTCAAACGTATCTTAAGAATTTATTTTAATTAATTTTTATGAAATGAAGCCATCTACAATTTTTATTTTTTGAAAAATTGAGTAATAATCACTCTGTTTGGTATTAAATTTTCAAAAACAATTTGAGTTTTTGTTTTGTTTTGTGATTTGTTATTTTTTGTAAACTTTTCTGTTATTTTAATAAGTCTTTTTTAATTTTTTTAGATGTACCTAATTCTAAATTTATTTGAAAAATAAAATATTCATGAAAAAATCTTTAAAAAAACAAAAATCAATAAATACAAAAAAAATATAAAAATGTACTTAATTGTTTTTTGTATATTTTGTTTATATTTAAATTTAAGAAAATAAAATTCACAAATTTTATACTTTTTACTGATTAAGTGAATCTAAAGAGTTAAAAAAATTAATTAAAATATTATAAAAAATTCATTAAAAATTTAAAAAAATACGAATTGAAAACTCTATTTTTAAATAAAATGAAAAATCTAGTGAAGTAAAAATTTTAAAAAATAATTACAAATAAGTGGTAAATTTTATAAATATTAATAATTAAAATCATAAATTTTTGTAGAATTTATAGTAATTTTTTTAAACCATCATTGAATGGTAATATCAGCTTTAAAAAATGCAAAACCAAATTGTCGAAAAATTGGTGAATAGTTCGGTTCGCTTTTGATTGAGCTTTTTTTTTTTTTTTTTGTGAATATTCCAAAAAATTAAATTATTTATCTAAATAACTAACTTTTTAAACTATTTATCAAACTAATTCACTTTTTAAAATTACAGGTTCAAAATATAATTTCATAGTGAAATTACATCTTGAACATACAATTTTATGTTGACATGACCCACATCTACACACTAGTAAGTCAAGTTAATAAGAAATCGTATGATTTCACATGAAATTACATTTTGAACATACGATTTCATAATAAAGTTGCATTTTAAACTTGTGTTTTTACAAAAGTAAGTTAGTTTGATAAATAGTTTGAAAAGTGAATTATTTTGATAAATAATTTATTTTCTAGAATATTAAAAAAAAAAAAAAACTCCTTTTGATTTAAGGACATTTGATTGGATATAAATTTAATGAAATAATTGGAACTTGTTTATTTTTTTATTATTATTAAATTTGAATTTAATTAAAAAATTAATAAAAAATTGATAAGCTACTGAAACCTACAAATGCCAAAAGTACCACGCACATTACGCGATAAAAAATGGGAACATTGTCCATTTTCTTGTGCTTTGGTGCCAAGCTTCCTTTTGAAGGCTCTAATTTATTATCGTGTGAAGGTTATCATAGGTTTGATTTTGATGATTCAAAATTTTATTTTATTAAACTTTGTGTGCATATTATTTATATAAAAAAAATTAAATTGATTCGATATTCATAATTCCTTTATTTTATTAAGTTTGTCTCTAAAAAAATTAATGGTTAATATTTTTTTTTTAAATAGACCATCCATTTTTCAGTACAAATGCAATAAAATGAATGTGTTATAAAAATCGAATCAATTTAATTTTTTTTTATAGATTATATATACGCACCCGACAAAATTAACAGTTCAAATTATCAAAATGAAGCCCATGAATACCCAGCCAACACTCCCCAATCCAAATGATGAATTGGAGAGAAACACATCCATCTTGTGAATAGTACACATAACACACAAATGGAAATAGGAAAAAAAAAAATCATATATAATATACCTACCTATCTATCTATCAATATACTATGACCTGGTATTCAAGCCTTCTCCTTCTCCTTCTCCTTAGGTCACCTAACATATTTTTCTATCCTAAAAAAAATAAATAAATAAATAAACAAAATAAGGTTTGAATCCAAAACCTTCAACTTCATTAAGAAAACTCTTATCACTTAGGTAACCTACAAATTATAATATGAATTTTTTATTTTTATTTTTATTCTTACTTATAGGAATTGCTAGTATAAGTAAAGTAGAGCCTTACATTCGAATGTTCTAAAAGGTTTTCGTGTGTATAGTGATTCTGATTTTGACCCGACTCTTCTGATAGTCCAGACATGGGTTTGATGCTTTTCATATTGTTGTTTACCTCTTGTTCCCCTTGTACCCCCTTTAGAATTGGCTTTTGGGTTGTAGTTGGTTGCTTGCTTTTCAAAACCTATGTTGCCCAGAATTTGGCCTCTCTGCTCGAGCTGGCATTCTTGCGCTCGACCGAGCTTCACAATTTTGCTCCTCCGCTCGAGCGGCCATTCTTGCGCTCGAGCGGGATTCGTCAACTCTCATCATTTTTTTTGCAGGTCTGCAGATGCTGGGAGAATGTATTCGACACTCGAGCGTCCAGTTTCACTCTCGAGCGGGAGTTTGTGTCCCACGCTCGAGTAGACTATGCGTATAACAGTCCGAGAAGATGACATTTTGAATCACTTTTTTATATCTTTCTCTCTCTAAAACTTGCCAAAAAGCTTGTTCTTGAGCCTCTCTCTCTATAATTCACATTCTCTCTAGGATTTCATCTAGATCCATTGGGATTTCCACCCTAGTGCCTTTGAGAAAAAGGTAGAGTTTGTCAAGATCTTCATTTTGAATCGAATAGAAGTGTGTTTCGACATTCTTGGGATTCCACTCTTGCTTGACTCATCATCTCTCTTTGAGGTAGGGATCTTTCTACATCTTCATATGATATTTAGCTTAGTTATTGTCTTTTGTGTAACAATGGTGTGATTTAGAGATGTTTTAAACAAACCTAGGGTTTGAAGCATAAGATACAAAGAGGGGTTTTGGGTGTAGATGAAATTAATGTTTGCGGGGTTTGAAAATGATATTATGCTATGTCTAATTTGGTGATTTAGACAATATTTGGGGAAAATGGAGAAATTGCCCTATTTGGGTCAAACTATTATTTTGTACAAAAAAATTTGAAATTGGCACTGGAAATGTGAAACTGAGAGGGTATTGATATAAATGGTAAAATCGGTTATGTATTAACTCATTCTTTTGGAAGTTTTGAATAAACTATCTATTGAGATTGAATATCTATTTAGAGATAATTGTATTGAGCTATCGGTGGAGGATAGCTTTGATTGTTGTAGAAATTGCATGTGGATTAGGTAAATTGAAACTAATCTTTGATGGTTGTCATTGAATATGACCGTGTTTGTATACATTGTAAATGTATGTTTGATTGTAAGTGGAAAGGGAATGTGCTTCATGTTTGATTATCTGTTTAAATACATTGCACATGTATGGACATTTGTTTGGAAGGAGAAAGGGGTTGGACTCCACTATAATTAAGTTGGCCGAAGTGTCCTGAGTGAAAGTCCCGAAATTATACATGGGTGCCTAGCCCGTGGACGAAATATCCGTAAAATGGCAATTGTAGCGCTTGTATAGCCTATGTTTACATGGGTCCCGTTTGACGGCTGCTCGTGGATGAAATATCCGTGAAATGGAAGTTTGAAGTGTTTATGCATATGTGTTGTATGGTTTGGAATTTATTGAGTTGTAGTCTCAGTTTGATTGTTGAGGAATAATGAGGTTGACCCATGAATGGAAACAGATAAGTAAACGGAATAAGAATTGATGATTAATGGACTAAGGCTTTAAATTGGTATTTGATGAATATATGTATAATCGTGAAAGGTTTTGATACAAACATTGTTTATGCACTTGTACTTATATCTTTGCTAAGTTTCATATCCTGTGTTAGATGATTTCTGCTAGGCTGACAATTTCAGGTAATGAAGGCATGCCTCCTCCAAGACAATAGCATTGGATGGACCTTTGAGAAGCAAGAGCTTCATGTTTTGTTTATTTTGTATAGCCTAGGGCTAAATCTGTATTGAGCGAAGCTCATTTTGTTGTAACCAAGCCAAGGCTTGGAAAGCTGTAAGCCAATTGGACATTTACTTTTGTCAAACTCTTTTGTATCTTTAACTTCAGGAAATGAAATGACTATTCACTCTAATTTATGCTATCGTTTAATATATGTTTATGGATGTATTTATGCTTGTATTTTGGGAGCGTTACAGTGTGTCAACCTAAATGGTTGACGTGTGTCATTACTAAGGTTTTGTTTGGTATGTGCTAAAGTAGCACATGATATTTTAGCATATTATCCTACTAGTGGTAACCCATGCGATGCACAGGTGTATATAATTTAAAATGAATAACTTAAAAATAGGATTGCAAAACATATGATGTGTTACAGTTTTAGGTTTAATTTCATCTGCACTGATTGTCTTTTATTATTTCTTTTCGATGAGATTTTGATAACCAAAAACATAAAAAGCAATTCAATGAAACAAACAAATAAATAAAAAACAACTGCAGTGAAACATCAATAAGTATCATATAATTGATAACTATGTTTTTCTATGATAAAAATAATAATCTACTGCCAACACACAAACAAAACAAAATAAAAGACTCAATTATTCAAAAAAATTTATTAAAAAAATAAATTTGATATCAAATGTAAAATAGAAAATTAAATATTACATAAAAACATATAAAATCACCAAAATATCCTCGAAAGATAAAATTTTAAGTAAAAGAATATAGTGGATATTCAATGGTCTAGTTAAATTTATTCTAAAATTCTCAAATAGGAAAGAGTTTTTTAGTTTGGTGAGAAATTCATTATAAGAATGATACACACAAATAATTTTTTTACACTTTTTTTTTTTTGGTGGCAATTTGGTACATAATATTCAACATTGATTCAATAAAAATAAATTCAAAAACTCTTTAGCCATCAAGTTTGGTATTATATTTACGATGTCACCTGCAAAAAAATTAAAATTTTAAAGAAAAATTATAAATGTGTGGAACATTTCAGCCTTAGTTTGACACTCATCAGCTTGGTTAGCAATACCCATCTTCTAGCTTGGTTAGCAATACCCATCTTCTAGCTTGGTTGTGCATGCTTTAGGTCATGCATCTTTGGTTCTGGCTTAGTGTTATTGATGAAAGTGTTTGGTGGGTCATGCCTTGATTGCCATACATGGTCATGGAATACATATTCTTTTTTTTTATTTACTTTGTACGTGGATTAACTGAGCGACTTGACGGTGGGCCAAGCAATTGGCTCTCTTTGTTTATTCCCATTGTTTATTCTTATTCAAAAACACATCGGCTCACTTTATTTGCTCGGTACAATTCCTTAGAAGATATATTGGTATTGATATTGTTTGGTCAGCCAAGTCTTCATCTTGGTAGAACCCACTTGCATAGCCATTAGCTTGGCTCAACCCACGCAAGTGAGCTCGACTTAATTTGCAAAGATCAAATCATCATCTTATTCAGTCCACCTAGCTTGGTTCAATTTCATAGTGAGATTGCATCTTAAATATGTGATTTCATATTGACATGACCTACATCTACACACTAAGTAAGTCAAGCTAATATGAAATTGTATCTGATACGATTTCACCATAAAATCGCATTTTGAATATACAATTTCATAATAAAGTTTTAAAAAAGTAAATTAGTTTGATAAATAGTTTAAAAAGTGAGTTATTTTGATAAATAATTTATTTTTTAGAATATTTATTAAAAAAAATAACTCTTTTTGATTTGATATAAATTTAATAAAATAATTGAAACTTATTAGTTATTTTTTTATTAAATTTGAATTTAATTAAAAAATTAATAAAGAATTGATAAGCTACTAAAACCTACAAATGCCACAAGTGCCACGCACATTACGTGATAAAAAATGAGAACATTGTCCCTTTTCTTGTGTTTTGGTGCCAAGCTTCCCTTTGAAGGCTCAAATTCATTGTCGTGTGGGGTTGGCCTCCCCTTTGTTCTTGACCCAAGGATACTGTTGGCTAACGTAAATTTACCATTGGTTTGATTTTGATGATTTAAATTTTTATTTTATTAGATTTTGTGTGTATATTATTTATAAATAAACAAAAAAAATTTAAATCGATTCGATATTCATAATTCCTTTATTTTATTACATTTATCTTTAAAAAAATTAATGGTCAATATATTTTTAAAAATAGATCATCTATTTTTTTTTTTTTGGTACAAATGCAGTAAAATGAATATGTTATAAATATCGGATCAATTTAATTTTTTTTTTATAGATTATATATACACACCCGACAAAATTAACAATTTGAATTATCAAAATAGAACCCGTGAGAGACCCGGCCAACACCCTTCAATCCAAATGATGGATTGCAGAGAAACACGCCCCGTCTTGTGTGTAACGCCCAAAAAAAAAAACCATTAAACCATCCACAATATCCAATATATGGAAACAACAATAATAGAGATATCTTCCATTAAATCCAATATGATATACAGAAGAGTAACATATGCATCATACATTCATAAAGCCTAGCCCTGAATTTATTGCATATGTTGCAATTTAAAAGAGAAAAAGGAAGATAAACAGATAAAAATGCCCTTAGCTATACAATACAAACACAACAAAATAAGCTATTACTCCAGATCCTCCCAAGCTAGTGCTTTGGCGGAGGCATATCATCAGCACCTGAAATGTTTTCTCACATAGGGTGAGCTAAAGCCAAGTAGAGATAATCTAACACAATATATGAATCTTAACGAAGATATAAGAGTGAAATGCATATGAAATGCTCATAACAAAACGGTTTACATTTCTTTCTCAAAATCATGACATGCTCAATTTATATCACGATTCTCAATTCATATTCTTTACAATAGAAAACAATGGGGATTCTCGACTGATACAACCTTTCACAAATATTTCGTTCGCGGGAAACCGTCAACCGGCACCCATGTAAATGTAGCCTATACAAGCACTACTATTGTCATTTTACTGATATTTCATTCACGGGAACCGACACCCATATATACGCGCGTTTTTCGAGACCTTCACCCTGGACACACGGGCCAACTTAATTTAGTGATACACACCTCTTTCCAACATTTACTCATTTTTATTAAAATCATATACATTTGCAATGTATTAAATGAGTAACAATATTCCATTCACATAAATGAGAAATTAGTTTTAATTCACCTAATCTTCAAGCAATTTCTACAATAATCATAACTATTCTTCACCGATAGTCCAAAACAGATATTTCTAAATAGATATAAAATCTTCAACACAGATAACCTGTCCAAATTTTTAAGATGTGAGCGATAATATATATCCAACTCCACCATCCATATTAACATACATCACATTTCATATTTCCAACATTGATTTCATCTATTTCTACAAAAATAAATAATTGAGACATTTAGGCAAAAACCCCTTTTCTTCCAAAATCCATTCCAAGTACTCAAAATTAACAATTTTCTCATAACTCAACCTCATTTACTCTTCACCAACCATTTTCAATACAACCATTAGAAAATTCCTCTTTTGACTTTTAAACCAAACCCTAGGTTTGTTCAAAATCTTCTGTTACCCAAAAGACAACCTAAGAGGGGGGGTGAATTAGGTTTTTATAATTAAAATTAATAATACCCTAATAAAAATTATGGCTAGCACAATAGATAAATATAATTAATGAAATAAAAATAATTAAAACAAGTGTCTTAACAACTATGTTAGTTAATGATTTTAGCACAGTAAAAATGTGAAATTTAACTATGGCAATTTAAAATAAAATAAAGAGATAAGGGAGAGAGAGGCAAACAAATTTATAGTGGTTCGACTTCAACTCGGCCTACGTCCACTCCTCAAGCTTCACTTGAGATTTTTCACTATAATCTAGCTTCACAGGGTGCTAGCAACCTTTTCACAGATGGAGCAATCTTCCACAGATTTTACATTGACTTTCTAAGTCAAGAACACTAAGTGTACTACACATTTACAAGGTTGAAAAGAATGTGTTTTTGCTTTAACAGAAAGTTACAAGAATTATCTCTCAAAGATAGATATAAAAATGAAGCTCTGGTTTTTCTGTAAACCTCACACAGAAAAGATGGGCTTAAAGCTATAAGGCTCAGTGCATAATTTCTGAGAATAGATGTGAGTGATTATAAATCAAATAATATTTTCAGGTTTTTGTAACTTGTTTACATTAGAGGCTTTGATATATATAATGAAAATTATAGCCGTTTATAGTCGTTGTACTTTCATCATTACCAATTTGAATATCTTCCACTCCATCATTACAAATTTGAATATCTTCCACTTGAACCTTTTGAACCTTTTGAACTGCTGTTGTGCTGAGCTGTTTAAACCTCTGTTTTGGGCTGTTTGAACTCCTAATTTAATCAAATATTAAATATATTCTAACAATATTTAGGATAAAGGTTTAGGCGAGAAATAATGGGACAAAATAAAATTTGATTTTATTAAAACATAAAATCATCAAAATAAATGTTGATTCTATTTTTCTCTTTCAAATAAATCATCAAAATCAATTTTGATTATATTTTTCTCTTCTAAATAAATTAAAACATAATTAAATAAATCATCAAAATAAATAAGTTTAACATCTTCCAAATCACAATATTGTTTATGGAGAACAAATAACTAAGTTAAAAATCATAAAAAAAGTGTAGAGAATCCCTACCTCAAAGTTAGAAAACGATTGAGAGAGTGAAGAAACTTCAACAACGCCGAAACTCAACTTAGATCGGATGAAAATGAAGCTGTCATGACCCGAACCCACCCCTATGGGTTAAGGACATAACCGGCCAGTAATCCTGAGATTACCTACGGCCTCAAACCAAAACAGACGTAACTCAACAGAGTAAAGGGGCCAAACGGAAGCAGTAATTAAAAACTTTGTCCGTAGAGCCGTGCTTATATGCACTCCAAGCAAACCATACACATATGCGTTAATAACCCACATCAAAATACAGTTCCAAAAATTCTTTACACACACAGGATCATCCAAAACGAGTCAACCCACGACAGACTATCTACAAATATACATAGAGTCCTTGCCAACATGACAAAGTGTAAATACATAACAAAATGGCAAGGATGGGTCTCGTGCGTGAGACGCAAGGTTGACTCCCCAAAACTCATGTTGTTCCTGGCAAACTTCACTAGGGCTGGGTTTGTGCGTCTCTTGGCTCACCTACAAGCACATGAATGAGCGTGAGCGATAGCCCAGTGAATAATATCAAATACAGCATCTACATAACATTGTAGAACAACATATTCCAAACGGCCTTGGGCCCAATTCATATTTCTATTTAACAGATATATACAACTAAATACAAATCAAGTGACTGCAATTCCAAACATTCCGGCCTTTGGCCCATTCAGATTCCCATTCTTGTCAAAACGGCCTTCGGCCCATTTGATTATGTCAAAATGGCCTTTGGCCCAATCATGTATGTCAAAACGGCCTTTGGCCCACACATTCGTATCAAACGGCCTTCGGCCCATTCATTCATATCAAAACGGCCTTTGGCCCACACATTTGTATCAAAATGATTCGTATCAAAACGACCTTTGGCCCACACATTTGTATCAAAATGGCCTTTGGCCCATTCATTCGTATCAAAACGGCCTTTGGCCCATTCATTTATGTCAGAACGGCCTTCGGCCCACTCATTCATGTCAAAACGACCTTGGGTCCATTCAGGTTTATCAAAACGACCTTTAGTCCATTCATGTTCAACAAAACGACCTTTGGTCCATTCATGTTTATCAAAACGACCTTTGGTCCATTCGTGTTCAACTTACGTCCACAATCCCAATTAGCAATTCATAAGCTTTAAGGGAATAAACAATTGAACATTCACAAGCATTCAAATATCGATATTACTCACAGTGATCGGCTTGTGGATTTGCCCTGGAGCTTGACCCTACACATTTCACGAACACAAAAGGGTCACTAATAGCTCAATCCGTTCTTTAATTCACATACTCCTCATTAGGCTTTATTCTTATCTCATTAACTCATTTACAATGCTTAACGTATGCCTAAGAGTGCTTACAAGTGAAAGAGAACGGAAAACAGAACACAGGACGCATGAACACAATTTCAGAAAACAGGGTCCCCGCTCGAGCGTCAACTTCCCCGCTCGAGCGGACCCCTAAGGCCTGCAAAAGTACTGGATAGGTGAAAATTGCGCTCGATCGTCCAATATGGCGCTCGAGCGGAAGGCCTCTCAACATAGCTATCCGCTCGAGCGTGAATTTACCCGCTCGAGCGGACTCTATGTCTGCAAAAAGTACTGGATGCATCATTTTTACGCTCGAGCGTGAAATAGGACGCTCGAGTGGAAGTTCATCCTTCATGATCCCCGCTCGAGCGTGAACTTACCCGCTCGAGCGGACACCATGCCTGCAAGAACAAAATACTGGGAGCACGATTTTCCCGCTCGAGCGGCCCTTTCCCCGCTCGAGCGGTCATCAAAAATCTGGATTTTCCAGATTGAGTTCTTGAGCTCCAATTCAAATTCCAGCCAACCAAATATGCATGCAATGGCTCAAATCTCGTGTATAATCATGCTAACATAGTATAGACCCCAAATCACAACTCAATGAGGCTCAATTTCACAAATAAGTCACATACATGCCCCAATCTCCCATTAACTCATTAACAATGTACAAATTCATGCATTCAAGCTCATATCTTCTCAAATTGTACATGCATGTGATGATTTAGCCACATTCTCAACTTGGATAACACAAATGGTGATCAAAACATGAGTTTCAACTAAAACTCTACATGAATCATGTATTTCAAGCTTACACATGCTATTTCAACACAATTTCATACATGCATGCTCATCTCAAGCTTTAATTCCAACAAAACCAACTTAACTCATGCTCTTGAGTACAAACAACCCTTGAACACACAAGATCACACATCACTTTCATGAATTCAAGAGTCAATGGCTTACCTAGAAGCCCAATTCCTTCAATCTATGGTCCAATTTGGAGATGGACTTCAAAACTCTTCAAGCTTGAGTCAAAATAACACAATTCTCTCCCTCTCTCTCTCTACCAGCCGACTCCCCTCTCTTTCTCTTAGAGTTTGCTCAGCCAAGATCATATATGAGGAAAAGAATTGAATTTAAGAAGGCTTATAATATAGCCCCACTCACATGCATTATTTAACATAAAATAATTGAGCGTTACTCGAGAATTAAATCTGATTAATCTGACCCGAATCAGTTTTCAATTAAATTTCACCGTAGGCTCTAAAAATTATGCCAGTCACAATGGCGTAATCAATTTCGGGTTCTATGGTCGATAAGGCCCTCAATTTAATTTCCAAAGCCGTTTATTCAAACAGATATGCTTACGGTGAACAGATAAAACTTCACATTCACATATATCCACATAATGGCACATAAAATCATGCTAAACACATAATCATATTAAAACATATAATCACATACGTATTAGGGACCAATTAACATAATACAGAACAGGGGTATCACAGAAGCTTTAGATCTGCTCTACCTTTTTAACAAAGGGAGTAGGGTGGAGAGATGGATAGATCCAAGTGTTTTTGTAGAGAGAAGGTAGGTTTTAGAGAGAGAGAGAGACTCTAGATTTAGGGTTTTAAAATGTTTTAGAGAGAGAGAGAGATGAAAAAGTGATGTAAAAAGTGGGTGTTACGACGTTATATACGCACAGTCCACTCGAGCGCAAGAAGTGACATTCGAGCGCCAGACACAATAAGTCGTTCCGCTTGAGCGCAAGAAATGACGCTCAAGTACAGAATGCACACTCTCAGTAGTTTTACAAATAGAAGGCCAACGCTCGAGCGCAAGAAGGGCTGCTTGAGCCGAGACCGCTCGAGCGTAGGAAACATCGCTCGAGCGCAGAATACACTCTCCAAATACTTTTGCAGGCTTGCAAAAGTACTAAGAGTTCACAAAGCCCGCTCGAGCGCAAGAAGTGATGCTCAAGCAGAGAGGTAAACTTCTGGGCAACAAAAGTTTGAAAACTAAGCTACTAACCTGTTCCAAACGCAATTAATACAACCCAATAGACAAACTCAAGGCGAGAAAAAAGGAATAAGACAAGAACAACAATACACAACCATGAAACCTGAGTCCAGAATATCAAATGAGTTGGGTCTAAAACTAGAGTCGCTATAACCTATCCCCTTTAAGGAATTTTGTCCCCAAAATTACAATTTAAACTTTAGAACTGTTTTAAAAACTAGTTACAACAATGAGAATTACCAAGTCTAACTCTAGGACCCATCCACAGGTTAATCAGTCTCATCAACATGATAAACAAATCCTCAATATTGAATATACAATTCATATTTCCAAAACATATACAATGTTTATATTAAACCAACCATAACAAAAATTTTAATACATGTTCAAACATTAACAAATAGGTCCGGATACTTCTCACGGACTTCCAACTCACGTTTCCAAGTTGCTTCTTCAACTTTGTGATGCTGCCACAACACCTTAACTAAAGGAATTGTCTTGCCTCGCAAGACTTGGTCTCGAGTATCCAAGACCTTCACTGGTCTCTCCTCGTACGAGGCATCCTCATCTACCTCTAAATCGGTCCAATCCAACATGTGCGATGGATCCGGCTCATACATCTGAAGCATACAAATATGAAACACATCATGAACCTTAGAAAGCTGTGGTGGCAAGGCCAAGCGCTAAGTTACCTCTCCAATTTTCTCAAGAATCTCAAAAGGTCCAATGAATCTAGAGGACAACTTTCCACTATTCCCAAACCTCATCAAACCTCGCCTAGGTGATATTTTCAAGAATACATGATCGGCTACCTCAAAAGACAAAGGTCTCCTCCTACAGTCAACATAACTTTTATGGCGACTCTGGGCCGTAACCAACCTTTTATGGATAAGGAAAAATTTGTCGCTTTCCGAACTAACTTTGGACCCAACATTAGTACATCACCCACCTCGGCCCAACACACAGAAGATCTACACGGCCGGCCGGCAAGGCTTCCAACGGTGCCATACCAATACTAGACTGGAAGCTATTGTTATAGGCAAACTCCACTAAGGGCAAGTGTCTCTCCCACGACCCCTTAAAGTCAAGAATGCAACCCCGAAGCATATCTTCAAGGATCTAAATAGTACGCTCGGACTGCCTATTAGTCTGAGGATAGTACGCAATGCTAAAGGTCAATCTCGTGCCCAAGGCACTCTGTAGGCTTTGCCACAATCGAGCTGCGAAACACGGATCTCTATCCGAAACAATTGTTACAGGGACCCTATTTAACTTCACTATGTCCCTAATATAAAGGTCGGCAAGGTAATCTACCGAGTCACTCAAGCGCATAGGTATAAAGTGTGCTGACTTAGTCAACCGGTCAACTACCACCCAAATTGCATCACTACCCCGTTGAGTCCTCAGAAAGCCCACAACAAAATCTATCGTGACATGCTCCCACTTCCACTCGGCTATAGACAAGGGTTGCAAAAAACCCGCTGGCCTTTGATGTTCGGCCTTTACTTGTTGACAAGTAAGGCACCTTGATACAAACATGGCCACATCATTCTTCATTCTCCTCTATCAAAACTGGTGACTAAGGTTGTGATACATCTTTGTGCCTCCTAGATGCACCGCAAGGCGTGAATGGTGGAACTCTCGGAGTATTTCCTCTCAACAAGACTCTGGCATGAAAAGATGGTCACGATATCTAACACTTGAGTCGGGATACACATTCATGCCTTTCTCTACTTTCCCACTAGTGATCTTCTCTTAGAGGGTTTCTACCTCGAGATCACTCTTCTGTGCTTCTATCACTTGGTTCATAAGTGTAGGTTGTGCAACTATCGAAAATAAGGCTGCAGAGTCAACGTACTCGTCAAGATGCAAGTCAAACTCACCAATAGCACCCAACATCTGTCACGACCCAAACCCGTCCCTATAGGTTTAGCATCGTAACTGGCTAGTAATCTGTGGATTACCAAAGGCCTCTTAACAAATAAGCACATAATAAGGGGCTACGGAAGCAATTATACAAAATAGACAGGGTTCAATGAGCTGTGATAACATACATGGGATAAAAGATTTCAAAACTTGCATATACATAAGCGTATCGGTCGAAGGACATCAATATTTACAAAACATTTACATAAGTGTAATTCCCAAGACCCGACTTTACAAAATAAACAGAGACTAGCATAAGTACAAAAACAGCCATGTAACTAGACTTTGATCGGAATCTCCTCGGGAGGCACAACGGTTGGCTGACAAAAACAGAAATGAAGGCCGTCAACTCTGGCCCTGATCACGCGCCGGCTCACCTACATATATAATATAAACTGTGAGTGAAAGCTCAGTGAACAATAACAGAGTAAAGGGGTTTCAATGAATGAGTCTGCACAGATTCAGAAATCATAAATTCAATTCATATCAAATTCATAATTTGTCTAGATCATATACAGAAATCATGAGGTATGCTTAAGTATATGTGATACATCCATTAGCATTAACAGAGCAAAAAATTGGCAGACTTAGTTAAATGGTCTACAATGACCCAGATAGAGTCCATACCTCGAGAAGAACGAGGCAATCCTACTACGAAAAAAATGGTTATGTGCTCTCATTTCCATTCTAGTATTGGAAGTGGTTGTAGTAAGCCAGCGGGTCATTGATGTTCAGCTTTAACCTGTTGACAATGTAGACACCTAGCCACAAAATCTGCAATACTCTTTTTCATTCTAGGCCACCAAAAATTTTGTTTTAAATTGTGATACATTTTCGTATTCCTCGGGTGCATGGCAAACTTATTGCTGTGAGCTTCGGTCATCACACGTTTTCTCAAATCACAACAATCGGGTACATAAAGACGGTTCTGAAATTTCAGCACATCATTCTCAAACACAAATCCCGGCCTTGGCTTTGAATCAAATTCCTCTATGATCTTTTTCAAGTATTCATCTTCGCATTGTTTTTGTTTGATCCCGTCAAGAATTGTAGGTTGAGCGGAAATAGCAGTTAAAATCCCACCTTGTTTTCGCACGTCGATCTCAATTTCTTTCTGTTCTAGGTCATCTAGCAGTTCTTTTCGATTGGACAGCAAGCATGACAAATTTGCACTGGATTTTCGACTCAAGGCATCTGCTACGGTATTAGCTTACCCTGGGTGATATAAAATCTGCAAATCATAATCTTTGATTAACTCTAACCATCGCCTCTGTCTCATGTTCAATTCCTTTTAGGTGAAGAAATATTTCAAGCTTTTATGATCGGTATACACCTCACAAGTTACCCCATACAAGTAGTGACGCCAGATTTTCAAAACAAACACCACAGCTGCTAATTCAAGATCATGCGTCGGGTAATTCTTTTCATGAAGTCGGAGTTGTCAAGAAGCATAGGCAATCACTTTTCCGTTTTGCATTAATACACACCCTAAACCTTTGTAGGAAGCATCACTGTAAACTTGAAACCCATCAGTACCATCGGGCAAAGTTAAAATTGGTGCAGTCACCAACCTGGTTTTCAACTCTTGAAAGGCTGCCTCTCTTTGTTCATTCCAATCAAATGACACATTTTTCTGAGTTAGCTGGGTCAATGGCATGGCAAGCTTGGAAAAGTCTTTCACAAATCTTCGGTAGTAACCTGCAAGTCCCAGAAAACTTCTAACTTCTGTCACATTTGTCGCTTTAGGCCAGTCCACAATAGCTTCAATTTTCTGAGGGTCAACAGAAACACCATCCTTGTTGATTACATGGCCCAAAAATGCCACACTGTCAAGCCAGAATTCACATTTGGACAATTTAGCGTATAATTTCTTTTCTCTCAAGGTCTGTAGAGCAATTCTCAAGTGATTCTCATGTTTTTCCCTGCTTTTGTAGTAAATCAGGATATCATCAATAAACACAACAATAAATTCATCCAGAAATGATTTAAACACTCTTTTCATAAGGTCCATAAAGGCAGCAGGTGCATTGGTCACCCCAAACGGCATTACTAAAAATTCATAATGTCCATATCTAGTTCTGAATGCAGTTTTCTCTATGTCTTCAGCCTTGACTTTTAACTGGTGATACCCCGATCTGAGGTCAATTTTGGAAAATACTTGGGCACCCTGAAGTTGGTCAAACAAGTCATATATTCGGGGCAAAGGGTATTTGTTCTTGATAGTCACTTTGTTCAGTTCTCGATAGTCTATACAGAACCTCAAAGATCCATCCTTCTTTTTGACAAACAAGACTGGAGCACCCCAAGGTGAAGTGCTCGGACGGATAAATTTCTTATTCAACAGCTCCTGAAGTTGAGTTTTTAATTCTTTCAATTCTGAGGTAGACATCCTATAGGGGGTCTTGGAAATAGGTTGTGTTCCCAGAAACACCTCAACAGTAAATTCAATTTCTCTATCAACTAAGTCCCCAGGTAAGTCATTCGGAAACACATCGGGAAATTCACAAGCAACAAGGATAGTTTCTACATTAGTACCGTCCGATGATACAGTCAGTATACAACACAAGTAACCCCTACATCCCTTCCTAAGCAGTTTTCTGGCTTTCAGAGCTGAAATCAGATATGGGGGAGGAACTACCCCATTCCCAGTAAAAGTAAATTCAGGCATATCCGGTGGTCTGAACACAACAGATTTACTTGCATAGTCAATGGTAACACAGTATTTAGTCAACCAGTCCATTTCCAAAATGCAATCAAAATGATCAATGTTCAAGGGCAATAAGTCAACATATAACATCATATCGCCGATCATAATATCACATGCTGAATAAACATGAGCACATATCATAGAACTCCCAGACGACGTAGATACATATAACACATATGTCATAAGTTCTAATGGTCTAGTCAATTTTTGAGAGAAAGCATGCGATACAAAGGAATGTGTAGAACCAGAATCTATCAGTACACATGCATTTTGAGAACATACAGAGAGTGTACCTTACACCACAGTATAGGTGTTTTGTACATCATCGGGCACTAAGGCAAACACTCGACCTTGTCTCAGAGGTTCTTTTCCAGTATTGGCCTTTGCATTTGTTTTGGCCGTAGAGGCGGATCCAGCTGAACTTGCCGTAGGACGGCTAGCATTCTCAAACCTGAGTGGGCAATCTTTCACTACGTGACCTGACTGGCCACATTGGAAACAAGCACCGGATACTCGGTAGCACACACCCCTATGCCTTCTTCCACAATCAGAACAGACCGGGATAGACCCACTACTCTGACTCGAGTTGCTTGTAGACCCTGTGTTCTGTTTCTTACTGACATAAGACCGGCCTCTTCGAAAACCATACCTGGGCCTCTTTTCTTTCCAATCCGTTTGTATAGCTGATGTGGCTTTACTTTGTTTCATAGCGGCTATGGTGGCTTCCGCCATTAAGGATCTGTCTAAAACTTCCACATAAATAGGCAATTTCAATACGCCTACCCGATCAAACACCTCTAAATCCAATCCACCTTCAAATTTTCATGCTTTCTTGTAATCAGTATCCACCATATGTGGAGCAAACCATGCCAGTTCGGTGAATTTGGCTTCATACTATGCTACAGACATTCTTCCTTGTTTAAGTTCTTGAAACTCAGATACCTTCCGATCCCTAAAACATTGGGGAAAATATTTATCATAGAAGATGGCATTAAACTGTGCCCACGTCATATTCCCATTGCCACTTCGAATCAGTAACCACCACCTTTGAGCTTCATCCTTCAGAGTATAAGTGGCTAGGAGGACTTTCTGGATTTCAGAACAACGGAACACCTCATATAGTTTTTCCATTTCCAGTAACCACGTCTCCGCTTTCAACGGTTCAATTCCACCATAGAATGTCGGCGGTTTCATTTTCATGAATTTCTGTGTCAAGTTGATGATATCATTATTATCTGCGTCGGCTTGTGCCGGCGGAGGTGGAAGGGGTAAAGGTTGTTGTCTTTGCTGTTGTGTCATAGTTTCAGTCAATGCCGCAAGCATTTGTTCCATTCAGCCCATGCGAGCCTCCGAAGATTCACTTACATCACTTCCCCTTGCATTCTCCATGTTGCTATAGAAACAACAAATGATAGTGAACATAGGAATAATCTCATTCATTTCTTTCAATTTGTTGCTCAAATTTACATACATTAAGTTTCCATACTCATTTGGATTACCACACACTCACACATGCAGATGGAATGCCCCTAACACTTACCAGGACATCCTAAGCTCATATGGACCTGTGTGTGCGGTAGAACACATGCTCTGATACCACTCTGTCACGACCCAAACCCGCCCCTGTAGGTTTAGCATCGTAACCGGCCAGTAATCCGTGGATTACCAAAGGCCTCTTAACAGATAAGCACATAATAAGGGGCTGTGGAAGCAATTATACAAAATAGACAGGGTCCAATGAGCTGTGATAACATATGTGGGACAGAAGATTTCAAAACTTGCATATACATAAACGTGTCGGTCGAAGGACATCAATATTTACAAAACATTTACATAAGTGTAATTCCCAAGACCCACTTTACAAAACAAACAGAGACTAGCATAAGTACAAAAACAGCCATGTAACTAGACTTCGATCGGAATCTCCTCGGAGGCACAACGGTTCGCTGACAAAAACAGAAATGAAGGCCGTCAACTCTAGCCCTGATCACGCGCCAACTCACCTACATACATAATATAAACTGTGAGCGAAAGCTCAGTGAACAATAACAGAGTAAAAGGGTTTCAATGAATGAGTCCGTACAGATTCAGAAATCATAAATTCAGTTCATATCAAATTCATAATTTGTCCAGCTAAAATATAGAAATCATGAGGTATGCTTCAGTATACGTGATACATCCTTTAGCATTAACAGAGCAGATACAGAACATATGCAGACACGTGAGGGTTACGAATAACCAGTTCCATAAAGGAACCTCCGGATCCGGGTAATAGAGAATAAACAGGCTGAGCCCCATAATGGAGCCTCCTGTACGAGTAACAGAGTGCAGACAGATTAAGTTCCATGATGGAACCTCCGATACCGGGTAACAGCCAACAGATATCACATAATGCTAAGGATGTCACGAATACATATCAGAAATTGGACAATCATTCATTGTACGGAACATATCATTTCAGAAAACATATCTTAATTCGTCACACAGAAAATAAGTAAAGTTGAACATAGCTTTACTATGTTATTACTCACAATTGGCCTTGAGACAAATAAACGGAGCAGATTGGTCAAACGGTACACGGCACGTGACCTACATAACACATAACAGACACACACTTGAAACACACGTTCTAATTGTACATAACTTACTTCGTTGGCTCTTAGTGTGTTTCTAACCTTTAATCCTCATTATGGAGTCTTAATCATGGCCTAGGAATGCCTAGGATTGAATGAGGATGCAGGAATGCATTGGAAAACATTTCTTGAAACTTGCTGAAAATAAGGTCCACGCTCGAGCGTGGCTTTCCCCACTCGAGCGGACATGTAAACAATGAATCTCCGCTCGAACGTGACTTTCCCCGCTCGAGCAGACTGTAAACTCTTGAAAAAAAAGTACTGAATGCATGATTTTCACGCTCGACGGGCGCTCGACCTACGCTCGAGCGTGAGAATCAGAACCTCGCTCGAGTGTGAATTCCCTCGCTCGAGCGGACTGCAAAACACACAAACTTCTGGGTATATGCATTTCACGCTCGAGCGTAACCCTCGACGCTCGAGTGGAAGTGCATGTACTCAGAGTGCACGCTCAAGGGTAAAGTTCCACGCTCGAGCGTGGATCAAATTTCTGGAAATTCCAGATTTGATCACCAAGCTCAAACTCAACCTTTGAAGCATCCAAAACTCATTTTTCTGGACCAAAGCTTGAGGAAATACATGAAAACTCATAAAACAACATGTTTTGAAGATCATTTTACAAAATCAAAGCCCAGAAGTATGCCAATTGTGCAACATTCAACTTGAAACTTGAAATTAATTCATGTACATGACTTGTATGCAATTCTTTGAACTCAAGTCTTCCAAAACATGACCAAATGCAATGTTCAACCCAAAAACATGATCAACTGTGACAATATGACATGGAACATGAAGAATTTCTAAAACAAAGCTTGGATTATGACATGCATGCAAGGATTCTTTAGAAAAACAACCTCAAATGCCATGAATTACACATGCATGTATGTATTGAGCTTCAATTCACCAATTCTTAGCTTAATCCTTACATGAGTTCATTTAATTCACTAGAATTCTTGTACTAGCAATTCAATTTCATAGTTAAGAGGGTGAATGCCTACCTTAAGTCTTGGATTCTCAAGTGTGGTAGCTTAATCTTCCAAACTCTCTTCAATTTCCTCTACCTCCAAGAAATTTCCTTGTTGAGTTCAACTCTCTCTTCTCCCTCTCTCTATCTCACGTTTGGCTCTCTCTCTTGGGTGAACTCCCAATGTGGTGAAGTCAAGAAAAGAAATGAGTGGGCTCAAAATGGTGCCTTAAGTAATAATTAATCCAAACTAATCAAATGGCATTATTTTAATCTAATTTAATCGTTCCGAACCGAATTTTAATTAAACTTACCATAAAATTCTATAAATTCTAATTAGCACATAAATCAAGTCAATTTCTGATTCGAACGCTGATAAGGCTTTCAATTCGCAAACCGAAGTTCAAGCAAGAACAGATCTTTCTATGCCTAACAGATATAGACACAAACAATGCATCACACACATGTAGTTTAATTTAGAATTTCACCTTAATTGCTAATTAGGCATAATTAATCATGGATTAATGTTAATCAGAGGTCGGGGTTGTTACAACATCTCCCATTCCCTGATGGCGACACAAGCTACACTGCCAATAGATTTCCTACTCAAGGCATTGGCCATAACATTTGCTTTCCCTGGATGATAATGTAACTCGAAGTCATAATTTTCTATAAACTCCATCCACCCCCTCTACCTCAGATTCAATTCTTTCTATGTAAACAGATATTTCAGACTCTTGTGATCAGAAAACACTTCAAACTTCTCACCATACAGGTAATGTCTTCAAATTTTTAAGGCAAAGATTACTGCCGCTAACTCTAGGTCATAAGTGGGGTAGTTTCTCTCATGAGTTTTCAACTGCCATGAGCCATAAGCTACCACCTTCCCCTCTTGCATCAATACACAGCCCAAACCTTCCTTTTAAGCATCACAATACACCGAATAGCCTAAACCCCTCTCCAGAATAATCAACACTAAAGCGGTAAAAAGCCTAACCTTAAGCTCTTGAAAGACTTCTCACAAGTCTTGTTCCACATGAACTTAATGCCTTTCCTTATCAGTCTAGTTAACGGTAAAGCTAACCTAGAGAAATCTTTCACAAACCGACGATAATACCCTGCCAACCTCAAGAAACTACAGATCTCAAAAGCATTCTTAGGTTGTCCCCAATCTTGAATTGCCTCTATCTTGGATGAATCTACAATTACTCATTCCCCAGACACCACATGGTCCAAGAACTTTACTTCTCTCAACCAGAATTCACACTTCCCGAACTTGGCATAAAGTTTGTGGACTCTAAGTAACTCAAGCACTACTCGTAAGAGTTCTCTGTGCTCCTCCTCAGAGGGTGAGTTAATCAAGATATCATCAACAAAGATGACCACAAACGGTCTAGGAACTCACGGAAGATCTGGTTCATCAAATCCATAAACACGGCTGGAGCATTGGTTAGCCCAAAAAGCATCACTAGGAACTCATAATGGCCATACCACATATGGAATGTCATTTTCTGGATATCTTCCTCTCTTACCCTCCATTGGTGATAACCCGATCTCAGGTCTATCTTGGAAAAAGTTCTTGACAGTTACCCAGTTCAATTTCCGGTAATCGATACAAAGTCGCAACGCACCATCCTTCTTTTTAGCAAAGAAGGCCGGTGCTCCCCAAGGTGAAGTACTAGGGAGGATAAAACCCTCATCTAGCAACCCTTGGAGCTGAACCTTCACCTACTCAACTCGGCGGGTGCAAATCTATATGGAGCCATAAAAATCGGTGCCGTGCTAGGTACTAAATCAATAGAGAACTCGATCTTTTAGTGAGGTGGTAAACTAGTAAGATCCTCAAGAAACACATCCGGGTATTCACAAACTACCCTTGGCAACTCAACTCGGACTTCATCGCACTCATTACCTAATAAATTTGCAAGAAGGCAACTAAGCTCACCCCGCCCATGCGGATCATACACTGGAGATAAATCTCTATCAGTTTTGTCTCCCATAAAATAAAAACAATCACCGCTCAAGGTATATATAGTAACCCTCTGACAGTAACAATCTATAACAGCCTGATACGAAGATAATCAATCCATACCTAATATAGCATCAAAACTCGACATGTCAATTAATACAAAAGCAAAAGGAAGTCGGCGACCGACAACCTCTATATCGCAAACCCGACATTCCTGCTCCAAAACAATCTCTCTACCAATAAGTGACTCTACACTGAGAGGAGATGCTAACCGAGCCAACTCTAATCCCAAAGTCGATGCAAATACAGACGAGATAAATGCATGGGAGGCACCCCATATCAATCAACACAATAGCAATGGAATTGCATAACAAGAAAGTACTTCTCACTACCGAAGGTGCCGGTACTAGGTCTAGCGCGGTAACAACATATGCATGCCTCGTAGGTCTCTGCTCAACCTGGTCACCCCTCGAAGCATAAGCTTGAAGCACTGACTGAGCCGAAGAGGCTCCCTAATTAGCCCTCGAGGCCTGAACCGACTGTGCAAGCTGGTGGCTCTGCGTCTGCCTCGAACCAGACGCACCAGGCGTGCCATCCAACTGAGGGCAAAACTTCTTCAAGTGCCATACCTGCCCACACTGATAACAAGTGAGCGGCTGCCCTCTTCCCTGACTCTAGCTTTGAGAGTGAGCCGAAAATAAACCTGACCGTTTCCCTTTTCCTCTGTACGAGCAAGGTGGAGACTTGTGGCCCAACTGACCACATTTGAAATAATTGACATCTCCCTAACCACCTCTCCCAGAACCCGAACTTGGCACTAGAAAAGTATACCTCGATTGCGCTCCTTGGGACTGCTGTGGAGTCCTTTGCCTCTTACTATCCCCTTGAACATCCTGACCTCTCCTAGAGCCCCTTATCTGCTCCTCTTCCATTTGCATCACGGTCTGAAGATGAGCCGCCGCCTCTACAAGGCGTCTATAATCCCTAATCATTGAACCGGCTACCTTGAACATGCATCTGGTCCTCAACCTCTTCTCAAACTCTAAACAACGACACTCTTGAATCGCTACGAGTTCCCGTGCAAACTTCGACAAGCTAGTAGATGCAGCTTCAAACTCGGCCACCGGTGTGCTCAACTGGTTGAGCTTAGAAAATTGATCCCTCAACTTCTCCTTAACAGTGAGAGGCAAGAACTTGTCTTGGAAGGCGCTGACAAAAGCCTCTCAAGTCACTCCAATGTGCCCACGCACATATTTCCACCATTGACCCGCATCTCCCTTCAACTGGAAGGATGCCAAGGTCACTCTCAGTCCGTCGTCCTTAATGCCAAGCATCTCGAACGTCTTCACTATTTACTTGAGCCACTCAGCCGCTTTCAAAGGCTCTTTAGGATCGGCTAAAAATTGTCCGGGTTAGACCGGAAGAACTCTCTCTTTAAGAACGACGGCCTTGCCTCAGCTATTTGGGTATGGACTTGATTCTCAGCCTTAAGAATGTCTATGGATTTCCGTAATGCTCCAGCCATTTCGCGAGCTAAGGCGCCCATGGCCTAATAACCAACTGGTTCGGCCATATCGGCCTGACCAACCATTTCCTCTTGTACCGGAATATCATCTGGTAAAGACACCTCATGCCTCCTAGGCCTATCACACCAACCACTGCCACATCCACGTCCTGACATCCTAATGAAGGTGACAAAAGAGATTAGCACATTTACAAATGTGTCGAAGCTAACTCACTTGCGTCTTAATGTAGTGGACAACAATAATTCACTTCACATAAGCACGTAGTCACATAAACACATACGAGTTTCATTCTTGGATAATGACCGTCCCGCGGCGTTGCCAGAGTTCCAATTAGAAATAACAGTGATCAAGTGCTCTTCTAATAGGACTTCTAGTAAACCCGTAGACCCAATCAATATCCTAGAAACTTAATTTTGTACCCATATAACCACATAAGCATACCATACACAAAAATATCTTTGACAAGCGAGATAAACCCATAGTGGTAATAACCAGTTCCCACGTGCCTAAAGTATTCAAACTCGGTATGCTTTGATACCAAATTGTAACGCCCCAAGAAAAACCATTAAACCATCCACAATATCCAATATATGGCAACAACAATAATAGGGGTGTCTTCCATTAAATCCAATATGATATACAGAAGAGAAACATATGCAGCATACATTCATAAAGCCTAGCCTTGAATCTATACCATATGTTGCAAGTTCAAAGAGAGAAAGGAAAATAAACAGATAAAAATGCCCTGATGGCATATATATTTCCAAGACGAGACTTGGTTACAACAAAAGTGAACTTTAAGTCCAAAACATTTAAAACCCTTGGCTCTACAAAATAAACACAACAAAAGAAGCTCTTGCTCCAGATCCTCCCAAGCTAGTGCCTTGGCGGAGGCATAACATAAGCACCTGAAATATTTTTTCCACACAGGGTGAGCCAAAGCCCAGTAGAGATAATCTAACACAATATATGAATCTTAACAAAGATATAAGGGTGAAATGCATATATAATGCTCATGACAAAACTATTTACATTTTTTTCTCAAAATCATGCCATGCTCAATTTATATCACGATTCTTAATTCGTATTCTTTACAATAGAAAACAAGGGGAATTCTCGACTGATACAACCTTTCACAGATAATTCATCTGTGGAAACTGTCAACCGGCACCTATGTAAACGTAGCTTATACAAGCGCTATTATTGCCATTTTACGGATATTTTGTCCACGAGAACCGCACCCATGTATACGCGTGTTTTTCGGGACTTTCACCCTGGATACACAGGCCAACTTAATTTGGTGATACACATCTCTTTCCAACAATCACCTATTTTTATCAAAATCTTATACATTTGCAATGTATTAAATGAGCAACAATATTCAATGCACATAAATGAGAAATTAGTTTTAATTCACCTAATCCTCATGCAGTTTCTAAAACAATCATAACTATTCTCCACTGATAGCCTAAAATAAATATTTCTAAACAGATATAAAATCTTCAACACAGATAACCTTTCCAAATTTTCAAGATGTGAGCGATAATATATATCCAACTCCACCATCCATATCAACATACATCCCATTTCTTATTTTCAACATTAATTACATATATTTCTACAAAATAAATAATTGAGACATTTAGGCAAAAATCCATTTTCTTTCAAAATCCATTCCAAGTACCCAAAATTAACAATTTTCTCATAACTCAACCTCATTTACTCTTCCCTAACCATTTTCAATACAACCATTAGAAAATCCTAAACCAAACCCTAGGTTGTTCAAAATCCTCCAAATCACAATATTGTTTATGAAGAACAAATAGCTAAGTTAAAAATCATAAAAAGGTGTACAGAATCCATACCTCAAAGCTAGAAGACAATTGAGAGAGTGAAGAAATTTCAACAACACCAAAACTCAACTTTGATTGGGTGAAAATAGAGCTCTAGATGAGTTCTACCTTTTTAACAAAGGGAGTAGAGTGGAGAGATGGATAGATCCAAGTGTTTTTGTAGAGAGAATGTAGGTTTTAGAGAGAGACTCTAGATTTAGGGTTTTCAAATGTTTTAGAGAGAGAGAGAAAGAGAGAGAGATGAAAAAGTGACTTAAAAAGTGGCTGTAACTAATATACACACAGTCTGCTCGAGGGCAAAAAGTAACGCTTGAGCGCAAGAAATGACGCTCAAGCGCATAATGCACACTCTAAGTAGTTTTACGAACAAAAGGCTAACGATCGAGTGCAAGAAGGGCCGCTCGAGCCGAGACAGCTCGAGCGTAAAAACATCGCTTGAGCGCAGAATACACTCTGCCAGTACTTTTGCAGGCCTGCAAAAGCACTGAGAGTTCACGAAGCCCGCTCGAGCACAGGAAGTGATGCTCGAGCACAGGAGTAAAATTCCGAGCAACAAAAGTTTGAAAACCAAGCTACCAACCTGTTCCAAATGCAATTAATACAGTTCAATAGCCAAACTCAATGAGGAAAAGACAAATAAGACAATATCTGTAATAACCCCGATCCGTAATTAGCCACTACTCGGTAATTAAGGATGTTAATTAAGTGATTAGAATAAATTATGGGTTACTATGTAATTTGCATGATATTTGGCCTCCTATCTGTTACTTATAGAAATATCTGTCTGGAACACCGCTTTAAAAATGGAAATTGAAAGCCTTATCGGCACCCGAAACCGAATTTGATTACATCAATATGTTATTTGGAATTTTTAGAATCACTTGGCAATTTTTATTAAAAATTGATTCAGTTTAGTAAGAATCGCATGTGATTAATTTGAGTAAATTAAGGTTACTTATGTTTGATTTAAATAATGCATGATTGGTGCCTAATCTGATCCTTTTAGTGATCCAAGATGTGGTTAAGAGTGAGGTGTGCTAAGCCTAGGTGGTGTTGAGTGTAGAGGATAAATCCTTATGGGTGTGTTGGAGTAGTGCATGTGTGTGCACGTGTAGTGTATTCAAAATGTGAGAGTGTGAGTGTTGTGTGTATCTGCTGATGTGAGGGGATGTAGGCAACCTTCTTCTTGTTCTTTCTACCACTGTGAGCAGAGAGTTCACCTTAGAGAGAGAGAGAGAGAGAGATAGCTCACTCTAGAGAGAGAAAGCTCTACATTTGTGTGGTTTAGAGGAGAAGAGGAGAGCTAAGGGGAGTCCAGCTCTTATGGTTCGAAATCAAAGCTCTAGGTAAGAGTCTTGAGCACATTTTCTACAGCTAACCTCCATGCATCATGATTTCAACTCACCTTTGAACCACTTTCAGAAAATTAGCAAGAGAAGTAGGTCTTTGGGCTTGTAGATGACTTGCATGTGCATTCTTGGAGATTAACCTTTGGTTCCATCATTTTGAGTTAGAGTTTTGAAGTCATTGCTGGCATGTGAGTTCATATCTTGCATAATGTTCTGGAAATTCATGGATTTATATCAACCATTTGCATGTTTTGAAGAAATCAAGAAAATAGTTTGAAAATCTTTCATGCATGAGCTTTTGAGTTCAAATTTGCTAAATCCATGAGTCTTGAGCTAAAGGTTTGAAAATGATCATATATTTGTGATTTAGAAAGGTTTTCCAAGTGTTTTGAACAAGCCACGCACGATTTTGCCATTGAAATCGCATTTTGAAGCTCAAGCTCTGTTTTTGGAAACCCTAGAATCTCACAGTCCGCTCGAGCGAGGAAACCTGCGCTCGAGCGGAGATTGCGAGCCCTCAGTACTTTTGCAATCATGAGCGCTCCGCTCGAGTGACCAAAGTCACGCTCGAGCGAACCCCCTTTGCATGTTGTTGATCCGCTCGAGCGTGGGAGTTGTAGCTCGAGCATAGATTGTGACCAACCAGTATTTTTTCCAAGTTTGCAGGCCGCTCGAGCGACCCTCTCATATTTGCATGTCCGCTCGAGCGAGAAAAGATACGCTCGAGCGGGGACCTTATTTTCAGAATTTTGCCTAAGTGTTTCAATTCATGTTTTGGCATCCTCATTGCATCTTAGGCATTCCTAAGCCTTAATTAAGCCATAGTAATGAGGTTATAGATTAGAGACACACTAAGAAAAGAATGTACTAAGTTAAGAGATGCAAGTGTCTGTGTTTTAAGCAATGTGCTAAGAATGAACAAGAAACAACGTAATGAAAGCTAAGCCGTGTAGGCCACATGAATGTATAATGATAAGATATGCTTGTGTTATGTATTTTTGTGATTGTAGGTCAAGACTCGAGGATTGATTGACCGCTTTCTAGAACCACTGTGAGTAACGTTATCGTAAAGATGCGTTTATATGAATTATGTTCCAAATGAAATGTGATAAGCTATGATTTCTGTTATGATATCTGTTTACGTGAACGAATATCCCAAGTTTGAAATCTATTATGGCATTCATAGATAGTCGCAAGTCATGGGGGACGGCATGAAAATGCGGGTCCATGACATATATGTGATACGAGATCTCGTTAGCCACTTCATTGTGGTGATATGTGTTTAATCGGTATCCGGAACCGATTACTCTAGTCGGAAGACGTTCTGTTATGTGTTCTATGGGATGTACCATTATTATGTTCTGATATGAGGATGATTATGCTATGATCTGTTTTCTGCTTATGATATGTTCGGATTTCGTTCACTAACCCCTTTACCTTAATGTTATTCACTGGGCTTTAGCTCACCGTCTGTATATATATTGTAGGTGAGCATCCTGGAGTTCGAACCCGAAGGTTTTTGTCTGGATCTGTGTTCTGTTGTCAGCCAACCATTGTGCCTCCCGTGGAGGTTCCCGAAGAGTTCTGTGTTTAAGTTCCGTTGTTTCTGTTTATTTAAGACTTGGTAGTTTTGTTGGCTGTACTTAAAATACTGTAATGTGTGTGGGTATAATGTATGACTACCAGTTATGTATATAAAGTTTTAAATATTTTGTTTCATATAAGTCAGCACAGCTCATTGGACAACTATATTTATGTATTTGCTTCCGCTAGCCCCTTAATCTTGTTAATCTGTTCAGAGGCCTTCGGTAATCCAAGGATTACTGGCCGGTTACGATGCTAAACTTATAGGGGCGGGTTTGGGTCGTGACAGAGTGGTATCATAGCACGAGTTATACCGCACACACGAGTCCATATGAGCTATAGGATGTCCTAGAAATGAAATAGGGACATTGCATTATCATGTGTAAGTATGTGAACTATTATAACCACATTCTTATTGAAAATGAATTGAAATGAAACCTCTATGCATGATTAAAGAAGTTAAGTGAAATAACATATAGCATTAATTTCAATACCGAATGTGGAATCTATGTGAACATGAACGTATGAAAGTAAAGGATCACGTGACCGTATCTAAATCGAAATGAAAATATAAACACGTCTGATATGAAATGAAATGTGGAACCAATGAGAGTTTTCCTTATATTAATAAGCACCCTGTTTGTGTGTAGCCCATGGAAAGGACAAGGAATATAGACGAATCTGAATCTTCTGACGCTAGAATTAGCCGGTTAGAAAGAATGGTTGAAGCCTTAACCGAAAATCTGAAACAACAGCAACAAGGGCAAATACATGTACCTGAACCAGCTAATTATGATATGATAACACTGACACAGAAATACAATAAGTTGAAACCACCAGAATTTCAGGGGGGTATTGAACCGTTAAAAGCCGAGGCTTGGGTCTTAGAAACTGAGAAAATATTTGAGGTATTTCCGTGTACTGAGGCACAGAAAGTTTTGTTGGCAACATTCACACTCAAAGAGGAGGCTAGGAAATGGTGAATGTTAGTACGAAATGATAATGGGGGTGTGACATGGGATAGATTTAAAGAAATTTTCTTCGAAAAATATTTTCCCCAATGCATCCGAAATAGGAAGGTATCCGAATTCATACAACTAAAACAAGGCAAAATGACAGTGGCTGAATATGAAACAAAATTTACTGAGTTAGCCCGATATGCACCACACATGGTAGACACTGACTACAAAAAGGCTAGAAAATTTGATGGTGGGCTTGACTTAGATGTATTTGACCGAGTTGGCGTCTTAAAACTGTCAAAGTATGTAGATGTCCTTGATAGAGCATTAATGTCTAAGGGAAACATAGCAGCATTGAAAATATCAAAATCAACATCATCAACTGAATCAGAAAGAATGAAACAGAAGAAACAGAAAATGGAAGTGACCAGTAATTCAAGGACCTCTGTGAATGAAAAATCTAGGGCAATAACTGTGAACAAAGAAAGTCGGGGAAGCAATATGAACCATGATATACCTATCTGTAAAGAATGTGGGAAATGACATTGGGGCAATTGTCGCCGCCTGTCAGGAGCTTGTTTTAGATGTGGACAGAAAGGACACTTAGCTAAATCTTGCTCACGAGCTCATCCGAACAACACCTAGAGGCAAAGAAGGGTTTACATCCTAGTTCCAGAAAATGATCGGAATACTGAAATGACTGACACAGGTATTACCTTAGTTATGTGCAGTTGTCTATATAGGAATTTGTGTGGAAAGTGTATATTCCTTAACCTGATATAGATTGTGGACATGTTGATTGGACCAATTGAATTATTAAAGTTATGAACCCTAGTTATTGGCTATTTTGAAGACTCACTATTTAATGTGAATTTTATGTGAGATGTTCGGAACCTTATGAACTTAACGAATCACTTGAGCTTTTGGAATTGTTGAGACTTATGGACAACGAGAATTTGCCGGGATAGATCCTTGTACCGTAGTGCAACAATTCAATGTGAACTGTTAGGTATGACCTTTTGAACTATGCTAGAATTATTGGACTTGGGAACACTTTATGATTGACTATAATTTGAGAAAATCTGTATGACCGTGACTTGAACTGAACCGTTATATATTGACTGACATCATTGAATGATAATTGATTTTAGACTCGTATCTATATATATGTTTACATGCTTGCAATACTATTAGAATTGATGGGGTTGAACTGTGGTTAATGAATCCTCTGAGATCTACTGTTTGATGCAGACTATATGCGCGACACTGCGAAGCCCTATGTTTAACAATTACCTATGCTATAGAAAATGTTTGGACTTGTATAGATATGCATACCTTTGCTTGAGAATGTGATTAGACTCTGGACATGTACATATATGATTATACCTTTGCTCAAATTAATTGATATGATTATTTGTTGATAACTTGACCATCGGGACTACGACCCTGGGATTGTATGACTAAGTAGCGACCCCATGTGATAACCTCTAAACTGTGAACTGTGATTGTTGAACACTGACAAGACTGCTTGACTAGACCAGTGAGCCCATGCTTTAATGACTGTATGACCAATTCGAAACTTCTGTATAATAATCTGCTATTGTGTACCTTATGCTTACATGAAAGACTCATTTGGGAAATTGCTACGTTGACTGTAATGCTTACCTCTCGATGCAAATAATTGCATGTCTGTACATTTACCTGTAAAACTATTGGGAGGAAACACATTGTATATGACTTGAACTCTTCGACATGAACTATTATGATACATAACTCTGATGTGAGGTGAGAACCGAGGAACTTAGAACAACTGTAGAACTGCTGACTATGCACCTAAGCGAATGAAGTATGAACTATAGAACCTAATGTACCTCGTTTGGTAATGATAAGGGTAGAACTTTTACCTGATCTAATTTGATAGGACCGTGGTTTGATGAGACCTTTGTTTAACTGATGGAACTTCTGTTTGATGACTCACGCTTTGAACTTTTATTTGATATGACTGGGTAGAACTTTCATTTGATATGACCTGATTGAACTTTCATTGATTTGATCTGAGAAGACCCTTATTGAGAGCTATTATCTGATTGATTACATTATGGGGGTTTATAAATTGCCTATGATTGAATGACAGGGCTGTGTTGCTAAGGGAATTAATCGAATGAAAACTTGACTCAATCTCAAACACTTGGGAAGACTGTGAACCGTCGATAGCAGACTACGTGGTTATAGATGAGTTTTTACCATACGCCTGTAGCCGATTGGGAAAACACGTGAATGAGATTATGAAATTTGGTAACTTGTGCTTAGGGAATATGGGGTTACCGTATACATGACATGTGATTAGTTACCCGATATTACCGTTTAGAATGATTGCTTTGGTGTTACTGTACTTCAAAACTGATGGGATTTGTTGACAACAGACTAGTTTGATTGAAACTCTGACTACCTGGAAGTATATATAATCAGTATGTTTTGTGAAAGACTGCTTCTGTATTGACACGTAGTATGATTGAATTTATGGAATGTTAAACCATAGAGTCTCATGCCTTTGTAGAATGACCTTGAAAGTCTGATTGGAATCACGTTTGGCCAGCGTTACTTCGAATCAGAAATTCTTGGTAAATTCCATGGGAATGAATAGGTTATCCTACCAGTGTCCTTTTATGCCTATATGTGTATGTCTATTTGTATATGATATGTGCTTTGTGTTATAATTTAAGTCAATTAAATTAACCTAAGTGTTATCAACCATTTTCTTGTGTTTGACCCTTCCCTTTTGTCATTACCTCAGAATTTCGTTTACTGCTATGGGGTCAATGTACGAAATTACCTTGTATTCCTGATAACTTCAGAATGACCTGGGTTAACTGTAATAAGATTACCAGATTGAAAACCAAATCGAACAAGGACCGGATGGATGACTCGGGAGTGAGTAAACCAAGTCTCTGTGACTTAATAACGGGAAACAGTGTGAATCTATGACGTCCCATAAGTACTTGATATAAGTAATGTGAGTAATAACTTAATAAAGTTATGTCCAACTGTATTTATTTTCTGTGTGACAGAATAAGTTTTGTTTTCTGAAATGCTATATGTTGTATGATGAATGATTGTTCAGTTTCTGATATGTATTTGTGACATCCTTAGCGTCATATGGTATTTGTTAGCTGTTACCCGTATCAGAGGCCCTATCACGGGGGCTCAGCTTCTGTTCTATTACTCAGATTCGGAGGTTCCTTTATGGAACTGGTTATTCGTAACCTCACGTGTATACGTTCTGTTCTGTTCTGTTCTGTTCTGTTCTGTTAATGCTAATGGATGTATCACGTATGCTTGCGCATGACTTATGATTTTTGTCTGTATATGATCTGAACAAGAACATGAATATGAACATGTATCTTAATCTGTTCTTGACTAAAACCTAAAAGTGTATAAGACTCTGTTTTGATGTGAACCCTAATCCCTGTATATGATTTATGATTCTATTTCTGTATGAAGCTAAGGTCGCGATTAGGTTATGAGCACGTTTATGATTATGGTTATGCTTCTGTTTTGTAAAAGAATTGCAGTTATATTGTTGATGGACATCATTTCTTTGGATATAAGATAACTTGAGTTTGGAGGACCAAGCCTTTTAAGGTGGGGAGACTGTAATAACCCCGATCCGTAATTAGCCACTAATCGGTAATTAAGGATGTTAATTAAGTGATTAGAATAAATAATGGGTTACTATGTAATTTGCATAATATTTGGCCTCCTATCTGTTACTTATAGAAATATCTGTCTGGAACACCGCTTTAAAAATGGAAATTGAAAGCCTTATTGGCACCCGAAACCGAATTTGATTACATCAATATGTTATTTGGAATTTTTAGAATCATTTGGAAATTTTTATTAAAAATTGATTCAATTTAGTAACAATCGCATGTGATTAATTTGAGCCTTGAAGGGACTATTTTGGATTAACTGAATTCGTGCTAACCTAAGTAAATTAAGGTTACTTATGTTTGATTTAAATAATGCATGATTGGTGCTTAATCTGATCCTTTTAGTGATCCAAGATGTGGTTAAGAGTGAGGTGTGCTAAGCCTAGGTGGTGTTGAGTGTAGAGGATAAATCCTTATGGGTGTGTTGGAGTAGTGCATGTGTGTGCACGTGTAGTGTATTCAAAATGTGAGAGTGTGTGAGTGTTGTGTGTATCTGCTGATGTGAGGGGATGTAGGCAACCTTCTTCTTGTTCTTTCTACCACTGTGAGCAGAGAGTTCACCTTAGAGAGAGAGAGAGAGAGATAGCTCACTCTAGAGAGAGAAAGCTCTACATTTGTGTGGTTTGGAGGAGAAGAGGAGAGCTAAGGGGAGTCCATCTCTTATGGTTCGAAATCAAAGCTCTAGGTAAGAGTCTTGAGCACATTTTCTACAGCTAACCTCCATGCATCATGATTTCAACTCACCTTTGAACCACTTTCAGAAAATTAGCAAGAGAAGTAGGTCTTTGGGCTTGTAGATGACTTGCATGTGCATTCTTGGAGATTAACCTTTGGTTCCATTATTTTGAGTTAGAGTTTTGAAGTCATTGCTGGCATGTGAGTTCATATCTTGCATAATGTTCTGGAAATTCATGGATTTATATCAACCATTTGCATGTTTTGAAGAAATCAAGAAAATAGTTTGAAAATCTTTCATGCATGAGCTTTTGAGTTCAAATTTGCTAAATCCATGAGTCTTGAGCTAAAGGTTTGAAAATGATCATATATTTGTGATTTAGAAAGGTTTTCCAAGTGTTTTGAACAAGCCACGCACGATTTTGCCATTGAAATCGCATTTTGAAGCTCAAGCTCTGTTTTTGGAAACCCTAGAATCTCACAGTCCGCTCGAGCGAGGAAACCTGCGCTCGAGCGGAGATTGCGAGCCCTCAGTACTTTTGCAGTCATGAGCGCTCTGCTCGAGCGACCAAAGTCACGCTCGAGCGAACCCCCTTTGCATGTTGTTGATCCGCTCGAGCGTGGGAGTTATAGCTCGAGCGTAGATTATGACCAACTAGTACTTTTTCCAAGTTTGCAGGCCGCTCGAGCGAAGGAAGTCACGCTAGAGCGACCCCTCTCATATTTGCATGTCCGCTCGAGCGAGGAAAGATACGCTCGAGCGAGGACCTTATTTTCATAATTTTGCCTAAGTGTTTCAATTCATGTTTTGGCATCCTCATTGCATCTTAGGCATTCCTAAGCCTTAATTAAGCCATAGTAATGAGGTTATGGATTAGAGACACACTAAGAAAAGAATGTACTAAGTTAAGAGATGCAAGTGTCTGTGTTTTAAGCAATGTGCTAAGAATGAACAAGAAACAACGTAATGAAAGCTAAGCCGTGTAGGCCACATGAATGTATAATGATAAGATATGCTTGTGTTATGTATTTTTGTGATTGTAGGTCAAGACTCGAGGATTGATTGATCGCTTTCTGGAACCACTATGAGTAACGTTATCGTAAAGATACGTTTATATGAATTATGTTCCAAATGAAATGTGATAAGCTATGATTTCTGTTATGATATCTGTTTACGTGAACGAACATCCCAAGTTTGAAATCTATTATGGCATCCATAGATAGTCCCAAGTCATGAGGGACGGCATGAAAATGCGGGTCCATGACATACAAGTTTACGAGATCTCGTTAGCCATTTCATTGTGGTGATATGTGTTTAATCGGTATCCGGAACCGATTACTCTAGTCAGAAGACGTTCTGTTATGTGTTCTATGGGATGTATCATTATTATGTTATGATATGAGGATGATTATGCTATGATCTGTTTTCTGCTTATGATATGTTCGGATTTCGTTCACTAACCCCTTTACCTTAATGTTATTCACTGGGCTTTAGCTCACTGTTTGTATATATATATTGTAGGTGAGCATCTTGGAGTTCGAACCCGAAGGTTTTTGTCTGGATCTATGTTCTGTTGTCAGCCAACCATTGTGCCTCCCGTGGAGGTTCCCGAAGAGTTCTGTGTTTAAGTTCCGTTGTTTCTGTTTATTTAAGACTTGGTAGTTTTGTTGGCTGTACTTAAAATACTATAATGTGTGTGGGTATAATGTATGACTACCAGTTATGTATATAAAGTTTTAAATATTCTGTTTCATATAAGTCAGCACAGCTCATTAGACAACTATATTTATTTATTTGCTTCCGCTAGCCCCTTAATCTTGTTAATCTGTTCAGAGGCCTTCGGTAATCCAAGGATTACTGGCCGGTTACGATGCTAAACCTATAGGGGCGAGTTTGGGTCGTAACAATATCAAATGAGTTGGGTCTAAAACCAGAGTCGCTATATTGTGGATAGTACACAGTAATACATAAATGAAAATAGGAGAAAACATCATATATAATATACCTACCTACCTATCTATCTATACTATAACTTGGTATCCAAGCCTTTTCCTCAGGTCACTTGACATATTTTTCTATCCTAAATAAATAAATAAACAAAATAAGGTTTGAATCCAAAACCTTCAATTTCATTAAGAAAACTCTTATAACTTAGGTAACATAAAAATTGTAATATTAATTTTTTTTTATTTATTTTTATTCTTACTTATTGGAATTGCTAGTATAAGTAAAGTATAGCCGTACATTAGAAATGTTCTAAAAGGCTTCCATGTGTCAATCTAAATGGTTGACGTGTGTCGTTACTAAAGTTTTGTTTAGCATGTGCTAAAATAGCACATGATATTTTAGCATATTATCCTACTAGTGGTAACCCGTGCGATGCACGTGTGTATATGATTTAAAATGAATAACTTAAAAATAGGATTGCAAAACATATTATGTGTTACAGTTTTAGATTTAATATCATCCGCACTGATTGCCTTTTATTATTTTTTTTCGATGAGATTTTGATAACCAAAAACATAAAAAGTAATTCAATTAAACAAACAAATAAATCAAAAACACCTGCAGTGAAACATCAATAAGTATAATATAATTTATTACTATATTTTGCTATGATAAAAATAGTATCCTACTGCCAATCCACAAACAAAACAAAATAAAGACTCAATTATTCAAATTTCTTATTAAAAAAATAAATTTGATATCAAATGTAAAAGAGCAAAATTAAATATTACATAAAAAAATATAAACTATGTGAACCCATCACCAAAATATCCTTGAAAGATAAAATTTTAAACAAAAGACTATAGTGGATACTCAATGGCCTAGTTAAATTACTCTGAAATTCTCAAATAGGAAAGAGTTTTTTAGTTTGGTGGGAAATTCATTATGAGAATGATACACACAAATAATTTTCTTACACTTTTTTTTTTTTTTTTTGCAATTTTGGTACATAATATTCAACATTGATGCAATAAAAATAAATTCAAAAACTCTCTAGTCGTTAAGTTTGGTATTATATTTATGATGTCACCTACAAAAAAAAATTAAAATTTTGAAAAAATTTACAAATGTGTAGAGTATTGCAGCCATACCTATAATAATATAAAATTATATATTGAGAGAAAAAGAGAGGGGGAATACAAATGTGTGAAGCTTTTTATCCATACCTATAACAATATAAAATTATATAGAGAGAAAGAGAAAGAGAGGGCGAAAGAGAAAGAGGAACATATAATTTTGTATGTGTTTATAATCAATTGAAATATAATTGTTTATATAGAAGAAAATAGATGTGACATTTGATAGATAAATATAGATTATGTTTATTATATATTCAAATTCAAATTTAAATTATCTTTATTTTGAATTTTGTTGATAGATATAGATTATTTTTATTTTTATTTTTATTTTCAATTCATATATTTTCATATTTTGTGATAGCTTTCTCTCTTCTTCTTCTTCTTCTTCTCTCTTCTTTTCTTTTTTTTTTTTTTTTTTTTTGTTGATAATTTTGTATTCGGATAATTATTATTCTAAGAGCATTTATTATTAAATTATTAAAAAAATAATTTTTATTTTAAAGGGAAGTGATAGAAGAGGAGTGAGTTTGAAACTTAAGTGCCATATAATTTTTTAAAATTTTAGATTTTATAAGAAATTAATAATAGAGATTTGGAGGCTTAAGCGCACACCTACTACATTTGCTTATATATATATATATATATAATATAGCTCTTCAAGTAAAAAAAAGAGATTGAAAGTGATGTGGTGTAAAAGAATGAATAAATAGTATTGTTGAAAAATAAAAATGTAATGAGCAGGAAAAAAATTAAATATTGACTAACATTAACAATCTTAGAAAAAAAAAAAATGATATGATATTCTCTTGCATGATATAATCTCTTTAGGGATAAGTAAATTGCATATAACATTTAAAAAAATAAAAATTAGAACTGTGTAAGGTATGTAAGGTTTTTTTTCACATATTTTTGTAAAACATACTAATTTAGCACTTCTCAAAGAATAGATTTTTTCTTTAAGACTTTTCCCTTTATCTTTTATGGTCTTTTTATTTTTCATTTGTTAAAAAATACTATAACTCCCTCTATATTTTGGGAGTTTTTTTTTTAAGGCCTCTTATATTAAGATTTTATAAGATAAAAGACATATAATATTTTCATAATAGTTAGAATCTCTCAACATTTTTATAGATAAAATTCGACTTAGAGAAATTTGTGCCCGGCTCAAAAAAATTCCGACCCAACACAAGAAATTTCAATTTTTACGGAGAAATTTTTCTGATTTCATAGAGAAATTTTGAAATTTATCTGGTATGATCATAGAGAAATTTTATCGAGGAATCTTAGCTAATAAAAAAAAAAATCTTGAATCTCTCTTACTAAACAAAATTAGAGAGATGTTTCACTAATTTTTCTCATATTTTGCTTTGAATCTCAAACTTTTTATATTTTTTTAGTTTCTTCATATGTTCTCTCTTTGTATTTTTTTGTTAAAAAATATTACAACTTCTCTGTAAACGTTACTCGGTCTTCTTATTTTGTATTTACTTAATATTAATATTAATATTAATAAAGAGTTTACACACAAAATAAAAAAATAAAAATTTAATCTAAGCATCTTGTATAATCTTTCTCATATAAAATTAATAAAATGGAGGGAAAAAATATTCATAATTCTAAATGTATAAAATTTTATATGACTTTTGAAATAGTCTATTTATTTAAAAAAGATATTATAATAAATAAAAATAAGATAAAATATCAAATTTAATTTGAAAATTTTATTTTTAAAAAAAATTAGTCATAAATCTAATCTAAAGAGGGTGTAAAATATTAGGTCCAGCAATTATTTTTTGTTGGTGAGAAAATTCACGCTTTAGAAAATAATTTGATGAGAAATCCTAAAATACATTTTGTTTCCGATTTTATCCCAAGACTTTTTTTTATTTGTTTGACTTGTCGTTGACTATCTGTTCAATTTTTTTTCTATCTGTTCAAATTTATAACTATCCGTTCAGATTTTTTCCTATCTATTTAAAATTTTTCCTATCTGTTCAATTTTTTTTTCCTATCTGTTTAACTCTTTAATCTTTTTAATTCAAAATTTGTTTCTATCTATTAATTTTTTTTCTTCTGAATTTTTGTTCAATTTTTTATTTATTTAATTTTTCTCTATTGAAATATCAAGCCAAACCAAATTTGTTAAAAATTTCTCTCAGCTCAAATATTTCTTCTTTCTCACACACTCATTCAAATCATTATCATCAACAACAAATTATATTTGTTCATCAACCACAACATAATCACCAAATCCTATCTGTCCATCATCATCATAAAAAAAAAACATCAAAAAATTAAAAATAAAACAGATTTGTATGTGCCTCTTCTAAGTACTTCTTCAACCTCTTCATCATCATCATCATCAATTTGGACAGATCAGAGATTTTTATATGTACAAATTTTGGCTACAAAACCTCTTCATCATCATCATCATCATCAATTTGGACAGATCAGAGATTTTTATATGTACAAATTTTGGCTACAAAAATTTACTTTGCACAGATCAAGTCTTATACATGTATCTTATCTGTTTCATCATAATCATTCATCAACAATAGCAGCAGCAACAACAATATGCACTGATAACACCCAGATCATCACAACACCAACAACAATAAAAAAATTAATCAGCAAGAAGAACACAGATCCAATCCTAAAATCACTACACATAGTTCAAACGTTAGATATTGATTAGGAATCATCTCAGCCATTCAAACGAAATGTATCACTGATACATTCTGGGAGAAATTTAAAAACCGTTCTCCCTTATTATAATACTAGCGTATGCCCGTGCCTGAAGGCACGGTACAATTAATTATGAGAATAAAATATAAATCAAAATTAGAGAGGAATGTATTTAAATTTTTTGTTTTTTGTTTTTTGTTTTTTTTGTTTTCTTTTCAAAGAGTAGGTAATGAATTCACAAAGAGTACGTAATGAATTCACAGGAAGGAGAAAAATTCCTAAATGAAGACATGAAACTTAAATGAAACACCAATTTATTAGTAAATCAAATAAATTTCAGGAACCCCCATGACTCTCATGACTCCCAAAATGATGTAAATCAATCATATATTTTTATTTTTTTTCATTCCTTCCTGGACCAATCATAAGTGAGTGAAAGTTATAAAGTTGAATTTTTTTAAAACTATGTAGCATTTTTTATATTTTTAATAAAAAAAATCTTCCCAAGATAAATTGCACTTCCCCAAATTGCAATCTCTCAATTTTCTCACCCAGTCTCTCTCCTCTTCTCTATTACCTCAATCTCTCTCCCCCAAAGACTGTAATGAGTTAACGTTGTGCACTAAAATGCTATGAACAATTGATAAAAATAAATAAATAAATAAATAAATACAAAATAAAAAAATCAAATAACTCTAACTATCCATTTGGTTTGCTCAGATGAACACACCATGAAATTAGATCAAGGGACTGAAACAATAAAGCAAGGACCAGAACAACATCCATCCAGCAATATAGCTGAAGAGAGTGAATATCCTCTGTCAAAAAAAAAAATAAACAATACGGCTATGTAAAAATAAAAAATAAAATAAAAAAATTTGAAAAGCTGAGAGTACCTTCGCAAAATCCACCCCTCCTTTAGTCCCACGGGTCTGTGAGCTTTGGATCTGATGAATAAATGGAGAAGATGACCACGGAACTTTTAGGGTATTCTCACACTGTTTCCACCATTGTTGTGGGTCAAGAAATTTATCAAAAAAGGGAAAAATAGAACTTGAAAGATAAAATACATATTCTCACACACATAAATAAACACAAACCTAGAGATTACAAACTTTCTGCCAAGTTTTTGAATTAATTTTTATGAACACAAACACAAATGCAACAAAAATGACAAAATTGGAGCTGATATGCACAAATAAAACCGATAATTTTATCACACTTCAAACAACTCAAACCCAGATTAATAAAGCTTAACACATAAATTGCAAGATAAATTCTACCAACAAACTGGAAGATATATCACTCTTGGGCCAAACAAAAATTTGGCTAGCGTTAGAATTAGAATATAACCCGTGCCTTAAGATATATCACACTTGGGCCAAAAAAAAAAAAAAAAGAAGTGAAAAAATACCAAATAGAAATATACCAAACAGATAAAACTACATAATCATTCTGTTCCGGAGAGGTTGTTTTCGAATTGGGTAAGAGAGAGAGTAGTAGAATCTCAGATAAGCTCATCATTTAATTTTTTATTTTTTAGAGAAACAAAAAAAGAGATTAGTTTTTGGATATAGAAATGGTAGAGACTAAGAAATTGACTACAGAAAATATAACACACATCTATTTTGATCGCCAAATAATCACAAAAGATTAGACAAAAGAAACACAAATGTAGATATTAGATGAATAAATGATACAAATGATAGAGAATCACAAACCCATATCGGTTTCTTGAACATATAGAAAAACACAAATGATACAAATGATAGAGAATCAAAATGATTGAGAATCACCTAGAATACCTACAAAACTCCATAGCAAATATTACCACCAAATGATACAAATGTAGATATTAGATGAATAAATGAAAGAGAGAACCAGAGTGTTAACCATAGTAGACTTGTGGGTGTTTCCAAGTTAGCCATTTTAAAACATTTGGCTCAATTCAACCAAATTCTAACTCAAATTGGACCAATAGATATTGGCTAAACCAAATGGGTGATGTATAAACTGTACAACAACATGATTCCAATATATTCTAGGTGTTTTGATTTACGGTTTAGAAAAACAAAAATCAAAATGAGGGCCAAACTGCAAGTGACTTTTGCAACGTGGCAACCTAAAAAGAGTCCCAAAAGAACCACTTAAAAAATGCCCCAGTAAAAACATCACCCAGATCCTCTCCCTAAAATCACACCAAACCCATATCATAAAACTAAAATTCTTGGGTTCAATACTTACTGCTAAATAATCACAAAAGATTAGACAAAAGAACATAGGCTTATTAAAAGAGATACAATTCCATTTAATCCAATAACAATAAAAAAAATGATACAATTTCTCCACAAAATAAAACTAAAAATCAAAATTACAGAAAGAGGATATCATAAACTAAAATGGCATCAAGTTGAACCAAACTTTTGTGTTTCAGAACAATGTAAATACCTAAAAATAACCCAAGTCAATTAAGAAAAATACCTAAAAATTGAACAAATCGACAAATAGTCCAACAACCCAATTCAATTAAGATCATCAACAGTCTAATAGTTAGTTGCCTTGATGAGTCCAAATCTTTTCATTATCAAAAAGCTACCCAAAAGACTCAAAGTAAACACAATCTCAACTTTCAGAGCAACTAAACATAGTAACCAATTATTAGCTAAAGAAAACCCAAATTTCACTTTCTTTACTATTTCCCACACTATCTCACCAACCAAACAGGACAGAATTTTTTTGGTACAAACTACTGATTTATGGGCTGATAAAAATCTAATGCCATTTGTGGAATACTTGATAGTTAGTTGCCCTAAAAATCTGATTTATGATGGACTAACCCAACACATTGAAAAAAAAACTAACCCAACACATTGAAAAAACAATGGAAAGTTTGAAAAATCTAAAATCTAAATCTAAAATCTAAAATCTGATGGAAGTTTAAGTATTCATGGGATGAAAGTATTCATGGCAGAATCTTTTATTCAATTTGGTCTGATTTTGATAACAAAAATACAACAATAATTTCATGGTTTTTCATAGATATCCATAGAAAGCAAAATAAGAGACAGAGAGAGCATACCATTTCTGCTCACAAATTCATATGTTTATAGATTCATATATCTATAAACATTTCTAGGAGAGATAGAGAGAGTAAACTCATGGGGATGTGCCGGAAAGCACCGAAGCCGGAAAACTTGTTCCCGGGGATGATGTCTCAAGCGAAACGACTTCGAATTTTTGTAGATTTCTGCGAATAAAACCCATCAAATCCATTTCAAATTTCAGAAATCTCAACCCATCAAACTTTTTTGGTACAAACTACTTATTTATGGGTTGATAAAAATATCATGAAACTACTGATTTATGGGCCGATTTATGGTGGAATACTCGACATATTTATGGGATGAAAGTTTAAAAATCTAATGAAATTTTAAATATTTGAACTGATAAAGAAACCTAAAACTAACCCAACACATTGAAAAAAACAATGCAAAGTTTGAAAAATCTAAAATCCAAATCTAAAATCTGATGAAAGTTTAAGTATTCATGGCAGAATCTTTTGTTCAATTTGGTCTGATTTTGATAACAAAAATACAACAATAATTTCATGGCTTTTCATAGATATCCATAGAAAGCAAAATAAGAGAGAGACACAGAGAGAGCATACCATTTCTGCTCACAAATTCACATGTTTATATATTCATATATCTATAAACATTTCTAGGAGAGATAGAGAGAGTAAACTCACGGGAATGTGCCGGAAAGCGCCGAAGCCGAAAAACTTGTTCCCGGGGGTGATGTCTCAAGCGAAACGACTTCGAATTTTTGCGGATTTCTGCGAATAAAACCCATCAAATCCATTTCAAATTTCATAAATCAAAACCCATCAAACCCCAACAAATTAAAATAGTTTACACCAAAATCATTAACTTTAAAGCAAAACCTGGAGAGTATCTGTGTATTTTTTCCTAATGTAAGAGTTTAGGTTATTCCTACACTCTTCTAGCTCATTGAGGGTATTGTTCAATGGAAACCCAAAAAAAAAGAATGTGAGACATGTATTTCTTTTTTTGGGTGGGTGTGAGACGTATTTCATAGAAAAGAAAAGTTGCATTATTAATTGGAACATGATTAAACGTTATAATGGATAAGAATTTTTTAAGATTGTAAACCGACACATAATTAAATTCAAAAAGCAATTAAAGTTTACCTTGTGTTTAATATTCATTTTTGGATGAATATGTTGCTTTGAGTTCCCATCAAGAAAACAAACCAGTTGGAAACATTGTTAATTGTAAAGGTTAAAAAATACAAAATAAATATAAATGATAAAAATAAAAAAACAATATAATATTTTGATTCAGATCAAAAAATATACATGATCCCCTAGCCAGAAAATTCAAATCATATTAAATAAAACCTCCAACGAAGCTCAATAATTAAATCATGAATTTACCTTTATAACTATAACTCATGCCTCAATCTCGAAGAGTTCACACTGGTAAATAAAAAAATTACAAACTTCAATCAATGTTTATTTTTCCAAAGAAAATGAGCATCAAAACTAACATCCTAAAAAGCAATATATTAAGGACATGGAAAGAATTTCAAAACAACAAATATGAAGGTCGAAAGAGCTTAACAATTCAATAAATCCTAGTTCTGCTACATCAATGGAAAGAGTGTCTCGACTCCATATGATATAATATTAACACCTAAGCTCAATCCCGTTCAGTCAGTCAATTTTATTTATTTTATTTACTTTTAACAAAAAAAAATAAAACAAAGAAGACAATGAATTACTCTACTCAAGAAAATAACCTAACATCCACACAAAGATAAAGAATTACATGCCTAGAATCAAACCATGATAAAATTGGACTTCCAGCATGTTTAACTAATAAAGATAAAAACACATTAGCATGTTTTGTAGACCAAAAGGGGAATAGTTGTATAACCTAATCAGCATAATCCACAAATCTAAAAGTAAATATTTGAAATCCAATACACAAACTGAAGGAAAAAAGAAAAAGAAGAAAAAGAAATCTCCCTTAAATTAGCAAAAACTTTAGTCTTCCCTGGGGATCGGTTAGTGCCCTGTTGATTTCTTATAATTTATTTTTTCAAACTCTTGCTAGACCTTTAATTCCACAACACTGTTCAGATTCCATAAAAAAAAATAAAAAATAAAAAATAAAAAAATAGGAGTATGATGCTTTATTGATCATGACTCACATCAACTTATAACTTCTGCGTATATCACTTGCATAAGATAATAAAATTTTACAATTTTTTCCTGGCTACATAATACTACTATTGAGGGAAATTATCTCTGGCAATCTCAATTTGGAGTTCAGCCTCCATGTCATGTACTTCTCAAAGCAGTTTTTAGTTTTTCGACATAGAAACAATTTACAAAGTATATGGAGCTCAACTGCTCATAAACTTTAGGGTGTGAAAAATTAGGGCTTTCTGCTATATGAGAACAATAGTTAGATTAAGTAAAATCATGCGAATGCAGTTAAAAATCTTGATCAAACTGAAGCATGTATATAAATAAATGTATTTACCGTTCGCAATGTTGCATGAGGCTAAGATGGTAGCTGTGCGATGGTTGAGATGGGGAATGGGGTTACTACAATTGTTGCGATCAAGATGTCGACAAAGGGTCGCTAAGGAGGGAGGAGCAAAGATGGTTGTGAGGAGTGTGGGTGTCTACGAAAAGGAAGAGGCAAATATGCTACTGTGGTCATGGTGGAGAAATCTGTGTACATCAGACAAACCAGACAAAGAATTGATTGAAGACAGAGAAAGGGAAAATTGGAAACCACAACCAGAAAATTGGAAACCAGTTCATATATATAGACTGATTCAAAAAAATAAATACCTCTCATATTGGGAGGGTGGGAGCCGAGGGAGGGTGGACAGTCACGAAGCTTGATGTTGATCAATGGCGAGACCACCGTTTCGGTTGCAGAGAAAGGGAAAATTGGAAACCACAACCAGAATATAAAATATAATTGAATATAAAATTATTAAATTAAAATGTAATTTATTAAATTCATTGCTAAAAATTTGAGGTTAAAATATAATTGTTGGTTTCGACTTTTAAATGAATTTTGTAAAATTATTGGGCCATAAATGCACCCCAATAAAATTAAAGTAAAAACTGGAAAAGATAATTTATTGTAAGAATATGTTTCGTGGGCTTTGTCACCGAGGTGGATTAAAAAAAAAAAAAAATTCCTTTTCCCAGTCTTTAAACAAATAACATCACCCCTATTATCTCTCTTCTCTCTCTCTCTCTTTCACTTGCCTTGTGAAAAGATTACATTTTAATAGTAAAACATAAACTACTTTGATTACTATTTTTTTTTTTAACAGAACTCAATTCAAATTTTGAGTTTAAATTTGTCCACCAAAAAAAAAAAAAAAAAAATTTCCAAAAAACAATTTCACTTGCCCTTTGCCTCCAAATCCTTCCCTACTTTCATTTTACCTTTCCTCTACTAACTACAAAAACACATAAATCTAGGGCATGCTCTTCACTTTAAGAAGTCCCATAAAACTCATAAAAAAGAGGGACCAATTTCACACTTAAAAAGCCATCAACCCATACACTTTCTTTAGGAAGTCCCCTTCGCAAGACACTCCTCCATCTACCCCCACTCACTTTATATAGAATCGAATGAATTTATATATAAATACTGGTTAAGATATAGAATACTGATAAATTAAATGTGACAATACAATTTTTTTTTTTTTTTTTGATTTTTTGTTTTTAGCTCACCAACATATTCAAAATTGCATCCCAACTAATCTTGAGATGTATGTATTTCGCATATACCAAGTAATTTCCGTCATTTTCATAGAATCTTAAAAAAACTAACCACCATATATTGTAGTCAAATATTTTTTTCCAAATCATTATTTTTAAGCTCTAATTTCTAAAAAAAATAAATCATAAAAATTGTAACAATATATTCAATAGAAATCAAAACCTAAATATTCAATAGAAGTAACCAAACACCAAATATATTCAAAAAAATGTTTCTACAATTTAAGTAGTATTCAAAAGCATACCCACCTTCCCCCCCCCTCTCTCTCTCTCTCTCTCTCTCTCCATTTTCTTTTCTTCTTTTCTTAGGTTCTCAGAAATCCTATGATGATCAACCTTTCTCTATGGTGTTTGGTTACTTATATAGACTTCAAAAAGCTGTAAACAATATATCAAAACCCAAATATATTGTAGGTTATTAATAGCAACAAAGATACGATTTAACCAAAAAAAAAAAACATTTCCAAAAAACAATTTCACATGCCCTTTGCCTCCAAATCCTTCTCTACTTTCTTTTTACCTTTCCTATACTAACTACAAAAACACATAAATCTAGGACATGCTCTTCACTTTAAGAAGACCCATAAAACTCATAAAAAAGGGGGACCAATTTCACACTTAAAAAGCCATCAACCAATACACTTTCTTTAGGAAGTCCCCTTCTCAAGACACTCCTCCATTTACCCCCACTCACTTTATATAGAATAGAATGAATTTATATATAAATACTGGTTAAGATATAGAATACTGATAAATTAAATGTGACAATACAATTTTTATTTTTATTTTTGATTTTTTGTTTTTAGCTCACCAACATATTCAAAATTACATCCCAACTAATCCTGAGATGTATGTATTTCGCATATACCAAGTAATTTCCGTCATTTTCATAAAATCTTAAAAAAACTAACAACCATATATTGTAGTCAAATATTTTTTCCAAATCATTTTTTTAAGCTCTCTAATTTCTAAAAAAAAAATAAATCATAAAATTTTAACAATATATTCAATAGAAATCAAAACCTAAATATTCAATAGAAGTAACCAAACACCAAATATATTCAAAAAAACATACATACAGATGTATGTATGTTTCTACAATTTAAGTAGTATTCAAAAGGCATACCCACCTTCCTCTCTCTCTCTCTCTCTCTCTCCATTTTCTTTTCTCCTTCTTTTCTTAGGTTCTCAGAAATCCTATGATGATCAACCTTTCTCTATGGTGTTTGGTTACTTATATAGATTTCAAAAAGCTGTAAACAATATATCAAAACCCAAATATATTGTAGGTTATTAATGGCAACAAAGATACTATTTTGGTTCACTACAACAAATATACTATTTTAATAACATACAAAGACTGATCTAATATACAAAGACCCACACTATTTTAACCAAAAAAAAATAACTTGACTGTGTTGAAATAGACAAATTTTCATTAATCAAATTCCCAAGTTTAGAGAGAAATTAGAAGAGAGAAGCTATTTGATGTGATTTTGATTTTGTTGTTGCCTCAAGAAACTTGACTGTGTTGAAATAGAAAAATTTTCGTGAATCAAATTCCCAAGTTTAGAGAGAAATTAGAAGAGAGAAGTTAAATTAAGGCCAATAGCAAAATCAAATTGAGGCAACAACAAAATCAAAATTAAAATTGAGGCAAAATCAAAATCAAAATTAACATGAATCAAATTGAGGCAATAGCAAAATCAAAATCACACCAAACAGCTTGAGGCAACAACAACCTAACAAAAGTCAATCAAAATCACACCAAACTAAACATTAGACCAAATAAATTCAAAGAAAGAAACAGAGGAATAGGGGGTTCGGGGTTGGGTAGAGAGAGAAAGTAAGAGAATAACTTATTCTTCAAAGCTTGACAACTACTCACCACTCCTGAATTCACCTCCAAATTCAGACCCAGCTCACCAAATTAGCTCCAAAGGTAGAAGCACTCCTAAGTTTCCATCAAACAAATCCAATGACACCAACCCACGAACAAAACTACTTCTATTAAGTCTTAAAACTCAAAACCCAATAAAAATTCTCTTTTTTCTGGCAATAACAAACATAATTGGGTACAAACAAATCAACATAATTTGAAACACATCAACTATACAAAAACACAATTACAAACTAATCGAAACCCACAATGGAATTAAAGTCACTATCAAAAAATAAAACACAAAAACACTCACCGATCAATGGAAGCGGTGTATACGGAGAGCTCTGAAACCGAAATGCTATTTTTCGGAGAATTGTTTTAGAGCAATCCAAATACCTAAAAATGATATCCAAAAAATACCTAATTAACAAATCAATTTGAGGTTTAGAAAATCAAAATCAAAATCAAAATCAAAATCAAAATCAAAATCAAAATCAAAATGAGTACTCTGTTACTCTGTAAGGGTCAGACGTGGGTATATTTAGGCGGCAATCGTCATTCATCTGAACCATCGATATAAACTTAAATTCATCTTATCCGTTAATATCAAATGTATTTCTGATACATTTTATATATTTTCAAAAACCCTTCTCCCTCATTATATAGATGGGTTTGGAGTTTGGAATCATATATATACATACATATTGGAATCATGTATAGAGAAAAGGTTAATACAGTATGCGTAAAGTAAAACAAAAATCAACTATGATCAACAGAGTACTAAGTATATACTATGATCAATAAAAAACTGAAAAATCCTGTTCTCTAACATGAATTATGATTTAATTTTTTTCCTCTATTTTTTTTTTAAAATGTTGTTGGGATTTTAGGGTAAGTTCAAGGGAGAAGAAGAAGAGTGTACTCTTGATGGAAGTGTTGATTTGCAAGGCCAACCGGCAATCCGAGAAAGAACTGGCAAATGGGTTGCTGGAGTTATCATCCTCTGTAAGCCCTATATTACCAATTTTATTTTGTTTTTATTTCTTTTTATTTAATTTTATTTAAAGAAAGTCTTGATATCTTAGTCTACTTATCTTCATAAATTAATTGTTTGAGAAGATAGGGTACTCTGTTTATCTATGCATATATATATATATATATTCACACTGACATACCTGCTCTCTAGATTTTCATTTTCATTTTTCATTCTTTATTTTCAGTTTTGAGCTCTTTTCATGTTTTTTATTAGAATCTTTAACCAGTCTCTAGAATCTTCTTCTTCTTTTGTTTTTTTTGTTTTGTTTTATTTTGTTTTTTTTTTTTAGTTTTTTCCAGGAATCCTACTTAGTACATTCTACACACATGATCATAGTGGAATATATACTATGATCAACAGAGTAAAGCAAAACAAAAACCAATCTATTAATAATGGAATATATACATACATATTGGAATCATGTATAGAGAAAAGGTTAGTACATTCTACACACATACATACCAGTCTATTAATGGAATCCTGCTATAAAAAAAAAAAAAAAAACAATCAACTGGGTGCATTAAACCATAAATATCCATTCATATTAAAAAGGTTAATATCCATAGCATAAATCATAAACCATAAACCATAAATATCCATAGCATAAATATCTCATCAAAGTTTGTAGTAGTCCAGTTGTAAGAGTAAAGCTAAATCCTAAATAAATGGAACTCACCACAACTTACCAATTACCAATACCACAACTTACAAATTAAAATCACAAATCTAACAGTAAAATTTTGAGCCACAAATCTTGGCACACCACTAACAGAGAAGCAGCAACAAATACTCTACTCTTATGCAACTTCTAACAACACCACACAATGCATCATCAAGATCGTCACGAAACATTATGAACCCAAGTCCAGGATTTCAAAGCAAACTCAATTGATTCTAAAGCGAGTTACGGATCGAATAATGAACCCAAGTCAAGGATTTCAAAGCAAACTCAATATGTTCGCAATTAGAATCTGACCTGAAAATTTTCTGCTTTCTTCGCAAGCCTTTCAAGCCAAAATCTGAAATTTTTTGAGCCCAACTAATCATCACAGTTCGAATAAAAAACGCAAAACTATGATCGCTATGACAGAGTGATCTTACCTGGAGAGCAATGAACCCAAGTCAAGGATTTGAAAGCAAATCTGAAATTTCAAGCGGAATCAAGCTAATCGAATCAAGCATTTCAAGCGGAATCAAGCTAATCGAATCAAGCTACTGCAAAATTTTGAGCCCAACTTACCTGGAGATTACCTCTGTTGAACCGAATGGGAAGCCGAGCAAACAGGGATGGGTGCAGCCAGGAGGGTGGGTGTCGATAAGCCAAGTCCGATCTTCCCCTTCAATGGCGGCGATGAGCGAACGCGTAGAGAGAGAACGTGTAGAGAGGGCCAGATGTGTAGAGAGAAAACGTGTAGAGAGAGGCGTCTGTTTGGGCAGACGTGGGAGTGAGAGAGAGATGAGCGTTTAGGCGGGAATCAAACATCATCTTAACCATTGATATTTATTAGAATGGATCTACAGCCTTGATTCAAAATGTATCTCTCGTACATTTTAAGAAATTTTTAAAAAATCTTTTGCCTTATTATATAGATAGATATGTAATAAAATAATAAACTAATGAATAAAATTGAAGCTTATTGCAAAGCTTCAGATGATGAGCGGCTGTCGAACCTGTTTCTTGGTGTTCGGTGAGATCGCTCAGAACATCAGATCTGACTTCGCGCTGAGATTCGCAAGGTCTATGCAGGAGACTTAAAGCCTAAGGATGTTTCAAGTGACAGTTCAACAATAACATAACACACACACACATCACGCGCCGCCTGGAGACACCGCCGGAGAGAGAGAGAGAGAGAGAGAGACGCCGATCTGGACGAGGCGGTGCCAGATCCAATGGTGTACCATTACGAAACCGAGGTTACGATCACATCGGCCAAAGATTTGAAGAACGTGGGCCGGAGCGGAGGCTGGAGGAGGGGCGCGGGAGGGAGGACAGCGCCATCGGCAGAGAGAGAGAGAGAGAGAGAGAGAGAGAGAGATCTGAGGAGTGAGAGTGCTAGTGAGATCTGATGAGAGAGAGTTGCTCCTCCGGCGGTGGTCAGTAGCGAAGCTCCGCCATTGCTGGCGGCGGCACTATTGTTGCTGAGGTAGATGGAGACTTTCTGACCGGAGAGAAGGGGCGGAAGAGGGAGGACGACGCCGTCGCCGGAGGAGGGAGAGAGAGAACTGAGTAGTGAGAGATCTGATGAGAGAGAATGAAATGTTAAGGGATTGTTTGGGTGTCCTAAATAAGTAATTTTTGTTTTTTTGGATTAAAAAATGGAGGTTGAAAATATGGATGTTTGGGTTAACTTTTTGACTTTTTATAGAAAAATGTGTAATAAAAAATTGTAAAAATTAATTTGTAGGGAAAAATTCAACTTGAAAGTTGTGCAGTCGTAATTGTTAATTTTTGATGAATAGTGTTAATTTTTTAACTTTTTGAGTAATTTTTTAACTTTTTGACTATATGTCAAACTTGCAAGAGTCCGACAGAAATAAAGCGGGTGGTGAGGGTATTTATTTGGTCATTTTGTTTAAATTAGTTTTTTTAAACAAAATATTTTAATACTTAAATCTTGATCAAATAAAATTTAAAGTGTAATATTAAAAATTTTAAAAAAAATTATTAAAATTTTTATTAAATATTTTATATGAGTGTAAAATTTATATTGTGCAAATTTTAAACCTATATAAAATATTTAATAAAACTTTTTAGATCTATAATATTTTTAAAATTTAAATTTAGAGTTATGAATCGAGCGCCCTCCATTTTAATCAGCTTGAGCCACGACAAAGTGTCAACACCCCCTCCAAAAAAAAAAAATTACTAGCAAAATGAAATGTTATGATTATATAAAAAAAAAATTAAAATTGATTTACTTAGACCATCTCCAACGGTTCACCAAACTTGACATCAAATTTGAATTTTGGTGAAAAACTCACTGTTTGGTGCTCCAACGGTTGCACCAAATCGGTATCAAATTGAGAATTCACCAAAAAATTCATCAAAGTGAGAATAAGCTGCAGTTTTTACCAAATTACTGTTCCTGACCGTTGGAAGAGTTGAACCGGTCAACCAGCCGGTTGCCCGGCCAGTCGACCGATTTCCTTCCAAATAGTGGGTTCAAACCGGTCAAAAAATGTTTAAACAGGTAAAAAAAAAAAAAAAATGTTCTTACCGGTCGACCAACCGGTCGCCCCTCCCCCTTTTGATGCACCGTTGGAACCAGTGGTATCAAATTGAGAAAATTGACTTCTTCTAACTCAAATTTGATGAAAATTTTGGTTAAGCGTTGGAGATGCTCTTAGGTAACATTTAGTAACATTTATGTTTTTTGTTTATGTTTGTAAAAATTTTACAAACTGATTTTTGTTTATTTTTAAAAAAACATAAATTACAAATGCGTTTACTTTGAACAAAATATTTGAAAAATTTTAAAAGCATAAACTAAAAAATATGTTTGTTCAGACCTAAAAAAAAAATTAATTGAAAAAAAAATTAATTGAAGAAAATCATAAGTTGAAACTAAATTTATGGAAAGTGAAGATTCAAACACAACCCCGTGCATAGCACGAGTACAAAACTAGTTAAATAAAAAAAAGGAGGCTCCAAATTTATTGTTAGACATCTCATTTCTTTGATAAATTTTTACAATTTTTTTAAGCATCCTAATTAATTCCAACTTTGCCTCTCATCACCCCAACCTCCCCCCAAATTTAGTGCCGCCAAATATATATTTGGTAGTACCACCATTTCTGGCAACAATTAGCCCTCTCCATTTTCCGCCTCGTAGCTGGTAACCACCTTATCTTCATCTTTACAACTTGTAGCTACTTCCCCCTCATTCTCTATAGCCTATCGCTGTCGTTCCTTTGCTCTTCCTCTCATCTCAAACCATAAACCATAAACCCTACCTCTCAATCTCGATCTCTTTCTTCTTACTCAAATCACATCGTGATCTCCTAGTTCGTCTTCATAAATCCAATTATTCCCCCCGCTGACCTTTGTGACAACTACATCCCTTGGAGATCTCCCAAAATTTAGTTCAGTGATTTACATCCAAACTACCATCGTTTGTTCAACATTGGTTTTTCGAACTAGGTATTACGATTTCGAATAATGGGAAAGGAGTATGAGTAAGGCAGTGTAGGGCAATATTGTGACAACCCTGTTCCATATTAAGCTTTTAATTCATTAATTATATATGTGTTTACATGTCTAATATGAATCTAAATGCTAATTATGTGTTCTATATGATTTTTGGATGCCTATCTGTTGATTATAGAATAATCTGTTACAATCTCTGCTATAATCTGAAATTAAGGACCGTAAATGTAACAGAAACTGAAATTGATTAATTTATTGTGATCAGCTTAATTTTTAGAGCTTATTGTGAAGTTTAATTAAAAATTAATTTGGATCAAATTAATTAGATTAAATTAAGTAGAATGAGCCTTGATTAATTAGGTTAATCCTTAATTAATTAGCTTAAGCTAATTACCTACTATGTATATGATAAGCAATGTTATTTGAGCTCACAATTAGACACAAAATTTGCTGGAGCTCTAGAAAAAGAGAGAATCATCCCTGTAGAGAGAGAAAGAACAAAAACTTGGGAGAATTGCTCAAGGATTGAAGAATTGAAGAAGACAACTCATAATCTTGCTAGAATTATTGTTCTTAAGGCCTCTAGGTAGGTTTTTGAACCTTAATTTATGAGCTTAAGTCAATAATTATGTGTATTCAAGAAGATAATGAACCAAATGCTAGAATCAAGCTTGGAATGAGGAAATTGGTGCTATGCATGCATGAATTTGTTATGATCTCTCATGTTTCTTGCATGAACTTTGTAATCCATGTTGAATTGGGAGTTGTCACTTACATGCATCGTGAATTATAAAGTTATGAAGATTAATTCCATGTTTTGAAAGTCTTGGAAGGGAATTAAAGTTGAATTGATGCATGTATAGAAGTTTTATGTTGGCAATTCATAACACTTTTGAGCTCATGGTTTCAAGTTGAGCTCATCCATATGTATTTCTATGTGATTTCAAGAGTTTGGTTTAAACATGCAAGCTTATACACTTTGGAGTTGAGTTTTGATATAAGAGTTTGAAAATCTTGCATACATGAGGGTTTTAAGCTCAATTTTGCCAAGTTGATGAGATTTTAAAGCAAATGGTTTTTAAGGGGTCATGTATATATGTTTTTTAAAATAATTTTGTGTTTTTGAATGATCCAAACATGACCCAAGGCTTTAAATTTGTGTTTGGAAGCCAAACTTTCTACTTTGAAACCCAAAAATTTCACAGATGGCTCCCAGTAGTTTTCACCATGCAAAAGTTGGCTCAAGCGACCAAAAGTTAACTCGAGCGAACGATGGCTCGAGCAACCAAAAGTTGGCTTGAGTGAACGATGGCTCTAGCGACCAAAAGATGGCTCTAACCATCAGCCCATTTTTAGCATGTTTTCAAAAAGGCATTTTGAGTTCATATCTTTGCCCCATCTCTTTCCGAGCATTCTTAAGTGTAAATTATGACTTACGAAGGACCAATAAGCTAAGAAACAACATAAGTGAATGATTAGGAAAAAGAGAAAAGATTCATTCGGTTTGAACGTTGAGTTTTATCCTTTGAGTATGAACCTTGTAATCCATGTTTTTGAAAGAATTTCTAAGTATGGTTTGAAATTGTGGATAAGCCGTGCAAATTCATGATTAAAAACTATGTGTTTGAATTTTAACTCTGTTATAGAAATCCTAGAATTTTGCCTCACCGCTCGAGCGAACAATTTGTCGTTCGAGCACACTTTCCATGCATCCAGTACTTTTTCAGTCTTTACAGACGGCTCGAGTGACCAAGTGCGAGCTAGAGCGAACCCTCTGCATATTGTTGAACCGCTTGAGCGACCAAGTGTGCGCTTGAGCGAAGTGCCCTGTTTCAGGAAACTTTGAAAAGTTTTTTATGTTTCAATTTCCATTCTATTTAATTTCTGAGCATTCTTAGGCATACATTAAGCATTCCAAATGAACAAAAGAGTTAGAAAAAAGCCTAAGAAAGATAAACAAATTAAAGAACAGATTGAATTGTATTGTGACCCAATTTTTGTATGTGTTACAAATTGTGTAGAGTCAACTCTGAGGACGAATCAGCCAACTGAACACTGTGAGTAGTAGTAAAGATATTTTCATGTATGTTATTTTCTAAATACTACCTATGTGGTAAGTTTTCCGAACTCATGAATTTGTATCATGAATGAGTATTCTAACTGTCTGATTCGTAAATAACTTGAAACGTGTTTGATAAGCATAAAGTTATAAGATTAGACCAAAGGTCGTTTTGTATGAATAAACAATGGGACTAAGGCCATTTGGTATGCTTGATGAGAATATGAAATCGGCCTGAGGGCGTTTGATGTATTTGACAATGATATGGAATGGGCCTAAGGCCGTTTAGAATATTTGACAAGATAGACCTAAGGTTATCTTACATATAAATTGGACCGAAGGTCGCTTTGTATGATTGTTAAGTGGACTTACGGTCATTTTGAATGAAGAATTGATTGCACCAAATGTCGTTTTGAATATGAACATGCATGTGAACATGATCACGGCTATGGACCAAAGGTCATTTTGAACAAGGAATTAATTGGACCAAAAGTCGTTTAAATATGAATACGAATGTGAACATAATCATGGTTATCAAAATGACCACGAAATTGATTTGACCAAAGGTCGTTTGAATATGAGTACGATTGTGAACATGATCATGGTTATCAAAATGACCACAGAATTGATTGGACCAAAGGTCGTTTGAATATGAATATGAATGTGAATGTGAACATGTACATGGTTATCAAAACAACCACGAAATTGATTGGACTAAAGGTAGTTTAAGTATAATTATGAATATGAATTTGAAAATGATGGACTTGAGATCATTTTATACACTGTTTTGAAGGACCGGATAGTCATTTGTGTATGGACCAACTAGACCTGAAGTCGATCTATGAATGAGTATTGGACCCAAGGTCATTTTGTATAAATGGACCTGTGGGAGCCGAATAAATGGCTAAATCGGAAGGGACATATTTTAGTAGATTGACATTAACCGGCTGCATCCTGCAGACATTAATCGGCTGCATCCTGCAAGACTAGGATGAGTCGAATACAATACGTAAGCCGATTAAGAAAGGATCTTTGAGGCCGAATAGAAGAACGGGTAATGATTGAAAAGTAGGCCCAGGCCCCGAAGCCTCAGAAGGAACAGATATAAATAAAGAAGCAGCGTTCTTGGAAAGATATGTAAGAATCACTTCACTAAACTTAGTAAACAAGCTTTCTTGAATATCAGAACTGACTTGCCCGTCGGAGTGCTAACCCCGGCACCCCCGACCGGAGTGTTTGTCCTTGCAGGTGACTAGCTGAGGATCAAGAGCGTCTCCCAGGATCTGAAGAGTATTTCCAAAACCACTTCCCCACAATTGGCGCCGTCTGTGGGAATACTCAAGTACATCCATGGAAGGCGTGACGCAAGATCCTCCGATAGCCACCGACGAGACTACACAGAGAGACGACATCACTCCAGCAAATATGCTCGGGAAAGAAACCATCGCTGTGAGACGCGCCTTGAATTTTGACTCACCAACGACTTCAGCGCAGGAGACGATGCAAGCCATCATAGAACAAGCTAAGCAGAATGAACAAAGGCTGGAAAATATGATCGCAGAAAACGAACGCCTCCGTCAAGATTTGGCCCTGGAAGTAGCAAAATCCAAAGAAGCCGCGCGCCAAGACCCCGAACGACCTCCGAGGGCAAGTAGACAATGACCTCGAGCCCGACCAAGGGAAACTGATAGCGACTCCAACTCATTATCCACGGAGCATAACAAGGGACGCTCAGACACTTCTAGCTCCTCTGAAAAAAGTCCACACACAAGGAACAAGCGCAGAAGAAGCAGTTCAGACGAAGAGGACCGGCATGATCCTTTTATCCGACGAATTGCGAGGGCGGCCCTGCCCAAGAAGTTCAAAGCTCCATCATTTACTCTCTACAACGGAAAATCAGACCCTACTGATCATGTACGTCACTACAAGCAGGCCATGACGTTGCATGCAGACAATGAAGCCCTCATGTGCCGAATATTCCCCAGCAGCTTGGGGTCATTAGCTGTCAGATGGTATTACAAGCTGGAGCCGGCTTCGATCAGAAGTTTCCATCAATTACAAAAATCCTTCAGGGCCAGGTTCATCACCAACGAGGTACAGCCGAAACAGGCCGACTCTCTCTAGGCTATGCAAATCCAACCAGGAGAAACGCTGAGAGCATATTCGGCGCAATATTGGGAGTGCTTCAATCTCGTTGACGACGCTTGCAACGACTTCATGGCCGTCACCGCCTTCAAAATGGGACTACATCCTGACAGTGCTCTTCGCAACTCCCTGACCAGAAGACCCCCCAAAACAGTCTGGGCGTTGATGAAGAAAGTCAAAGAGTATTGCAAAGTGGAAGACGATGCCTTGAGGATTACAGCCAGACAAGTGTCCACCAAACTGACACCTCCTGAAATTGCTCAACCGATAAGTTCCGTGCCACCTCTGAGCCCTGAGCCGCGACAACGTGCTAAACGAGACAAAAGGCGGGACTCTCGCCGATCGAGTGATCAATGCCCCCACTCAACGAATGAACAATTGCAAGTCGACAGTAGACGCTCGAGGCGCGTCGACAAAAAGTACACGGAACTGTCAGAGCCAATCACCGCGGTAATGACCAAAATTCAACACCTTCCATTCTTCAAATGGCCGTCAAAGATGGTAGGGCCACCCGATACACGACGAAGGGACCGGAGGTGCGAATATCACAAAGATCACGGCCACGAAACAGAGAGTTGCTACGTATTAAAAGATCACTTAGAAGAACTAGTGCAAGACGGCCGACTGCAGCAGTATGTGAAACAGGGAAAGCCAACCAAGGCATTAGCATTGAGGTAGGACTCTCCCCCACTTGGCGTGATCCATGTAATTTACAGCCTGCCTACACCCCCAGCCGTACACATAATTCGATTGCATCCAGCTCCGACAATTGCCTTCAACGACTCCGACCTCAATGACGCAACGGCTTCCCACATTGATCCGTTGATCATTGGATTACGCATAAACCAGTTCATCATTGAACGAATTCTCATAGACCCAGGGAGTAGTTCAGAAGTCATGTACTACCAAACTTTCATCAAGCTTGGCCTCAACGAGTCGGATCTATCTCCGGCGCCTCACCCACTGTTCGGCTTTAATACGAATCCCGAATATCCATTGGGCAAGGTCACATTACCTGTTCGAGCGGGTTCCAGAACGGTCGAAGCGGAATTCCTGGTCGTGAAGCTCCCCTCGCCGTATAATGCCATCATGGGAAGAACCTGGCTACATATCATGAAGGCCGTCCCAAGCACCTACCATCAGATCCTGCGTTTTCCAATAGCCCACGGCATTGAAGAGATACGTGGTTTCCCCCAATCAGCACAAGCAGAGTTCTGATGAAAACCCTATCACTGACCCGATCTGTGGGCTCTGATACCTGTAAATATATTTCGCCTCTACAATACGAACTATTTTTCCTCGTCGCTCGAAATCATATGTCAATTCCCAGTGGGGCACTCGCCAGGATTGGCCAAATTAAGTCTCCGGATTCGGAGCGCCCTTCGTGGATATCACGATCGGCCAAATCAAGTCTCCGGTTTCGGAGCCCCCTTTGGTGCATGTCGCCTTAGGGCCGATCAAGTCTCCGGATTCGGAGCCCCCTTTGGCGCATGACGCCTTAGGGCCGATTAAGTCTCCGGATTCGGAGCGCCCTTCATGGATATCACGATTGGCCAAATCAAGTCTCCGGATTCGGAGCGCCCTTCGTGGATATCATGATTGGCCAAATCAAGTCTCCGGATTCGGAGCCCCCTTTGGCGCATGACGCCTTAGGGCCAATTAAGTCTCCGAATTCGGAGCGCCCTTCATGGATATCACGATCGGCCAAATCAAGTCTCCGGATTCGGAGCCCCCTTTGGCGCATGACGCCTTAGGGCCGATTAAGTCTCCAAATTCGGAGCGCCCTTCGTGGATATCACGATCGGCCAAATCAAGTCTCCGGATTCGGAGCCCCCTTTGGCGCATGACGCCTTAGGGCCGATTAAGTCTCCGGATTCGGAGCGCCCTTCGTGGACATCACGATCGGCCAAATCAAGTCTCCAGATTCGGAGCCCCCTTTGGCGCATGACGCCTTAGGGCCGATTAAGTCTCCGGATTCGGAGCCCCCTTTGGCGCATGACGCCTTAGGGCCGATTAAGTCTCCGGATTCGGAGCGCCCTTCGTGGACATCACGATCGGCCAAATCAAGTCTCCGGATTCAAAGCCCCCTTTTGGCGCATGACGCCTTAGGGCCGATTAAGACTTCGGATTCGAGCCGATTAAGCTCCTTAGGGCCGAATGGGCCCTGGGTTCAAGCCTCCAAATACGGAGCCCGCTTTAGTGCTTCAGAGGATTATTGCATTAATCCGTTCAGCCATACTAATCGGTCTACAGCGCTAAGTGCTAATTACGTCTCCGAATCCGGAGCAAACGTTGGCACGAACAAAAGATATTGATAATTGATCCTATGTAATACACTAGAACAGATCATACATTCGAAGTAACGTGCTTTAGTACACAAGCAAAATTCAGAATACCACGCAAATAGATTTAAAATAAAACCATTTATTTGATTAAACAGTTGTTACATAAACACAACCCGTATTTGAGCATTACAATATCGAAAGCAAAAAAGCATTACAATATCGAAAGCAAAAAAGGAACAAGACGCGCTGGTAAAGCAGCATCGCCGGATCGACGACCGTCGCCCTAAACTCCTCCACGGCGTGCAATACCTTGAACCAGCTATGCTTAAGCCCACGACTTGCATAGCGCCAAACTTCCCTGATACCATTGACAATGTCAAGGCAAAGATCCAGGACAAGAAGAATGAACTTGACAGTTGTTGACTCTCCTTTCGGGGTGATCTGCTTCGACGACTTGGAGACTCACAGATCTCAAGCTCTTTAGATGACCTAACTCCCTCATGGGTAGGTTTTCTGCTGCAAACCATCTCAACACCAAACTTGACCGAAGTTTGAGCCTCTGTAACCAAAATCACCATCCCACACAAGGAATGATGAGTCAAGTGGGATTATTGGCGCGAAGCGCCTACTCCTTTTATTCTCAGCAATGACCGCAATCTCGAGGTCCCAATCCCAAGAAAATTTTATTAACGCCAAAAAACGCATTGGCTGAATAAGACGAGCGTCGATTGACATTCACCACGACTGCCATCTCGACGGCTGGCCGAAACGCGCACTGGCTGGGCCAAAGCGAAATAGATTTATTAAACCGGTCGGCCAAGTCTTCACATGCCGATCACCCTCGACCAGCCCACTAATCCAACTGGCCAAGCATCAATGCGCTGACCCAAGTCAAAGATAAATGGCCGTTGAAATAGCCTCAATAAAACCTTAACGGTCGTCGCGAATGTGCCGATCCTGCCCATCTGCAGATCCTGCTGATAAGCCCGCGTATCGCCGGACAGTTAACAGCTACCTGGGTCGGACAATATTTAGACATCCAAACATTTAAGCAACACGAAATACACATATGCCGAATAACGAAGCATTTATAATGAAACGTTCTTTATTCAATAAAACAATAAGTTACATAGTTTCAAACGCGCCCTGCGTTCCAATCTTACAACTATTAAACTCATACGGCGTCACCCTCATCCTCACTCTTCTCAACTTCAAAAGCAGAAAACGGAAAATCTTTACTCCTGTAGCGTGGTGATGCCAAATCAATTCCCGACGCTCGAAGAGCTTCTGCGGCTTGAGATGTCTTGATCCAACCGTGCCTAAACCCACGGTTTTCACATCGGCACACTTCTTCGGCCAATTTTTCCCTGGTTTTCTCGATTCCCACTTTTCGGCCCTCATGGAAACCTTTCTCATAGGCCCTCCCCTTCGCGCTCTCTATTGCGAACATACTCGCCGTCTCTCGATCGGCAAGTGCGGAGCTGATAAGCCGACTAGTAACCTTCTCTTCCACAATTGGGTTCGCGTGCGCGGTGGATTGTGCCTGAGCCGCCTTGGTCTTCCTTAGTTCCCGCTCGGCCGCCTCCACGCGGGCCTCCAAACTTCGAATACGTTCTTCCTTCTTCTCCATCTCTTGACGGGCAGCGCGCAGTCGCATGCCGACTTCGTAAGCAGTGTAAAGCCCCTTCACCGCGCCGTGAATGCCCTCGCGAAACACCTCGTAGTCCTGTCGACCCAGCATTGATTGCTGAACCTCAGGAGGAAATATTTGTCGGGCAAAGTCAACCGCTACGTCTGGGTCTCGAACGATCGAGTCCGCCTCCGTCATGGGTCTATTCTTCACAAATACCGCAAAGCTTAATGGGCACGGATTCGCGTCAGACCTCCTCTCGACTCGGGACTGTGGAGATTTACCCTGCGACTGCTTGTCTCGCCTGGGCGATCTACTGCGACGTCGGGGAGACTGACGCCTCTCTCGACCCCTGGAACTCCTACTCCCTGTACGCGAGGGTTCACCACCTCGATTCATATCTCCGCCCAGCTCAGCTAGGGTCTTCGCTCCCCTTTACTATTAAAGAAGAGTCGATTTGACATTCGCGCAATCAGTCTTCCTCCAGGAGCTCGAGTCAATTGTCTACCAAGCTCATAAAGGATGTACCCTTGTTCATTTATCCTTCACAAAGGCAGCACGATCGAGGCAATCTCATTAATTGGAGATCCTGAATCGCCCGACGCCGGCTGAGTCGACGGCAGGGGTACGATTTTACCATCTATTCGAATATCGCGAACCGCCTGGGGCAAGGGCAGATTCATCAATATATTCGGCTCAGGTACCCCAGCCGGCTCACAAATCGATTCTTCTCTCTGCAGGAACCGCCTGGGGCAAGGGCAGATTCATCAATCTATTCGGCTCAAGTACCCCAGCCGGCTCCCGAATCGATTCTAACCTCTGCAGGAACCGCTTGGGGCAAGGGCAGATTCATCAATCTATTCGGCTCAAGTACCCCAGCTGGCTCCCGAATCGATTTTAACCTCTGCAGGAACCGCCTGGGGCAAGGGCAGATTCATCAATCTATTCGGCTCAAGTACCCCAGCCGGCTCCCGAATCGATTCTAACCTCTGCAGGAACCGCCTGGGGCAAGGGCAGATTTATCAATATATTCGGCTCAAGTACCCCAGCCGGCTCCCGTATCGATTCTAACCTCTGCAGGAACCGCCTGGGGCAAGGGCAGATTCATCAATCTATTCGGCTCAGTTCACAAATCGACAGTTCATAATTCGAATCCAGTCGGCATGAGAAAGACGAATCAATATTGCCACAGGATATTCAATCTCTAAAGACGAATCAATATTGTTTCATTAACATAAACCACACAAATTGTGTACAAGTAGTAGTGAAAGTCAAAATGTTTCATTAACATAACCACACAAATTGTGTACGAGTAGTAATGAAATTACAAGGAAATTTTCATTAATAAATTGCGCACAAGATAGTAACCAATTTATACATGAAAACCACCCTGAACCAACAAAACTCTACCAAACAAAAATCAAAATCAAAAAACTAAATGAATTAGGAAACGCCTCCCAGATCACTCATCGGTGTCGAATTCAAGGGGCTCAACATCCACTAGATCGTAAGGAATTGGCAAATCCAATGTAATCCCAGCGGCAGCAAGGGCTTTGAGCCACCCGTGTTTGAACCCCCGATTCTTAAATTTGGGAACTTCATCAACGTATTCCGTGAAGGCGGCTCTTTTTCCCGCCTCAAAAGCCTCAGATTCGGCTTTCTCCTAGGCCGCCTTGAGCTCCTCCAACTGACTCTTCGCCTCGGCAAGTTCGTCTTTGGAGAGCTTGAGCGATTCCTCACTCGCACTCGCTCTGGCCTCAGCGTCAGAACGAAGCTGTTCGGCAGTGCGAGCCCTCTCCTTCTCCGCTTCGGCTCGTGCGCTCTCCATTGCGGCTCTCATCTTCTCAAACTCGGCCCTACTCTTCTGACCGTCCACTTCTGTTTGCAAACGGTCAATTCTGCCAAGAACATCATGCAGGCGGCGGCCTAAGTCGGCGATCCTGCCGACGGTCTGCAAAGAACAAGCGATCGTTAGATACCTCTATAAAAATAGATTTAAGCGAATTTGAAATCACCTACCAAAAGTGCCGACTGCGCAGACAGAGCTACGGCCATAATATCCGGCACGGCGCAAAAGGTTGCATTGTCAGCCGGCAAGGAAATTGAAGCCGCCAGGCTCAATGCAACGGCCGGATCCTCCATGGCCGAAGCATTGGAAGGAATCGGCGTATCTCTGATCTTGGGCTGAATAACAAAAGGAGCAACCACGTCCGATTCTTCGAGGCGAGGCCGTTTGTCAATGGGACTAATTTCTGAACTAGCCTCCTCCTCGGCCGCGTACGTTTTTGGCCGCGTCCCTCCGGAATCACCGTTCTTCACCGGCCTGCTGCTCAACCACTTTTTCCGTTTCGACCGGCGTAACCTAAGCCGTTCCTTCAATAATGGGTACAAAGGCCTTAGTCAAGCTGGGATCCGATTCGGCGGCCTCGGCTTTTTTTCAAGCAGTCATCCGCTCGGCATTTCGCTTACGTGCCATTTGCGTAAGGCTTTCCTTTGCCATACCTCTGAAGAAATCGCCGGGTAGATCTCCTAAGTTTGCGAAAATATCCCCAGAAGAAAACTCTGCCCGACCCAAAGCGGATGGTGAGGAAGGCTGGTTGAGTCCGACAGCCTCGAACGCCGAACGCACGGCATCATCAACCTCTTCGCCCTCCTTAGTGAATTCTCTGGCCGGATCAGCAACTACCTCTATCACCGGCTCTGCGTCTTGCCCCGAATCAGAAGCTTCGAGACCAATCTGCCTAAGGTTCTTGTAGCTGGGGAAGATAAGAGCCGAGAGGTGCTGATCGCCGGATGGAATTGGGATGTTGTCTGCAGCCGAGAATGTGGTATAAGTGGGTTCGTACCGGAGTAAAATATGGGCGGCTCTCCCTTGTTTTTGCACGTTTGGGCGACCGAAGTAGTCGAGTGCAGTCTTAATGTCCCTAAGGACCGCGTCGTCAACTGAAGTCAGAATCTTCTTTAATTTGTTACCTGCAAAAGATAAGGAGAGCTTAAGGAAAGAGAGCCGATTAAAAGACAGATCGACAAACATAAGATACTACGTGGCAACCTGGATCACCCTTATGTCTGGGAATGGGGTCTAGGCGATCTTCGCCTTCAGCGAACTCCCAATTACCTCGGACATTGACCATTACATCGTCAACCCTCTTACCAGAACTGGCAAGCATAGTCACCAAATGATGGTCAGTATCTTTGGCCCTGAGGAAGTACCGCCCCAGCCGACCAGAGGATTTGGCTAAAGCATAGCAGTGCCGAATGGCCGGAATTCTGAGATCGATCCTAAGGCGTCGATTCAACTCTATAACCCCCATAATGATTCGAAAGAAATTTACATTGGGTTGAGAAGGAATCAGACTCCAATAGCGAAGAACGGCCCTAAGCAGTGGATGCAAGGGGAAACGAACTCCGCCCTCCGCAATGGACAGGAGGGGGAATACGATCGTATTCTGATCCTCTCTCTCCATTTCTAGAGTGTTGTCCGTTACGAGAGACAAATGGACGTCATCGGGAATAGAAAAATGTCGCCGGAATCCGGAAATGCGACTCTCAGAAAGGAGGTCTTTCAAGTGTTTAGCCATTCCAACGGGGACCCAAGGATTCGCCGAAAGTAAAAACGATAAACAGAGAATAGGATTACAAAGAAAAGGGAAGAAGACTTACGAAGAGCAGATGAGGCAAAGGCAGACGGACAAAAGTTGCAGAAAATGTAAATGAGAGGAGAGATGCGCGCTGGCGGTCCAAACGTATCAGATGATCGACGAAATGTGCACCCAAAAGGACTGAAGTTTCAAATCGCAATAAATGCGAGAGACACATGAATGGCGCGGGAAAGTGTAATGATAAACGAAAAGGTGTGCGCCTTTTGACATCCTCTGACGTCTTTGGGAACGCGAAGCCGCCTGATCTATGCTAAGCTTTTCGAATTCTAGACCAAACACGGCGATTAACTACCGTCAATAGGGAGTTCGGGGGGCAATTGTGGGAGCCGAATAAATGGCTAAATCGGAAGGGGCATATTTTAGTAGATTGACATTAACCGGCTGCATCCTGCAGACATTAACCGGCTGCATCCTGCAAGACTAGGATGAGTCGAATACAATACGTAAGTCGATTAAGAAAGGATCTTTGAGGCCGAATAGAAGAACGGGTAATGATTGAAAAGTAGGCCCAGGCCCCGAGGCCACAGAAGGAACAGATATAAATAAAGAAGCAGCGTTCTTGGAAAGGTATGTAAGAATCACTTCACTAAACTTAGTAAACAAGCTTTCTTGAATATAAGAACTGACTTGCCCGTCGGAGTGTTAACCCCGGCACCCCCGACCGGAGTGTTTGTCCTTGCAGGTGACTAGCTGAGGATCAAGAGCGTCTCCTAGGATCTGAAGAGTATTTCCAAAACCACTTCCCCACAAGACCCAAGGTTGTTTTGCATATAATGGACCTGAGGTCATTTTGTATATGGGTTGGACCTGAGGTCGTTTTGCTTTATTATGATCTATAAATCTGATATGAATGAGAATAGTATTTCAAATGTTTAAATTATAAGTATGATTTATTTATGTACGAAGCTCTTTCATTAACCTCTTTACTCTGGTATTATTCATTGTGCGTTAGCTTACTCTGTATTTATATGTATGTAGGTGAGCAGCAGGATGTCTAGCTCCAGCCTTAGTGAGATTGTGAAAGGTTACTGAGATTTTGGAGTCAGCCAAGGTTGCCTCACACATGAGACTTTTGTTTTGATTTTCTTTTGCTTACTTTTGATGGTCATGTAAGACCAGGCCTATATATAAACCTTTGTTTTTGGTTTGCCAGTTTCTGGATGGTCTTGGACATGTATAATCTTTTATGTTATGTTAGGTGTGAGTTATTACATAAGTGAAAAGTTTTTACTATGCCATATATGCACAACTCATTGGACAAAATTTAAAGTTCTGCTTTCGTATCTGACCCTATATTATTAATTTATAATGAATTTCTGTTTGAGGTCGTAGGTAATCTTTGGATTACTGGCGGTTATGATCCTAATCCATAGGGGCGGGTTCGGGTTCGGGTCATGACAAAGTGGTATCAGAGCACGAGTTAATAACTCACGCACTTGTCCAAATGAGCCATAAGGTGTCTAGAAAGACTTAAGGTGCATCCATTTGATAAGTACATGCTCGTATGCATTGAGAACATGTGATTACATGAGATATGAATTGTTGTATTAATGTGTACAAGTAAGTTTTGTTTATGTTATAATGCAAGTACATGAACATGTGAATCATGAATTGTTGTTTATGTGCATTTCGATTCTACAAATAGGTGTATATATGGAATATGAATATGGTTAACTGTGTAATTATCTAATAAGTATTTAGCACGCGATATCTGATAAGTATGCAATCATCTATTATGCATATGATTATTTGTGACTTGACGATATGTAAAATGTGAATATGAAACAATGTGCATATATGCAAATATGCTTATGTGTATCTATGTTTATTTTTGTACTGGGAATGTCTATACTTGGCATGGCATAATACAAGTTTCTATAGATCATGGAAAGAACAAGGGCAAATGAGTTGGAAGACTCTTCCACTGCCCGACTTGATAGATTGGAAAGAATAGTATAAGAAATGGCAGAGATCTTAAAACAACAATATCAGTTACCGCTATAGCAAGAACCTTTGCCACCACCAATGCAAGAGCACCAAGTGAATGTGTTGGAAGTCACAAAATATGTTGAGGTGTTAGATCAAACACTGATGACTGAAGCTAACATGAACCGATCTTCTAAATGGAAAGCAAGAGGTAAGGCTTTTTCTCAAAGAAATGATCATTTAAAAAGCAAAATATGGGATCATCGAGCACTTCGACCTCCACAAGGCATACGACACTAACATGTAACGAATGTGGTAAGAAACACCGAGAGATCTATTACCGAATTTCCAGGACTTGTTATGGATGTGGTGAAATGGGCCATATGGTAAGGAACTGTCCTCAGACTAAACAAAAGGTGAACAGACTCGCAACCTTAGCTGGATTTGTACCTATGGCAGAAACTACTAGTCAGGATAGACTAATTGCACTCATCCCAGAAAATACTCAGAATACTGTGACCGTTATCCCAGGTATCTATACTATTATAAACGAATGCCTATTGTTGATTGATTCTGGACTCGTGTATGTGTACACCTTTGCTTGGGATATTATTTGATTTGGTTCGATGCATTCTTTTATATATGCTACATGTGCATCTAGATTGGTTAGACCCACAAGATCAATACCTTATTTATTGTATGTATCTACTCTATTTGGGAAATCTGTGAAATATGTATTGGAGTTATTGATTGACTTTGTAACCTATGCTCAGGATGATTAGCTATCTTACTGTCTTTATTGACTAAACCACCGGGACTATGACTCTGTGATTGTGTGAGTAAGTTAGGCGCCCCAAATAATGAAGTCTATAATCTGTGAGACTGTGTACCTTGCTTGTTAGGATTGACTGGACTATTTGACTAGACTATTAGACCTTTACTTTTGTGATTATATAACATGTTTGGAACTTTTGCATAACGAACCCTATACTAAATGCAACCGAGGGACTTTGTATGATGCGTTACTATGTACTTGTATACTTGCATGTGAGATTTACTTGGGAACTGCTATATTGAACATGATATATACTTCCTAATATGAACAACTGCATACCTGAATAACTACATGAGAATCATTTGATAGAACCTTTGTTTGGTTTGACCTGATGAAACCTTTATCTATTATAATTTGATGGGACCTTTGATCGATTTAATTTGACAAGACCTTTGCCTGATTTGAGAACCGTTATCTGACTTGGTATCATTTATGGGAGATTATGAATTGTTCATGAACGAATTACTGGGTTATTCCTGACAAAGAAATTGATAGACCCAAAACTTGAATCCACTTTGAATACTTGACATATTTAGAAGACTTTACGTGGGCTATTAACAGACCGATCTAATCATGAACACACGTATTATGTTAAACATTGATTGATTTTGTATTACCGTATTCTTATTAATTCGACGCTATGGGAATCGATAACAACATATCGATTTGATTATAAATAGTACTGAACATTTACCTTTGACTGATCAGAATATGTTTTGTATGGAAGAATAGTTGCTTCAATGTTATCGGATTTTGGGAAGTCTTGTTACGGTAATTGTTAATTGCGAATTGTTTTGATTGTAAACAAGCTCTTCATGCTTAGTCTGGCTGAAGCTTTTTTAGGACTTATGAAATATGAACACAGATAATAGAAGTGGAATGTCTTTCTTATTAATACAAAGTCCTACCAAGGTCAGCTTATACATTTGCTTGCATTTGGAAAAGACAGAATACAATAAGTGACTGGAATTTAACAAGACAGAGAAATAAATGAGGAATTATTTTACTGATAATATTGCTTCAAGTGCACAGTGTTCCATGGATGGGGAAGATCTCTACCCTCCATGTCTTGTAAACGGTAAGTGTCTGGGCGTGGTTTAGATTTGACAATATAAGGTCCCTCCCACTTAGCTGCTAACTTGCCTTCTGCTGAGGTTTTGGTAGCCAAAGTTACTTCCCTTAGGACCAGGTCTCCCAAGGCAAAAACTTTAGGTCAGATTGTGCGGTTATAGTGTTGTCGCATCCTTTACTGGTAGGAAGCTAGTCTGACGGCGGCTGTTTCATTAGAGTTCTTCAATGAGGTCGAGGTCAGCCCTCCGTAGCTCTTCATTCAGCTCTGGGTTTGGGTGCATGACTCGAGGGGTCAGTAGGTCAATCTCCACAGGGATGATCGCTTCAGCACTATATGTTAAGAAAAAAAGGGTCTCCCTTGTGGGGGTTCGCGCTATCGTTCGATACACCTATAGTACATTTGGCAACTCTTCTGCCCAGAGACCTTTGGCTGCTTCCAGCTTGGTCTTGATAATTTTTAACAGAGAACGGTTGGTGACTTTAACCTGGCCATTAGCTTGGAGATGACTGGGAGAGAAAAAACAGGTCTTGATGTTGAGTTCCTCATAGAATTCTCTGAATTTGGCATTGTCAAACTGTTTTCCATTGTCTGAGACGAGTGCCTGAGGAAACCCAAATCGGCATACAATAGACTACCAAATGAATCTGGTGGTATTACGCTTGGTAATCTTGACAAGAGGCTCTGCTTCCACCCACTTAGTGAAGTAGCCGATGGCGACCATGGCAAACTTAACTTGGCTTCTGTCAGTCAGCAATGGGCCTACCAGGTCGATTCCCCATTTGGCGAAGAGATAAGGACTGCTAAACGTGATCAACTCTGTTGGACGAGTGTGAGGTATGTTGGCGAAGAGTTGGCATTTGTCATATTTAAGTACAAATTCGATGGCATCTTAGTTGAGAGTGGGCCAAAAGCCTGTACGAAGGATCTTGTAAACCAATGACCATCCCCTAGAATGATTGCCACAAACCCCTTCATGTATTTCTCTCATAACATAGATGGCCTGGGTAGTATTTAAACACTGAGGTACAGTCGTGAGAACCCTTGCTCATATAATATGCCTTCAATGATAATGTAGTTGGCCGACCGAGCTCTAACCTTGTCTATCTCCTTTTTATCTCCTGGTAATATTCCTTGCTCGAGGAATTGGATAATGTCTTGTGCTCATGGGATATGTTCATTCTGAAGTAGGTGGATCTCTTGTGGATCTGGTGAGATTGCTGAGTGTGCTAAGTAGTCTATTCTGACTCCACGACTGAGGTCTGACTGGTTTGCCGAGGCTAATTGAGCCATTTCGTCTGCCTAGGAATTCTCTAACCGTGGGATGTGTTTGATATGAAAATTGTTGAAGAGATGTATGACGGGTAGGGTGATATCCTTGTATGATTTCATTTTTTCCTCTTTTACGTCGAAGTCCCCGTTTATCTGTCCGTCGACGAGTTGCAAATCACTAAGTACTTGAATGTGATCCACCCCAACGTTTTTGGGCAACTTGAGACCTGCTATTAAAGCTTCGTACTCCGTCTCATTATTACTGGTTGCAAATTAGAAACAGAGGACACACTTGAGATCTTCCCTTTCCGGGTTGGTGAGGATTAGCCTAGCCCTGCTTCTCTTTTTTCTGGATAAGCTATCAACGTTTAGAGTCCATGAATAAAGGTTGACTTCCTCAGGTGTTGTGTTGACCGGAGGGGGAGGCTTAAGAGAGTCGACATTGGTGAACTCTAGGATGAAGTCCGCAATTGCTTGGCTTTTGATAGCTGTACGGGGTCGGTAGAAGATTTCATATTGGCTGAGTTTGACAAACTACTGCATAAGTCTGCCAGAGGATTCCGGTTGCTGCATAACTTTCTTCAAAGGTTGTTCTGTGAGAATGGCTATGGAGTGGGCTTGAAAGTAAGGTCGAAGGCGCCTTGAGGCGATGACTAGAGCGAGTGCTAATTTCTCTAATAGGGGATACCTTTGTTTTGCCCTCCTGAGCGCGCGACTGATGTAGTAAACCAGGCGTTAGATTAAGCCTTCCTCTTTGATTAGAGCGGCACTGACCGCAGTGTGGGAAATGGCCAAATAGAGGAAGAGGGTTTCCCTTGGAAGTGCTTGAGAAAAGAGAGGAGGGTTAGCCATGTACTGTTTCAGTTGTTGGAATGCCTCTTCACATTCGGCGTTCTAAGCAAAAGCCTTCCTAAGCACCTTGAAGAATGGGAGGCACTTGTAGGTTGCTCTTGAAATGAAACAGTTGAGAGCGGCTATTCTGCCAGTGAGCCGTTGAACCTTCTTTACTGTTGTGGGGGAGCGCATTTCGGTTAAGGCTTTGATTTTCTCTAGATTGGCCTCAATTCCCATGAAACCCAAGAATTTTCCAAATTCAACACCAAAGGCACATTTCTCCGAGTTCAGCTTCATTTGGTACCTATGCAAGGTCTGGAAGGTCTCGCGTAAATCTGATAAGTGATCTGAAGCTAGCCTACTTTTAACAAACATATCATCAACGTAGACCTTAACATTTCGGTTGATCTGGTCTTTGAACATAGCGTTGACCAATCGCTGGTAGGTGGCCCCTGCGTTCTTTAGGCCGAATGACATCACGCGATAATGGTAAGTTCCCCTATCTGTAATGAAAGATGTGTGTTCTTGGTCGGCTGTATGCATTAGAATCTACTTATAGCTTGATAATGCAATACAGTCAGTGAGAGACGGGGCAGACTGATCCACGTGCTCCACAGGTCTGCTGGCTTTTGTCTTCTTGGTGCACGCCTACAAAAGGTCCGGTGGGAAGGCATCAAAACTGGAGTGGTTCCTCCTCGTGGACTCTTCGATGGTTAAGTTAGACAAGAAGTGGTCGAAAAAAGAGATAGTAGAGAAAGTTGAGGGTTGAGAGAGAGAATATTACTTGTTTTTTTAAAACGTTCTTCACAAGCTTCCTTATATCTTTTACCAATCATTTCCTTGTCCATTTAAGCTGTCTTATTGGTCGAAAGTCTATGGTCTACTCACCGTCGGTCATGGCAATTTCACCATACTAGAGAACGAGAAATCGTGTTGCATTTAATGCCATGATAACCTCATTTAATGCCTGATACTTTGGCTCAATAACTTTGCAGGATCTTTGTCTGCCACGTGGCTAACTCCCTATCTAACAGGTGTCAAAATGCCACAGGGCCTGGATCAGTGCAAGTTCTTCAGTGGGCCTGCTGTTGAGTTTCACCTACTGGGTCATAACTAAATGACCACTTGGGCCACCTAAGACAGTTGTGGGTTGGGCTTTCCTGGGCCATGTGGGTCATGCCCATCACTGATAATATTCTCATTTAATACTGTAAAAAGCTGAGAAATTTATGAGTTTTACTTGATTGTTTCGAAAATAAAGAAATTGTTAGTTTTGTTTAGGGAAAAAAATAATATTTTATTTTTATAAAGTTTTATATTCAATATTAGTCTTATTTGATAGGTTTCGTTGTCTAGACTCCAAATATAACTTTTTTTTTATTAAAAATAGATGTGTATAATAAAAGTTTTTAAATTTTGAAATAACAAAACAAAAAAGTAAATGTCACAATGGCAGTATCCATTTGAACTATGAGAAATTATCTAGTGCTTTTAGAATATGGTCAGGTGGTTACTAGAAGATTTATGGTTGGTGGAGAGGGTGAGGCCCACAATTTTGTGTTGGGACATGAAACATAATGCTTGGTGATTGGTAAAAAAATATTGTCATGTACTGTACTTGGAGCATCTAATAATTTTTTATTAGTACTTATTGAATTGACACTTTTTAATTCCTTCTGCCTTTTAATAAGTGCAAAATAGTCATATATACATATATATTTTGAACATGGGACCTTATTGATTAAAATAATGAAGTAGGATTTAATGGAGCACCAACCTTATAAATAAGACTTTTGAGTAATAAACCCTCAAAAAAGCTAAGGTAGCAAAAAAACATTTTTTGTTATCAATTGAAAATTAGGGGTGAGCATAGTCTGGATTGGAATAAAGTCATGACCAATCCGTTATCTACGGTTCTATAAAAATTGGAATCAAACCAAATCTGAACCAAATCATTTAAAAACGGTTTGATTCAGTTTGGAACCACGATTTCACATAATATATTCACAAGAAAAATCATATAACATTCACCAAATAAACTAGTATTAAGCAAATATTGTTTGCCATTAATCTATCCATGATATTTCAAAACATAAACATATTGATCTACCATAACTTAAACAAACATAATATCTAGTAAATAAACATTTTGTTCCACATGTAACAAATATAAAACTCCCATCAAATAAAGATTGCCATATCAATAACAATTACAAAACTAAAATTATGCTGAATAATTAAAAAATTAGTTCTAGCGGCATAGAGAAGAGAAGAGAAAACTGAAACGATATGGATTTCAGTTTGATTTATATATACAAGGGTAAGATTATGTGCATCAGGGTGTATGGTAGCTATATAACATAAGTTATATACAGTCTGGTTCAGTTCCAATCCAGAACCGTGGACTTAAATCCAAAATGGATTCATGGAGACCGATTCCCTAATTTTTCAAGCCAGAATCAAAACATGAATTAAGAAAACCACACCAAACCTGTCGGATTGGACTGGACCAATTCGGTTTGTGAATTTTTTGAATTTTTTACTCAGCCCTACTGAAAGTAAATATATTTAGACAAAAATTGATTTTCACTTTTGAAATGTGAAAAAATTTTCTGGACTAAAATTCTTCCAATACCACCACATTACTACTACCACCACCCTTACATCCACCACTCTACAACCGCCACTGCTACCATCACCACCATTACATCCACCATTGCCACTATCACCACCACCACCACCACCTCACTATTACCATTAAAACAATCACTAGTATATTGGTTTCAAGATCATAACTAAACACAAAATATATTTTTTGAAAAAAATATTTCATAAATTATAACCCATTAAAAAATATTAAAAAAAGGAAAAATTATATCGGCAGTCCCTACATTTTGCCTCGTGTCATTTTGGTCTATACACTTTTAATTGGCTCAATTTTGACCCTACACTACATCCGTTGAATGGCCAGGGGTCTTTCGACGCCCAAGTTTGTCCTCCAATATTAAAAAAATATTTAGTGGACAAATTAAATAGAGAAAATAGCGTACCTTAATCCATGGGGGTGTGGTCTTATCTAGCAAGTAGTTTAAGTGCTGCAGAAGTCATTTTCAAACAATCTCTGGTTGTTTAGGACTTCTATATCAATACAATATCATCTCACGATGAAAACTACTTCATGTATAATATTGTTGTAGTGTTTGATTAGGTCTTAACCATCGCCTTATGCGGGATAATCCATAACTATGCCATGTGCCATTGTTGGGATCCCATAGTTCTTGTAGTGAAATTTATTCTCTCAGTGTCAATTTGATGTAATTGATAACGTCGTTAGTGTGTTTGGCAAAAATTGATCACTGAATTGGCTAAGGTTAACACACTAAGTTGAGCATATTTATAATTTTGCCTTTAAAGGCATGACGTATGTCACTTGCATATTTTTTTTATTAAAAAAAATAACAATTGTAAGTAATTGGATTAAATTGAGACAAAATCATAAATTTAGAATCAAAATCGAGCCAATTAGAATTATAAGGACCAAAATGACACAAAGACCAAAATATAGAGACTATTAGCGTAATTTGCCCTGTATTCAACATACCAGTGGTCCCTATCGTTTGTTTTGAATTCACTTTGGTCTCTCTAATTTTGCACGTGATCTTTTCCATTCAAACTGTTAACAATGAGTCATAGATGGACCACTACATTGCAACAAAATTGAAAGTGTAGGGTTACATTTTTTCAAATTTGCAGGGACTAAAAGTTACACTTCGCTAAACTATAAACTATAAAGGCTATTGGTGTAATTTAACTAAACAAAAATAAGAAACTGACAAGATTAAAACATGAGGAGAATTTCAATTTTAATCAACAACTTCTAGCGTTCTTGACATTGATACGCAATACTCCACAAAGAGAAACCCATTTATATAGGAAACTTTACATAGAAACAAAACCTTAAACTTTACATGCAAACAAAACCTTTGAAATTGAAAGGAAAATAAGAATTTAAGAAATTTATGCCTAGTAAACAAAACAAAACGGAACAAATTAATCTACCGACCATACTATACTATAGCTTCAGAGATTTCACTTGTAAACTAGGTTGTGTTATCGCGCACTCCATTTCCAAGAAATTTGTCTTTGACTAAGAGCAATTCCAAGACAACATCACTCATGTTCATTCTATCTATTGGAAAATCATATGAGCATGCCACTCCAATTTGAAATACAAAAACTAAGCATTCTATCCTTGTATGCTTACTCGAACTTCCAATGCAATCTTGAACTCCTTGCATCACTTCACTTGATTGGAATTGGTCAACAATCTCTGTTACTCGCCCACACAATGCCATTTTAGCAAAGTTGTGAAGGTTCAAATCGTCTTTGAATAGCTCGTCAGTAGGCCTTCTACCAGTAAACATCTCCAACAAGAGGATTCCAAAGCTATACGTGTCCCCACGAGTTGACACCTCTTCACCCATAACATAGTTTTATAATTACCTCATACTAGTTAAGAAAAGTGATCAACAAACTAAATTTTTATACATAAAAACTCAACTAGATAATGTGATAATGACATTTTGAAATTGTGAGCCACAATAATGGATGCTTTAGTTTGAAATAAAAATTTTACAAAATTGCAAATCATTCTATATGAGAATTTTGTATAAAATTTTTGATCTTATAGCTTTACTCATGTCTTAAACAATGTGATAGAAGTCATGAAAATTGGTCAACCATACAAATACTTTGTAATAAATGATATACTGAATTTTTTTCTTAATCATGGTAAGAGGCCAATTCTTTTATGTGAAGCTCCAATTCTATTGAAATTTAAATGCATCTTATGACAGAAGTTTCAATATAGAAAATAAATCCAATGTATGTGTATGTGTGTGTGTGTGTGAGAGAGAGAGAGAGAAAGAGAGAGAGAGAGAAGTATACCTATAGGTACATACACATTTAGAAGCCTTGCCAAACCAAAATCACTTACATGAGCTGTAAGGTCATTGTCAAGAAGAATATTGCTTGGCTTTATATCACAGTGAACAATAGGCATTTGACATTCATTATGAAGATAATGCAATGCGAAAGCCACATCTATTGCAATGTTTATCCTTTGGAGAAAGTTTAATTTTCTTGTCTGCGATTGACCATCTCTTGGATGCAACTAGCTTTGTAAAGTCCCATTTGGCATGAACTCATATACTAGAGCTTTAAATTCATTGCCTTCATAATCAGTACTGGAGCAAGCAGTTAGGACCTTGACAAGGTTACGGTGTCTAATGTTTCTCAAAACTTGGCATTCAGCCACGAAGCTTTTGGCTGCTCCTCGTTGATGAAGATTGAGTACTTTAACCGCCACAGTTGTTTCATAAGGACTGAGCATTCCTTTGTATACTCTTCCATAATGACCAGATCCAATCAAATTCTCAGTAGAGAATCCATCAGTTGCTTTGAGGAGATCTGTGTAAGAGATTTTTGGAAAAAAGCGTCCAAATGAATACGTTTCTAGAGATTTTTGCTTCAATTTTCTTATCGGGTAAAATGAAAGCAGAGACAATGTCAAGCCTATTAAAAAAATAGGAATGACAATCACCAGTACTAACTTTAGAGTCGTATGCTTCCTTGGTTTTTGAAGTTCTTGAGTAGGGCATCGGTGTAGGTGCAGCTTTAGGATTCCCCCACAAAGCTCAACGTTGTTGTAGATTTCAACAGCACTTGCATTGCTGAAAACTCCTTGTGTAGGTACCTCACCTTCAAGATTGTTGTTGGACAAATTCAAATTTAGAAGAAAGGAAAGATTCACCATGTATTGTGGAATTTGGCCTGAAAATTTATTGCTAGAGAGATCTAAATATTGAAGGCCTGTTAACTGACTAATTGAAGGAATGATCCCATGGAAGAGGTTTTGTTGCATATACAATTGCACCAAGGCCAAACATCTCCCCAATGCGCTAGGAATCTCGCCAGACAATTTATTGTATGAAACATCTAGGATAAGAAGTTCCTTCAAGTTTCCAACTTCTACGGGCAATGTGCCTGTTAAGGAATTGTATAATATGTCAAGCCTACAGAAAGTGATGAGAGATTCATGAGAAGTTCAGGTATGGTGCCATTGAGTTTATTTTGAGAGAGACCAACAATTGTAGTTTTCTACAATTCTTCAAAGTTGAAGGTATGTTTGTAAGAATTTTTCCTAAATATGGCTTAATGTGGCTTATATATGATTATACTAGATTCATTTCATTAAGTAAGATACATGTACATCAATTAGATTGTGACTAATCATTGATGAATGCACCTATATATACATAATGTATAGAATACTAATGGAGATAGTGTCAATGCATTGTATGTGATAGATACATTATGAATGAATCTTGGAGATGCATTATGTATCTATTATGAATGTAGAAGATACGTTAATTTATCTAATGAGTTCATTAATATAGAAGATGCATTATGTATCATGAATGTAAAAGATACATTAATCTATTTAATGAAGTTCATTGAATGAATGGATTCTTTGATGAGAAGAATACTAGTATAAATAGTGTAAGGTCCCAAACCACACTCTCCATCACAAAAACTCAAGTTGTCACTACAAGAAGACTCCTATCGCCTAGAGAGAGAGAAGTGGTTTGAAGATCTTAGACAAATAAAGAACTTGAAGATCAAGGTCTTCTATTCAAGGTTTCTTTTTCTCGAAAGAAGTTTTCATACTATCATGGATCAAGGTATGTATACACTTATTTATATAGTAGAAATTCATATAGTTTTCATGTATAGAATTGAATCCTTAATGGTTTTTAGTTTATGTTCCGCAAAGTTTTCTATCAATGTTTTCTTGTAAGCTATTATTATTCAAAAGAAGATGAAAAAGTTGAGTCATGTTACCGATGTTAGAGGGGATTTCCCCCATCAGATGGTTTCCTCTTAAATACAGGCTTTTCAAGTTTGAAAGTTTCCCCATTGAAGTAGGGATGATACCTGTCAACAAATTATACTCCATCCCTAGTACGTTTAGGTTAATAAGGTTTTGAATCTCATTAGGAATGCTTCCACCTAGGGATGGTCATTTTCTGCCGCTCCGTCCTACAACCACATCCCCCGCCCCGCATGGGTTTTCCTACCCCATCGAGGAAGTGAGGGGGGACGGGTTTTGCTTCTCCCTCCCCGATTATATTTATTAAATATATAATTTAATTTTTTTTTCATTATAATAAAATTAAAACACTAGAATGTTATACTTAATATTAATTTTTAATCATATATTTTCTATTTTATTTGTTACAATTTTTATTAAGTATAAATTATTATCAATAATTTACTACAATTTTTATTAATATTTTTAATTTTCAACTTATAAAAAAACCCATCCCCCGCCCCATTACCACCACCCCCAATTTGCCTTGCACCCAATATGAAACAGGGCAAGGGCGAATTACGACAAACCCGTCCCAAACTGGACCGTGACCATCCCTACTTCCACTAATAATGTTCTCTCCAACATGTAGCCAAGTCAATTGGATTGACATATTGGAAATTGAGTTAGGCAATGCACCCTCGAACTGATTTTGCTTATATCAACTCATATAATCGAACCCAGTTCCAAGAATATTATTTGTGAAGGAAAGCCGATATAAAATCTTTAAATTGCAAAGATTTATGGGTATGTTTCCAATAAATATGTTTCCACCAAACTCAACTTCTTGAAGATTTGAAGCGTTTGATAAAGAAACTAGTATAGGTCCAGTAAATCGATTACTTTACGAAAGAAGAATTAAAGATTTGGAAGAAGAAAGCCCATGTCGACCCTGAGTTTACCATAAAAAATGTTAAAAGGCAAAGTTAGTGTTATGAGTGATGAAAGATTGTAAAGAGGAGGAGACGGACCAGAAAATTTATTTACTCCCACTTGGAAATCTGTTAAACTTGTCATTTGGGAAATTGCATCCGGAATTTCTCCCTCCAAATTGTTATTTGCTATTATAAACACTCGGAGAGCCGATAGATTACCAATGGAAGTTGGGATTTTTCCTGTCAGATTGTTGTGATAGAGTGAGCATGTCACAAGCCTTGACAATGATCCAAGCTCGAAAGGAATTGGACCTTCAAGGCGGTTGTTGTCTAGTGCAAGATTGATGAGGTTGGTACATTGAGACAAACTGACAGGGATTTGTCCTTGCAAAAAGTTATTGGTCAAGATCAAATCTCGCAGCCTAATCAAGCGGCCAACTTCTAAGGGGATTTCACCATAGAAGGAATTGGTTCCGAGGTTGAGGGAGTGGAGGAAAGAGAGATTTCCGATGTTGGGTGATATAGTCCCAACCAACTTCTGATCAAACAGGTTCAAGCTGGTGACCCTTTGGTGTTTGAGGCCACATGTGACTCCAACCCACTGGCAAAGTGGCGTTGAATCATTCCAAGAGGCCAATGCTCCTACAGTTTGATAATTTATTTGGGATTTAAACTCGAGCAGTGCAAGTTTATCAGTTTGGTTTGAGAGTAAGTTTGTCAAGACAGACTCTGAAAGTAACAAGTCTGGGATCAAGAAAAAAACAACTAGCAAGGATGGGGGGAAGATCAGGCTTAAACTCAAAAAAGGTTGTGCCATTTGAAAGTAAAAAAGTTGAGGTATGTTTTGGTTCTAAATCATGTTGTGTATATATAGGCAACAAATTTGACTACTACTTCTAATATGGGAAAACAGTCTAATTACTAAAATACCTAGCACCTTATAATAATTTACTGGTAGTGACCACACACAGTATTCTTTTAGATCGATTGACTAACAGATCAAGTCTTCTAATTTTGTCCCTAGATGACTTTAGATGTTCATCAAATTAAAATAGCTTTATGATCAATACCAACTGGGGACAATATAAACAGAGGTACACCTGGTTAATTGTAGCCTTTATACCCGTCATGATTGCGAGTTTTGTTTTGTTTTTTTTTTTTTGAAATAATCATTCATTAATTTATTTTCATGCGAACAGATCAATGTGGTGATGTCTTGTTTCATCCCTTTCATTGTTAATATTATTATGATTATTTATTAATATTCTTCAAAATTAGAAACAAGACTATTGGACATTGACTGTTGACTCTAGTAGATTGGTTGAAATCTATTTCTTTTTGTCTTCACCAAAAATAAAAGAAGAAAATATTTATTTTTGTGGGTAAAACTTGCCTAAGCTCTGACATGTTCCTCTGTTAACTGAGGATAATCCTGAGCTTTATGTCATGTCTGATCTAATAGTACAATAATAAAGCACTATACAAAAACCTGTTGTTCCCAAATGTCAAAATACACAAAAATTGGAAGAAATTAATCTTTGATGTTGTGTTTGATTGGAAGATTTGAAGAGGAATTTCGAAAAGAAAAATAAAAAGTTAGGTGAAATGTAAATAAAATATACCTACATTTTACCTAATTTTACACATCTTTTCCCTTTCCCTTTCTAAATCTCTTTCTAAATCCCCTAACCAAACATAGTATGAATGTATTATCAACATTTCCTAACCCCAAAACTGACTCCACAATGTGAAGCAAGAAATTACGATTCCTAATACGTATTAATTAATTCTGAAAAGTAAAAGACAATTTGATAAATGCCACCAATAGAATACACAAAATTACAAATTTAATAGATTTCCAATAATTCTTATCAACTTGCATATTTGAAGACAAAAATAAATAAATAAATAAATAATCTTACTTCCATTGTTGTTATTGGGTTAACGCTAGCCTGCCATAACCTTTGATTCCATGAAAGTTGAGGTATGTGTTTTGGCTGTAAATTTTGTGTGTATATATATGCAACATATTTAACTACTACTTTTGAACTGGGAAACACTCTAATTGATTAAAATTCCAGGCATCTTACAACTTATACAAACACATCTAAGATGGTGACCACACAGATTACTCTTTTAGATCAGTTGACCAACATATCAAGTCTTTTATTTATCTCTCTTGGATTGAGTTTGATTAGGATGAAAGTGGTGGAAAGTGTGAGGCAGAAAAAAAAAAAAAAAAAAAAAAAAAACCTGAAACTTCGCTTGCATTTATTCAATATGAGAGTAGTGAAAAATGCAAGAAAATAAATTTCTTGTAGAACCCATATCAACATGACAACTTTTTGAGCAATATATGTATATCGTCAAAGTAGTCAACTGTTATAACTTTCTCACAAAAATTTCATCCTACCCAAATGCATACTAGAAAATAATTTAATATATATTTTTTTTCACTTCACTTTCTATCACTTTCACTTTTTCATTATATTTTTCACTCTAATCAAACAAATGGGGCATTTAGATGTTCTTCAAATTGAAGTGCCTTTTATAAGGTGCAATACAGAAAAGAGGAATACTTGATTGACTGCAGCAATTGCACCCATTGTAACTTTTTTTGAGTTTTTTTTTTAATTAACCATTCATTAACTATTTTTCGTTAATAAAGTGTGACGTGATGATGTCTTACCTCATTCATGCAATTATTAATATTATTATTAATATTCTTCAAAATAAGAAGCGTTGGTATGTTTAGTTTGTGTTTGTAAAGTAGTTTTTGAGATAAAAAGTACGAAAACTTGTTTGGTTTGTCTTTTTTCAGAAATGATTTTGAAAAATTGTTTTGGGAAGAGAGTTTTAAAAAAAGTAATTGATTTGATGTGTATGAGAGAGAGAGTGATTTTGGAAAGTAGGTAACCAAACAAAATTTTGAGATTTTTTTTAAAAAAATTTGTTTGATTTGATTACTCTTGAAAATTTGTTTATAGAGAATTTTTTTCAAAAATTTTTCTGAAAAACAGACCAAACAAGGCCTTGACTATTGGCTCTAGTAGATTGGTGAAATTCTATTTTCTTATATTATATGTATTCCCCAAAAAGAATACCTTATCTAAATTCTGACATGTTCCTCTGTTACTCAAGCATTATCCTTGGTTTTGTGTCATATCTGATATAATTAGTACAATTATAAAGTATTGGTGAAGTTTTCAAAAACATTTTTTTTTTTTAACCAAATGTCAAAACATACAAAAATTAAAAGAAATCAAAATCTTCAAATAAAATATCAGCATTCCCCAACCCTATAGCTGACTCCAGAATGTGATGTAGGAAATTAAGCAGTCTCATATGTATATTAGTCATGAAAAGAACAAGGCAACTTAATTAATGCCACCATTGCCTTTTCAGAATGAACTGAGTCAAACTGAAGACAATAGAATAAATACAATAAAAGCAACATGTCAATTGTTAATTGGGTCACTTAAATTTTCCAACTTTAAATTTCAATACTCTAAGGAGGCAAAGTAACGTTATTCAGTGGAGTATTTTTAATTCTTTTTGCTTGGTATATTTTTAAGTAGAGGAAAATTATTTCACTTCCCAAATTATTGCGTGAAAATCAATTTGACCCTTGAACTTTTGATTATTTTAATTTTATACCTAAGCTTTTAGAGATATAAAAGGCTTTTCACTCACAAAATTCAACTGTAGAAACTAGGGTTCCTTTGTCTTCCAAATCAGAATTAGGGTATTCAAATTTATCTCACAATATCGGAATCAAGGTTTAGCATTCAACTAATAAGGTCACAAAGTCACATTGAAATTTGGTATTGAATGATGTTTTGGATTCAAATAGAGAATAATGGCGGTGGAAGAAACCTGTTTATGGTATTTATGTTAAATATTAATTTATTTCTTGATTTTATGATTCTTGAAAATCGATTTGTGATTTAATACTAATTTAATGTGCCATTTTTTTTTTTGGGAATAAAATCTTGTCTGTTTCTTTTTTATATGGACTAGTTTAATAGTAATTTTATTACTTTATTAGTGTAAGACCATCTCCAACCCTGAACCAAACCTGGCATCAAATTTAAAATTTGGTGAAAAAAGTACTTTTTCATGCTCCAACGGTTTCACCAGATTGATATCAAATCGAGATTTCACCAAACATTTCACTAAAATGAGGACAGGCTCCGCATTTCACCAAAACACTGTGCATGACCGTTAGGGGAGACCAACCGGTCGACCAGCCGGTTTACCAACCGGTCGACCACCAAAAGGTTCAAACAGTTCCAGAAAAAAGGTTCAAACAGTTAAAAAAAAAAAAAATTTTTTTTGCCTTACCGGTCGACCACTAAACGGTTTAAACAGTTCAAAAAAATTGGTTCAAACAGTTAAAAAAAAAAAAAACTTCCTCTTACCGGTCGACCAACCGGTTGTCCCCGGAGCAAATTTGATAAAAAGTGAAGGGTTTGAGCCAGTGGTATCAAATTGAAGAAAGCATCCTTTTTTTTATCAGATTTGATGAAAAAAGAAGTTCAGGGTTGAAGATACTCTAATCACTCTATAATAGCATTATTTACTATTTAAAACTGTAAAGAAACGATCTTGTTATTTCACAATCAAAATGCATCATGTGGGTGTAGTTAACTATAATCCTCAGAAGGTTTATATTGGTGGATTGATAAGTTATTTTGACTTTTGTCATTCTCATGAAATTTCAATTATGGAGCGGAGTTCTGTGCTATGGACAAGGAATTAGGATATAGTGCATCTAATAACTATTACTACAAGGTTAATGTTTTTGCTGGGTTGGGTTTGTTATGCTTTTTATGTAAAAGGTGATGGGGTGTAGAAGGTCAAAACATTGATGTACCACATGTGAGTTCCAAATGGATTGTGAAGGGGTATTTTGAGATAATAAGGCCTCGTTTAGAAATAAGGTATTTTAATAATCTTTTGATTTTTTGGCTAAAATATAAGGTAAAAAAAATTAGAATAATGTTTGGTAGCTCGAGACTTTCCCCTCCCCTCGGAATCCCCCTAATGCCCAAAACGACGTCGTTTTGGGCATTAGGTTTTTTTTTTTTCTTTTTTTTCTTTTTTTTTTCCTCCATTTTCAGTCTGAAACTGAAACGCAGGGGGAAGAGGGAGAGGGAGAGGGAGAGGGAGAGAAAGAGAGAAGAAGAAGGAAGAAGAGGGCTGCGAGCCTCGCCGCCCGCCGTCGTCGCCTCACCGCCAGCTCGTCGCAGCAGCAGCAGCAGCTCCAGCTCCGACCGCCGTCTCCGCCTCCGCCTCCTCCTCCCCCGAATATTATGTCCCCTCCAGTCCCTCCTCCTCCTCCTCCTCCCTCCTCCTCCTTCTTCTTCCTGGTTCTGATCTGCAAAAAAAAAAAAAAAAAAAAAAAAAAAAACGAAACCAAAAACGGCGTCGTTTTTGGTTCGGGGGGAGGGGATTCGAGCTACGTAGCACTGCCCAAAAAATTAATATGTTTGGGATGACTTTATAGTTTTTTACGAAAAGATGTGTAAAAAATAGAGAAAAAAGAGAATCTTTGATTTTTTGGTACAAGTTGTTGGCTTTTTGATTTAGTGACTTTTTGGCTAAAAAGTGATATTGTCAAACGAGACCTAAGGTTAAATCCTACCTGGCCAATTTAGTCATTGGCAGAGACTATTTCAAGTGAGCACAATATGAAGGTTGACATACAGAAAGTTAGAAGCACAAAAATTAAGGTTTTGGAGGGTACTGTAGCTGAACAATTTGCAATGACATGGGCTTACATTGAAGAACACTACAACAAATATCACTTTTTACAAGGGTAAATTATACAAATGGTCCTTATAATTTACATGATGTATCAATTTAGTCTTTATAGTTTTAATTTGTTCAATTTTGCCCCTTAATTTAACGAATTGTGTCATATTAGTCCAATAAATAACAGCCGTTAGGTTTGGTGAACGGAAACTCAAACGATGTGTCAATTTAGTCCCTATAGTTTACACGATGTGTCAATTTGATTCCCGTAAAAATCGAGCAAATTAAAACAACAGGGACCAAATTGACAGATTGTATAAACTATAAGAACCAAATTGATACATCGTTTGAGCATGTGACGATTTTCCATCCACAAAACTTAACGGTCGTTGTTTATTGGACCAATATGACACAATCCGTTAACTTAAAGGACAAAATTGAACAAATTAAAACAATAGGGACCAAATTGACACATCGTGTAAATTTCAGGGACCATTTGCATAATTTACCTTTTTTACAACATGCAATAAATGCTATCTTATGTAAACAATAGCATGGCATGCTATGTTAGCTCATGTTATTAAAAGTCTAACATTTTATAACATTCATAAAATGTTATGGATGAGTGCTATGAAAAATATATTATAGCTTTAGTGGAATGCTATGTAAGAGTTGAAAATTACTTAATAAGTATAACCATAACAATGTATGCTTGCTATGAAATCTCTTTCCTAACAATCTAACAATATTATATATGGTATCATAAGTTTTTGTAAATATTATAATAAAGTGTACCAACACTTTTAGTGTTAGCATTTTTGTGATGCTGTAGAAAGCCCCTATGATAGCATAGTATTTTTTAATTAAAAAATAAATTGTAAAAATATCCTATTCCATTCAAAATCAATATTGAAAAGCCTGGAACTCATAATATTATAAAAAAAATATATTATCATCCATGGCATAAAAAATAGTACCATCATAATTAATGGATAACAAATCCATCCAAAGTAATTACATTGTCTATCTAATGTACCAAAATAAAAATAAGCAACTTAAAGTTCCAAATGTAGCCACCTAAAAATCAAAATAACCACGTCTATCAAGTAGAAGGGTGCCACATGGACGAGCAAACAAAAATGAGTTGGATTTCAGCATTTCAAATCCACTGCCAATATATCAGCTAATCGAACATACAAAAGCAAAACACAAGTTATGGATTTATTATCTATCTCACATTATCTTTTTGAATTTCTCACTTATAGCCTAAAATAATTTATTAAGCCTCCGTTTGGGAAGTGAGTTGGCTTTTTGACTTTTTTGACTATTTTAGCCTGGGGCTAAAAAGCCTGATTTGGGAAGAACTTTTGGCTTTTTAGCTTTTTGGTGATGTGTCTTCATGGTAAATTACCAAACTGCCCTTCACATAATTAATACATGTGAAAGAATTGGTTCTGCTCCTCCACGTCAGTTGATGGCGTGGACCACAATTGATTTGATTTTTTTTTTTCTTTCTCTGTTGGGTTTGGATTTGGCCTTTTTTTATGTTTTTTTATTTATTTATTTATTTATTTTTTGTCATTTTTATTTTTTTATACATTAATTAGTTCTTGTTCTTTAATTTACGTTATTTTTCTTTTTTATTTTTATTTGTATACAATAACTTTTTTTTTATTTTTCAAAAATGAGTTTTCATGTATTTTATTTATTTCTAAATTACGTCGCGAATGGTAATTTATGATTTTATGTTTTTTTTTAAAAATATTTTTGAATGAGGCGTATTTTTCTCGTCATTTTTTTTTAATTTACGTTTTTGTCATTCTTTAATTTGTACACATTAATTTGTTTTTATATTTCAAAAATGGATTTTC